>VXBJ01007812.1:137266-175675 GCA_013400055.1 Nycticryphes semicollaris
AAAAAAAAAAGGAAAAATAGGAAAAATAAAATATATCTCTTTTCACCCTTGCCAAATATACTAGTTTCCCTGTCTGTCATATATTCTTTACCTTGGAACATACTTAATGAATTTTAAAGGCACATGGGTTTCTTTGATTTTTCTATAGCAGTCACTGACCAAATACAGCCAAATCACATTTATTTTTGTATTATTTATGTTCCAGCCCTAGATCAAACTTCCAAGGGGCACTCAAGGAAATCCCAGCAGGTGACTGTTGGAAATCTTCCTATTTGATGAAACTAAAAACAACTTCCATACCAGCACAAAGGCTCCTCCCCTCTACTGCCCCACCAAAAATTTATACCCAAGGAAAGTTTCCTATAGCATCTGCGGGGGCAGAACAAGATACTCCATAAAGTCTTCTCTAGCAGCTTGCCTACAGCAAATGTAATTCATGTGGAAAGCAATTGGGTGCTCCTGCGATGAATGCCAGTAATAGACAGACAGACAATCTTCCACAGTTTCTCAATAAATATTTAACAGCAGATGCTGCTGAGGAGGTTTCATATTACTAAAGCTTCATCACTTTTACACAACGTGCTACAGGCCATTTCCTGGAATATGTAAAGTATTATACTAAATAATTAAAATGAGATTGTACTTTTCAAAATAAGCCAGACAGATACACTTGGTGATTCAGCGACATGATTTTACAGGGTGTGTTTGCATAGTCAGTATCTTGCAAAATTTGATCACCCATAAACAGCTTCTCCCAGCCATTAGGATGTATTATTTATTCATACTTGTGCATCTATTTCAGGCTCTAATTCCATTACAAAACGTATACAAAACATTTTTAATGTACTAAAGCAGGGCACACAACCAAGTCTCCACCCACGGATCACATTACCTGAGTTAAACATGGACCTCCCAAGGTATCTTCCTGACACCAAACAACAGTTAGCAGGACTCCTGTTTTGTGACCGTTTTTCCTGAGAGATCACCCCTTTCCCTGCGGACCTGCTGCCACAGTCACAGTTCTGCACAGTCCTGAGCTGGCACTGCTTCACTACAAACCGGCTGTCCAGCAAAAGACCCCCTGCCAAGTGTCTTCTGCTTCGAAATGTGCTCCTTTCCTGCCTTGTCCTTCCCTGAAACCCATATCTATTGGAATAAATTACCTAACTAAATAATAAATCTCTATGTAAGGTACACAGTCTAATCTATTCCACTTTCATTGATGCCAGTAATTCCACTGACTTCAAAACCCGCTGCACTGAAATTGCTGGACCCATTAAAACAAGGAAAATGAGAAAGATTTGGTGATCATCCTGTTGTTGTTTAAGAAGGCTGCAGGCAATGAAACCCTGAGTACAGTGTGCAGATTTACACCAACACCAGTGGTACCTCAAAAGACAGGGACAGACATTCCCTTCACTCCATTAATCACCTTTCACCTTAAAGATGTGCATTATTTTAAACTTCCCTCATAATGAATTAGTTCTAAACAAGAAGATATTAGGAAGAATCAAATCAGACAGGCATTACACAGGAAATTCTGTACTTACATCAGCATACAAAATAAAACCAGAACATCATTAGCTGCCTTAATTAGAACGTTATGTAATACTGATGCATCTACCGTGGTCATGTTCCAAAATGAGAAAAAGTATTTTGAGATGAGAAAATTAGTAACAGAACTACAAAAGCCTAGTGCTCTAAAGCTGAAAAGCAAGTGTTACTTGAAATATACTAATTGCAGATGACATATAATGACACTTTTTTCACTTTGGTATCACACTGCCATGTGATTTAATCCCTTTTGCCATCTGCTTTAAACAAATGGCAGTGTTATTCCCAAGAGGAAAAAAATGCTTCCCCTGTGATTCACTTCCACCAAGTATCCCACAGGCACTGATGTCTTACGGCAGAGCATGAAACTCAGTGTTCTGTGGTACAGAGAGGAGGCAAATTTACGGTTATCTACTCTAGAGTTAAAAGTAAGATCTCAATGGTTGTGATAAATCAATGTGATTTTGAACTTGGGAGATGCAGGTGGTCAGCTTCATATTCTTGTATCTTACCATTTCATTTTATTCTCTTTATAACTTACGTTGAGCACTCAATGTGCTGTATGCTCACCTATGCATCCGTCAATGCTAGAAGGGCTATGTTGAACACAGAAAGGGCAATTTGGAAT
Organism: Nycticryphes semicollaris; assembly: GCA_013400055.1. Classification (NCBI taxonomy): domain Eukaryota; kingdom Metazoa; phylum Chordata; class Aves; order Charadriiformes; family Rostratulidae; genus Nycticryphes; species Nycticryphes semicollaris. Next base: position 139,449 of record VXBJ01007812.1, read on the forward strand.
TAATTGCATGTTCTTAATTTGGCATCTACTCAATTGAAAAAGACACAAAGTTTAAAGTTGCTCAAAATGTCACATCTGCTCATGAGATGTTATGACAAATCAGGAGCTCCATGGTCATGTCATCCTCTCTCCTTCCCTCTTCTCAAGTGGAAGAGCCACAGAAAGAATTTGCTCACTGTACAGGACAAACAGTGAAAGAATGTCACTATTTAAAATATTGCAAAACACACCAGAAAAACTCAAAATAGACAAAAAAAGCATCCTCACATACCATTCGATAGGTAGTAAGAGGTTAGCCTGCTGTAGGCTATGAAGGATGCTATTTAAATGGGAGACACGTAAACTGCATGCACAATCACGTCCCAGCTCAGAAGACAGGCAGGTCAGATGTACTCAGTTCACACAGCACAGCAGTACAGAAATTAACTCCCAGTGGTCATATATGCAAAACTGTGATGAATTTTCTTGTGGGAGCTAGACTTCATTTAACAGGTTCCAAGCAATGAAAGCGATCTTATTCAACAAAGTCCTTAATATGGGACGCCATTAACCACCTCCAGCGCTGGGAGCAGGAGGTATGCTTATCTGAACAAGGCCCTGAGTTACTGGGCTTCACCCCTTGCCAAAATCCTATGCTGACTTGGAACCACAGGGAAACAGCTTGTAGATCTTTAGATGGCCTTTTAACGCTTTAGCGCAAAGCAATTTCACCTGGTTTTTAATCACACTTGCATCAGCTTTACATTGCATACCTCTTCTGACTGAAAAAAATTCATCTTACACAAATATAAGAAAAGAGTTAGGCCCATACAGCACCATCCTCACCTCCCTGATGCAAACATATGCAGGTACTGTATGGTCATTAGGCCATAACTGATGTTAAGGTAGCCAAAAATAATGTGTTGTTCTAAACCTCATCTCAATTACCAATGGGAAACTAAGACAAATTATTCTAATGTACAGATTTAAGAACAGATTCTATAGAGCAAGCACAATCTGCCTTAAGGAACAGGAAGACAATTTCTTATAAAGAATAAGGAGAAAATGGAGTTACAGGATACTATGCTTTGTTTCTGGGGTTTTTGCTTTTTCTGTTGCAAATTAAGTATTTTGCATCCATAAAAACCACATTCTTTGATGAAAACCACTATAGATGTATTGTTTTGCCAAAATAAATCTCTCTCATTTGCTTATATGCATATATGTACAAATTTATGGCCTTTAAAAAAAAACGATTAAAATCACATTAGTCAATAGAGCCCTATTTTTGCTCCCTATTCTTATGTTTGGATGCTTATGGAGATCACAGGCTTTTCTATGTTCCCTGTACAGATTTACACTATGTTTTTCACTATGTCATGCTTAAGGATCTTCATGCTAGCACTGCAAACATCTAGGGGAAAAAAAATCTTCCCATAATCAAGTTTCAGCAGTTTTCCAGCTCTATGACTTTTCAACTGTATTCTTGTATCTACAACATCTGAATAAAAAAAAAAGGCAGTACCAGCGAACAATGCTGTTCACTTCAAAGCTTAAAAGAATTAAAATTGCACTGATTCCTGAAATCAAAGAAGTGAATCCATACGTAAATCCTTAGGCATCGCTTTGGCTAGTTAACCTGACACATCAATTAAATGAAAGAGTAATTTATTCAACTCTTAGTCTCGTCTGACACAAAAACTGTACTTCCCTTGATTCCTAATTAGCCAAAGTACTTGTCTTCTTTCATGCAGATAATTTCATAACCATTAGTGTAAAGCATTAACACATTTTTCTTTCAATCATATTTTCCTCCTGTTGACTGACACACCTTTTCTAGTGAGTGTACTTGTGCCAGTTTCAGCTTTGTGGGAACTTGCCCCAAGGTCTTTAGTGAAGTTCCCTCCCATACACATAAAACAATGATATATAATCACGATGCTAGCTATGTGAAGAGACGTATGTCTTACCTTAGAAAAAATGAATGGAAAATTATGCACTTGGAGGATGGTAACCTTTTCCATTTCAGTATATTTATGAAGATAAATTGCATAGTACTTAACATGCAGTAGAATGCAGCATGATTAACTCCTTGACAACACATTCAGGTGGTGCTTCTCATTAACTAATTTAAGGGTTTTTTTTGACAGAGCGGACTTCTTACAGCATGCCTAATAATTCTAGGTAAATTAATCAAAACCAAGAAATTCCTTTTGCATACACACAAAGCTTACTATACCCAAGATCTGGCCATGTATGTATTTAGTATGTGGCTACCTCCAGTAAACCATACTCGGTATTTGATTCTTAGTTCTATTTTGAAATATTATTTAGCACATTTTTTGAAAGATGATTATGAGGCTTCATAAAAATATATGAAAAAGTCACAAAACATTCACCCACATGAAAATATTAAAAGTTTCAGGTAATTTTCAAATTCTTTCTAGCTTTTCTGTAATTGCATCTCTGTTGGTTTTCCTTCACAGTCATCAGAACTGACTATATCCTACAGAGGTGTCAGGAAATTAAAGTACAAAGTCATGAGAACTTCTTAAACTCTGCTAAAATCTCTGGGGAAAAAACACAGCCAAAAAAACAGCAAAAAGGAAATCAGCTTCCTTGTATGAAACTTTCAGGCTGCTCAGCTTGATTCACATTTTCCTTAGGAACAAGTGATTTACTTCATTTCCATATGCAGAGCCATTTGCTGGGGCTTCGGATGCCATCTGTCCTTCAGGGGGAAGTTTAGCGTTCTTCTCATTCCCTGCTCCCTGCTCCTGATGCATGACAGAAGTAAGTCTGAATGGTGCAGGCTCATGCGCTGCACGGTCAGAGCACAAAATACTTGTCACCCTCCAAATCACAAATGTGACTGTGGAATGCGATGGCACATCTCTCTGGGGGGAGGGACCCAGCCCCCAGCCCCAGCCCTGCCTGCTCTAGCAACACACTAAGGGGCCTCACAGCACCATCTGCACCACCAGGATGCTGCAAGGATTTGCTGTACTGCTTTGCCAAAGGCACCTTGTGACTCAGTTAAGGCAGAAACCGCAGGTTTTACAGAAATGGCTTAGCCAGAGAGACTTACACTAGCCTCTCAGGCAGGCTGTGTAGCCAGTGCTGGTCCTCAGGCTGCTGGGGCTGCACCACGGCAAAGTAAGGGTGTCTACACAAGTTGCAGTTATAGCACCTGAAGACGAATCTAGCCCATTGTAAGTGAAGGGCATCTTTACATATAGAAGCTCCACCAGCTTATCTTAGAATCAGTGCAATTAAACCAGTACAAGCCAGTTTAATTAAACCAGATGCTCTCATGTGGGCTCAATAGAAAGTATCCCAGTTAGCTGGCATCTGAACATTTGCCAGTGCAAGCTAATCCACTTTGGAGAGGTTTAAACCCACATATGTGTTGCTTTTCAAATTCGCACTAGCTTAGCTAACCTATTACTAAAATGACAACTTCAGTCAAACTAGAACAAGTTTCACCAGGATAATTACTTGGGCATTTTTAGAAATATTAATCTCTTTTACTAATCAGCTTGGTTTGCTGATTGTGGTGATGAGACTAGCCTGCCCTACCGTTGATTATAAAATCCCATTTTGGCAATCCATGTGCCAAGGACTAGTAAGGCTGTAGTGAATTCCTGCTTAATACGTTTCAAAGAATACTAAGGAGCAAGTTCCTTAATCTCAATTAAGGACTTTTTTATTTGAGCAACTTCAAGACTTGACCTAAGACAATGAAAACACTATTATACTGGTTTAGGTTTTCAACTTCTGATCCCCACTGGTCTTTGCTGTGAACTGACCTGCATGCTGCTGGTGTGAGGAGAGAAGTCATCCTGCACAGCCAGTTGCAGGAAAATGGGACCTTGGGCACTGCTGCAGTGTCAGCTTGTCATGTCTCACCTGAATTTCACAACTGTGCAGGAAAACCCCACCATATTACTTAATCTATTACACCAAGAGCACACCATTGTCCCCTAAGATTTTTAGCTGTTGTGTTTTTACATGCTGCTCTACCATTCTCACAATGAAAGAATGAAGACACCATGTCAGATCAAAATCAGCATTGTGCAACACGAGAAATGAAACACAGATAGTTTAGATGATCTCCTTAGCATGTTTTTAAATCCTTCAGGGAATTTTCAGTGCAATGCAGTGCTCAGACAGGTGGCTTCTTCCACTCATTTTGGTAGCCACTGTCAATAACTGCCATGCAATCTACATATCATTCTAGCAAAATACAAGAATAAATTTAATGTAGTAAGAGCTATTTTACTAACATGGAAACATTGTCAAAAATTATATTATCCCTTAGCAGTGATGTCATTTTCTTTCCACAAATACAGTCTTTCAAGATATATTCGTTTCATTCTCAATGAAGAAAGAAGAGAGCTTGACCACTAATTATAATTTCAAGGTGATAAATCAAATGCTATTCTAACTAGAAATCATCCAGTAATGCATGTACGTTCTAAAACAGCCAATAAAATGCACTTGAAACAGAGAAAGTGACTTCAGATCACAAAGGAAAAAAAAAAAAAATAAAAACCAAGCCAAAAAAAATTGGGAAAGGATTAAGAATTTGGAGAGAAAAACATTCTGAGTACTTTTATGCAGACACAAACAGGTTGGGTTTTTTTTCTAAAGGTTTCTATATTTCTGTTCTGCTCATTTTCTATCCTACACTTCAACAAGCTTTCAAAGTGACACACCATTGTTTTAGCAAAATTTATTGCTTCCACTGCTACCAAGTTCTCTCTTCTTACCTAGGACTACTCATTCTGAGAGGTGGTAAACTGCCCATACTACTTGTTAATTAAATAAAGTGTTAATTACCATCATTAAAGGCATCCTTGTTGCTTTTGCAGGAAGAAGATATCTGCTGGTAAGGACCAGTGGATTTCCACAGTGCACTGCTTAACACTGGCTGACATGAATTATCTGTTTTGAGGTCCACCTGATTTTCACTAGTCCTTACTATATTAGAATTTGAGATGTTCAGCCCATACACACCATCCTCATAAACAAGAGAAGAATTTGATCTGTTAAGGCTGCTTAGAGATACACACACTACAGCTTCATTTAAGTAGAATGCATTTTCGCCAGGTAAACTGTCCAATTGACTATGTCCCATTATCTGCAGAAGGGGAAAGAAAAGACAACAGCATTTTCACCTTTGTCCAGCACTAGAATCATAGAACACAGAATATCTCAAGTTGGAAGGGACCCATAAGGATCCTTGCAGGACTACCTAAAACGAAACTACATGGCTATGAGCATCGTCCTGAAGAATCCTTACACCAGGATACATAAAATTAACTGCCAGACAGCATGGAGGTTCATAGCAAATAATCAGCTAATTTCCCCGAAGTTAACCTCAAAATATGCTAACCTGTATGTGTGCTCAGGAATAAACAGCAATAACCTAGTACGTTTTGCCTTAGTTCCTCTCAAAACTCAAAAAGATTCAGTAACCATTGCAAAATGCAAATTACAAAGGGCCGCTACCTGGGATGCACTGAGCTCTGCTGACTCCTTCCAGGGCCTCCTGGCTCAATGAGGTACCACTTCACATATGTAAATCTGTGAACACTGCAATCCAAAAATAACCTTGTACCTCACGTAGACAGGTAGTCACAGAGAACAGGACTGCAGCAGTCAAACTGGGGATGGCAAACAGCATTCGGCAAGTGGCTATGGCTCTCAGGCGCTGAAAATGCAACTCCTGCAAACACTCCCTCCCTGCACCTGCAGGGGTTTATCAAGGCCAGTCTCACACAAGAGCAGTAGCAGCGCGAGTTACCGCAATGTCTGGCCATCCAAACTAGCTAGATTCAGTGTAATGGCAAAAGCACTGGGCTGACAATATTGGCTGACTGGCAACCACTCGGCTCTGCTGCAAGGACTATAGTAGCTCTTTGACACTTAGCATTTAATTATTTTGCCACTCTGTCTGTGCGAACCTGGCCATCCTCGCATCAGGCTGTTGTCACTCCTCAACTTCCTCTCCTCAAAAGATTTCAGAAGTCACATCCATTAAAGCTGATGGGCAAGTTCAGTTGTGGTTTTATCATCCACTTCTTAAGCACTGCGAAACAAGTCAAAACTGTACCAGAAACTATATTAGTAAGAAGTCCCTTTGTTGTTTGGGCTGGGCAAGCATATATGGATAAGTCATGTTCACACGGTGTTCACAAAAGCCGGATGAAAACGGGGAGGTCAGAGGCCAATCCTTGAACCTCTCATGCAGGCACAGGCTCAGGTGCCAAATGGTCACTGCCCGTTATGGGTCATTTGCCAGCTGAAAAACTAGGGAAGTGATGGCCTGAAGAAAGGCTTTACAGATTTTCTGGTGAAAATGAAAACCTGAGGGGAAAAAAGCTGTTTGGGTCAGTAAGCTTTCAATATACACAAAAGCCAGGCAAAATGTTTTGATTTTCAGGTGCTTTAGAGAACAGTAATGGAAATCAAGACTGGGTCCACCTATGCAAGGACCCAGCAGGTGAGCACCCAGACAGTTCAGTTCACAGTCAGCCTCTACACCTCACCCTCAACAAAAACTTAATGATTTTCAGTATTAAATACTTAAGTAGCTTCAGAGCTACTTTAAATTGCAACCCCTAATAATGACCATTTCCAAGAAATTCTACTGTCAAGGAAAGAGCCTCTTCCCTATGGGGCTCCTTGTTTCAGAGAAGCGGGACGGTACAGCCTGACACTTAGAGGTCATGGGAGCCTGGCGTTTCCCACTCCTGGAACAGCCACTGCTCCTCACTGAAGACAGTGTAGTTGTCCAGGAACAAGGACAGCAGCCAAAGACTTCACTAAAAGCTTTATATGCCTCAAGCATTACAGTAATTTAGCTTTCCTACAAGAGGCGGAAGACACAACATACCTTGCAAACACAGGAGCAAAGCAGAACAAAACACAGATTCTCAAGCTTAAGATTTCCATCACCTCAATTTAGTACCCATTGGCCTGAGTTCAGCTTCTGTAGGGCACCCAGCTTAAAATCACAGACTGGTTGAGATTGGAAGGCACTTCTGGAAGTCATCTGGTCCAGTCCCTCTGCTCAAGCAGGGCCACCCAGAGCAAGCTGCTCAGGACCGTATCCAGACAGCTTTTGAATATGTCCAAGGATGGAGACTCCACAGTGTTTGGGGTAACCTCTGCCAGTGCTTAGTCACCCTCACAGTAAAAAAGTGTTTCCTGATGTTCAGAGGGAACCTGTTGTGTTTCTGTTTGTGCCTCTTGTCCTGCCAGTGGGCAACACTGAAAAGCACTTAGCTCCATCCCCTCTACGTTCTCCATTTAGGTATTTATATACATCAATGAGCCTTTTCTTCTCCAGGCTGCTCAGTTTAAGCCTTTCCTTATAGGAGATATGCCCCAGTCCCTCAAACATCTTTGTGGCCCTTCACTAGACACCCCTCTCCCCACCCTGTAGCTCTATGTCTCTCTGGTACTGGGGAGACAGAACTGGACACAGTATTCCAGGAGCAGCCAGAGCAGAGGGGAAGAATCATCTGCCTTGATCTACTAGTAATACTTAGCCTAAAGTAGACCAGACCATAAGCCTTCTTTGTGACCAGGGCACATTGTTGGCTTATGTTCAACTTGGTGTCCACCAGGACCCACAGGTCCTTTTCTGCAAAGCTGCTTTTCTGCTGAGTAGGCCTCAGCATGTACTGATGCAAGGGGTTGTTCCTTTCCATGGGCAGCACTTTGAGCACTTTATACCTCCCCTAGTTAAACTTCATGAGTTTCAAACAAAGCCTTTGGATATGGCTGAATTTCAGCTTCCCACATGCTCACTCATTATGTTACCAAATGAGTAACCAAGTTACCAACTAGTACCAGATGCAGTAGTCTATTCCTCAAGTAAAGTCTCTCTAGGTCTGCAGTCGGGGATATAATTACAGCAAGGAATCACACACCTCATAGCTTTCTGTGGATGACAACACGTTACTTTGTTGACCATGCTTCCAGTGCCAGAGGAGCCGCTTCTGCATTCTCACACTGTCTCTTTCTTTCTCCACCATTTTCTGGCCCTCCTGGAGCCTCTCCAGGCTCTGCTGGTACTCCTGCAGCTGCAACGCCAGTTCCTGTTGGCTCTTCTCCAGCAGTTCCTCCTGGTACCCGCACTCCCTCTCCCGCTGCCCCAGCTGGCCCTCCCTTGCCTCCTGCTCCCGCTGCCGCTGCTCGCACTCACGCAGCCACCGCTGCTGCTCTTGCTGAAACTGCTGCTTCTGTTTGTGTATGTTGGCCAGCTCCACCCTTTGTTTTTCCAGATTCCGGTATTTTTCTTGTTCCAGAAGGAGGTTTAACCGAGAACCATGGCCCCGACAGGCCTTCTCATTCTCTTGCAAGAGTAAACTATGGAGCTCTTTGTGGCTGTCCTGGATAGCTACTGCTGCCTAGACACCACAACAAAATGAGACACAAATATTTGAATATTAGCATTAATCCTTTTCTGTATTTTTTACATAGAAGCATTATATAAAAATACTCCAACCTCCCGTAGTATCAGCAATAAATGCTTTTTGGAAGGTTATTCTGCACCCAAGTAGAGAAAATTCTGTGTTCATGCCTTAACAAAGAGATGTTTCTTTAAAAAGTGCTCAACCATTTTGAGCATTTTTTAAATACAGCTTCTGCTTTGTACTTAGTATTATCATATATGTTTATGTTACAGCTATGTGTATACACTTCAGTAACAGCTGGGGTCCAGTTCTGTAGGAGGATGTTAACAGAAATAGGAAAAATGACAAAATGAATTTTCATGATTAGAGAGGGCATTAAGGCAGTAGGAATGCTACACTTAAAGTATTCCTAACACAGATGTGGCTTATACAGATAAAACCATATTTTTTCTAGTATGGTTCGCTCGAACCCTAAGGCTCTTCTTGCTAACCAGTTCTAACCACAGTCCTTCTAACATCAGTCCTGCAAGCACCTGTCAATATAGCCACATCAGCAGGACTATACTGCTCCATGCACGTGACTGAGATAACTGTGCTGGTAGAAATCTGCAGTATAGCTATGATTTTGTTTTTTATGTTTCAATAGTTGTTGTTTGGTTTGGTTGGTTTTGTTTTGTTTTGGTTTGGTTTGGTTTTTTTTTTTACAACTGAGAGTACTATATGTATTCTGTCCTTCACAAGGATGTTGTGACATTGTTTGTATTAAAGATTGTGACATCCTCCAATAACACAAAAATAAATAGCTGGGATTAAGAAGAAAGTAAAGCAAGAAAGCCCTAGATCTGCCAGGGCACTTATTGCACAGCCTATCTTCAAGAGCTGACATGGGAATCTACTTCAGCAGACATTCCCAGAGAATTCCCACAGTCCCATTATCCCATGCTGTCCCCCAACAAAGAGTTTTTAACTATATGCAATGTGCAATTCCCACTTTTCTTGGCTCTTCCTCCAGTATTGGGTCAGTTCCAGCGATGTGTAAACAGGGCAAGGACAGGCTCCTCTACTTGTTTGTCTGCACCTATATTGCCAATTCATGGTATGTACAATTAAGGCATGATCTCAAACCTTACTTTACTGGCACTCTGGCATTAAGCTATTTGTTTTCCAATTTTTCAAAATTTTTTCCTGAACCAGAAGTTTCTTGTTTTGCTTTTGCATTGCTTCAATCCATTTAACTTCTAAGTCCAAGGTTTCTCAGATTAGTATGAAATATGTTAATGTCAAAAGGATCTAAAAATTATTCAAATGAAATATTTAAAAATAAAACTAAAACTGCACCTAAGTAAGAAAAATAAATTAAAACATTAAAACTTAGTATGAAAGGTATAAAAACTTCAGCCTAAGGCCCTACAGAATATATACAAAAATTAAGACTGAGATGTCTAAAATTGGTTGAGTTTGCTACCTAAGGAGCAGAGGTACTCTTTACTAGCAGCTAGGAAAATATTTGAAACAAAAAGCTAAAATTTTTCAGTATTTTGAATTATTATTTCAGAAATCAATACAGGAAATTACATCAGTTCAGTTAGAGCCATCGTTTTACTTTCCCCCTAGATTTCTGGATTGTATACACATCCTGATTTGAGGGGAGACTGAACTCCAAGCAAGTAAACATTATTCAGTTCTTAACAGAAATCTACCACTAACACAGAATAAAAATATGTTACATGACCACTCTGCAACAGTTGTTGGAGAGGAGTATCCACTGACATAGTACCTAAAAGTAGGGCAAGAGAAAAACAAACCTTAAGTAGTAAATTATTAAGACTAAATGCTCTACAAAGTTAGTGGAGTAATCACCTGTATGCTGTACAAGAGACGGGTTAAGTTCTGGATTGCTTGTACAATCTATAAAATAAAAAAGAAGAATTTTCAAAGGTTTGACTACTGTTAACTAAATAGTTACTACATTCTGTCTGCGGTTTAAATAAACTCACCTCTGTCCCTGTAGATCCTGGGAAACTCATACTTCCTCCCTAAAATAAACACACGTTGCTTTAAAAAGTAGATTTTAACTTTAGAATTGTATCATCTAGGTAATTTTCATTTTTTTATAAACTAGTGGAGACATTCATATCACTAATATATCACTAATACACGCAGTGCTGAGTCAAACCTTTTTGTGGGTATGTGAAAAAGGACAGAAGCAATAACCTATGAAGACTAATAATTCATCAGCACTGGAGTTTCCGTGGAAATCACTAGAGATTCTAAGCACAACTGTAAAAACAAAAATATTTCATCCACAATTTTAATCCTCTTGTGACTAATGCTACACAGAGGAAGACATTTCCATTCATTCTTTGTTTACTTGACAGTTTTGAAATACAGTAACCAGACTTCTGTATACACAGCACAGTGAGTTTAGACTACTTATAGTAGGATGAAACAGCACAAGACTCTTCAAAAAATAGAGATATTAATGTAGCAAGAAGCTAGCAGAAGGCACAATAGTGGACTATGGCAAGTGCCATCGAAGTGCTGAGCAAAGGCTGCATGCTCACTGTACTCTGCACATTGCACCAGCAACTATTGCCCACTGCAGTGAGGCTCAACCACTTCACATTTTCCACCCTGCCCCCTTTTCCTAAGAAGCTTTCTAAATTTATGGGGTGAAGCCACCCATAATCCCTTCAGCATAAAGAACAGTTCCTCTGAGAAAGACATGGTGAAACGGTGGAGAAATAAAACACAATCCCTTCTGAGGCTACACTGAAAAGGCTTCCTGTATGGTTTTTCTCTTTTCTTTTTTTTTTTTTTTTCCAGAGGAGCAGAGGAAGGTTTGGGGAATATTTGCTCTATTCTCTCCAAGTCTCATTTTCCACCACAGAGAGCAAAGCAGCAGCTCCATTTAGCTGCGATAACTGAAAACGAAGATGAAAAAGGCCAGGCCCCAAAACACAGCTCAAGGCAGACAAGCTAGGCAAAAGGAAGCACCAGCTGTGGCATTTCCTCCGCTCCTCTCTCTCTCTCATTATCTCCCTTCAGTATTTTGCTCCACTCTCGCTCCACATCTTCACATCCTCCCCCGCTTCTCACTGCACCCACAAGCCCAAGAGCTCAGCTCTGCTGTGAGAAGCAGAGGCGTTGGCATGGATGCCTCTGTGCAGCATAAGGACTGACATAAGGGAGCTCTGCTTTCCCTTTCCTGGGTGGCCAAGATGAGCAGCAGGAAAGGAAGAAGAACAAAGCCAGGAGGGAGAGAGAGGAGGAGATGATACTGGCAGGGTGAGGAAGAGTGAGCGTACAAAGGAAAGCCCTTATGCAGAAGAAGAGTGGAGTTTCTTTCAGTTTTTGAAGGCCTTTCTAATTTAATAAAGGAGGTGTAAGGAGGTGCACAGGGGGACTGAAGGCTTAGCTGCCTTTGGACAGACAAAAGGGTAGCAAGTGGCTAGCCCAAGCGCCCATGGTTTCCTCTCTTGGGCACCGGGGGATAAGCCCAAGGCAGATTTAATTGAGCCAGCCAGGATGACAGCAGCACTGAATTTGCACAGCTACAGCTTCAGCACAAGCCCTATAAGTCTAGCTAGGTCCAAAGCAACATATTCAGCCATTTAATCCACGTCGTGGCCACCACCACCTCCCTGCCACTCTCCCCTAGCACCTTGCTTCAGCGATGAGCAGCAGTGGGGATGACCACAGTCAGACCCCAGGGCACAGTGTCTCAGATAGCCCTCAAGAGATGCAATTACAAGGCACGAGCAGGGAGGAGGAGACGGGGACCACCTCTCACATCTGCTTGCTTGGGACCGGACATGTTGCACAGGCAACGCTCTTCCTTCTGGTGCTCGGTCAGTATCTAACCCCCGAGCTGGCGGCTAGAGCTCCGACCATCTGGCCTGGTTTCCCAGGTGAGCTGCCCCGAGCCCGGTGCTGCCACCCCGGCGGTCCCAGGACTGCGCACCCAGAAGGCAGGCAGGAGAACATCCTCTGTCCTCGGGAAGCCCTTGCCTTGCCTGTTTTGTTTGATCGGTCTGCCACCTCCTGGTAAGTCTAGTTCTGACATGTAAGATGTGACATGAGCCTTGCCTAAATTTAAGGCCAGAGCACAGACATAACTGAGGGTGGAAGAGTTTGCTGTAGATCCCTCTATTCCAGCTGCAGCTCAAAGTAAGGCTAGCAACCAAGTTAAATAAGGTTACTCAGGGTCTTTTCCAGTCAAATCTGGGAAAACTCCAAGGAGGGACACCCCACAACCTCTCTGGACAAGCTGTTCCTGCTTGATCATCCTCACAGTGACTTTTTTCTCCTTATATACAGTGAGAATTTCTCTTGCTGAAACTTGTAATCTAGGATGCTCATCCTTTTGATGTGCACCTCTGAGAAAAGCCTGCCTCTGTCTTTTCTATAACCTCAAAAACAATGTTTTCATGTGGAGCTACTGTAACTTTTAATGGGCTAGATCTGAGCCCCTTCATCTTCTGCTTGGTTACTTTGTTTTCCCTCACCTAGTTTCTGTGTTTCCTCACTTGGACTTTTGCTTTCATCCCATTTTATCCACACACACCCTTTTTCTTACTCCCTTCTAACACAGCAGCCTGGTAAATACAATGACCTACAACTGAACATGAGGAAAGGTTATAGGGAGATCAGTGTATTAGTAAAAGTCTTCCAGAAATAGCTAGAAAAAATATTCCAAGGTTTCAGTAACAAAAGGCCAGATCTTTCAGATTGGAAGCAAACACAGTATGCCAAGTATCTCCTTTCCTAGTAAACCTTGCTCTCCTTTACAAATCATGTATCTTTATATTTGTCTCTCCCCTTTATTCCTTTTGTGGTCCAGCTTCTCCATCTAAGGAATCCACAATTACAGTTCACCTTATTTCCACACAGTAACTCATACTACTCTTATGCTAACACTCTGCTGCAAATTAGATATTTGCCATTTCTAATTTTGCCCAGAACTGACTTTTGATTCTAGTTTTACACCAGATTTGCATATGAGTCATGGGACTTTGAAAAATGGGCAGTTTCTCTTCTGCTCTCTAATTGCTCCATTTTNTCTAAGGACAAAGTTCTTCCACTGCTTAAGTCTTCCTTGCACTAGCTGAGTTCTCTATCATTGCAAGAGACCTTCATCATCCTGTGAATAAGAGGAGGGAGTAGAGAGAATACTGTTGTCAGCTCCATAGAGATGGATGTATTGAAAGATGACAGCAGACAACCAGGCTCTTAAGTGGCCCATACAAGTGGAATGAAAATACTGTGGCTGTTATTACAACCCGCTGATCTGTAAGCCTGGCAGGAAAATTGTTCTGTGTTTGGACTGTTTATGATTGCCTTTTAAAATTCATTATTGATTCAGTCACCTCTATTAAATTGAATTATCTGGATTTGGGTGAAACGTGTCTATCCCATGCGTTGTGTTTTGGAACAGTCTTTAGATACCCCACAAAAATTTGGCCAGCATTTACATTCCCAGTGTCCAGAGAGCTATGTGCAGCACAGGAAGCAAAATCAGTTATAATACCTTGTCTTCTACATTGGCACCAGCCATTTCCTTTTCAACACTGAGATTGACTTCAGATGATTCTTCATCTTCTTCTGTTCCTGCATCTAATGAATAAAGGCCAAATAAAATGCAAGAGAAAGATATCAAAGCGTATTCTGACTAGAGAAACAAATGGCCCACTTTTTTACAGCTACTCACAGGATGCTGAAAGTAGAGATTTATGTAATTTGGAGTTACAAAATGGATTCTAGGATGGGGGGAAACAAATCTGGAAAACAGTATGGGACAATCCACTTTTCCTACCTTAAAAATTAGTAGTGCTTCACTTGTGAAAGTTTGGAAATAACTATAGCCATACCACTAAAAATGCTCTGCAGCAATGGTTTTCAGATAACTTTATTTGCATTTTTGTTGCAAGAAATTCACGCTACTTTTTACAGCTGAATTTATTGGAATGTCAGTCCTGGTTTTCAAGCCTTCTAAAAAAATTGTTTGACTTGGGAAATGGTCCATATTGCAACACAGATTGCTGTGGAGCTGAGCAACAATGACATGAAAGTGTATGGAGATATACAGATCTGACTCAGTATTGCTGAATGCAGGCATGTGCTACGGAAAAGGTGTAGTGGATGCAAACCATCCATTTACTTCAGTGAAGTTATATGTGTCAGTTGACTTCAAAGACAGCTTTTATTACATTATTTTCTATTGATTCTGCCATAGACATACAGAAAGATTTCCAAAAAAACCCCAATTTGGTACCAGTTATTTTAGCACTTTGAATATGTAAAAGCATCAAATTTTACTCACCATCAGCAACAAATTCCAAGCCTTCATTGGCACTAAATCCATGCTTCACACTTAATTCCTCTATATTTTCCTCTGGTGATGGGTCTGTTTCACTCACTTGTGATGTCACAGCAACACGAAGACTTTCAACTACAGAGAAAAACATGCAGAATTAGAGGCCCCTTAAATAGCTCCTTAATGCATAAATCAATGACATAAAATTATAGAACAATTTTGGTTAGAAGGGACTTTCAGAGATCATCTAGTCCAACACCCTACCCAAAGCTGGTCAAATTAAATTGGGTTGATCAGTGCTTTGCACAGACAAGCTTTCAACAGCTCCAAAGACACAAATTTCACAGCCTCTCTGGGCAATCTGTTCCAGTTTTTGACCACCCTCATGGTACTTTCTTTTTCCTTTCATTTAAATGGAATTGCCAATGTTCCAACTTGTGCATGTTGTCTCTTGTCCTATCACGATGTGCGTCCAGAAAAAAATCTGGCTTCTTCGTATCCTCTTATTAGGCAGCTGAAGACAACAATGAGATCCCACCAAGCCGCCTCCTCTCAAGGCTGAATAGCCTCTCCTCATGTGTTCCAGCCCCCTAGTCATCCTGATGCTCTTTGCTGGATTTACTCCAGTTTGTCAATGTCTCTTTTGTTCAGGAGAGCCCAGCATTTGTCACAGATCTCCAGACATAACTCACCAGTGTAGAGAAAGGCACACTTCCCTCAATGTGCTGGCAACTCTTCTCCTAATGCAGCAGCCTGGGAAGCAGTTTGCCTTTTCCACAAGGCACATTGCTGCTTCATGGTCAACCTGCTGTCAAGTAGGACTCCCAGGTCTACTTTTCCAAAGTTGTTTTCTATCTAGTCAGAGTCCAGCCTGTACCAACTCATAGGATTACTCTATCACAGATACAGGACTTTGCATGTGTCTTTGCTGAACCTCTAGGCGTTTCTCTTAGCCCATTTTCACAATCTCTCTGGCACATTGGTCATCCCATCTCATTTGGTGAAAGCCATGGATTTGCTAAGAGTGTATTCAACACCTTGGTTAACTTAATTAATAAATATGTTGAACACTATTGGTCTCAGGATTTATCCCTAAGGAATCCCCCAATAACATGTTGCCAACTGGACATCATATAACTG
Organism: Nycticryphes semicollaris; assembly: GCA_013400055.1. Lineage (NCBI taxonomy): Eukaryota > Metazoa > Chordata > Aves > Charadriiformes > Rostratulidae > Nycticryphes > Nycticryphes semicollaris. The sequence goes on from VXBJ01007812.1 coordinate 155,313, forward strand.
ATTACAATCAGAGAATCACTGAATGGTTAGAGTTGGAATGGACCTTAATGATCATCAAGTTCCAACTCCCCTGCCGTGGGCAGGGACACCTCCCATTAAGTAAGGTTGCTCAAAGCCCCATCCAGCTTGGTCTTGAACACTTCCAGGGATGGGGGGTCCACAGCTTCCCTAGGCAAGCTGTTCCAGTGTCTCACCACTCTCACAGTAAAGAATTTCTTTCTAGTATCTAATATTGATCTCCTCTCTTTCAATTTAAAACCACTACCCCTCATCCTGCTGCTATACTCCCTGACAAAGAGTCCCTCTCCATCTCTTCTGCAGGCCCCCTTCAGGTGCTAGAAGGCTGCTATAAGGTCTCCCCGGAGCCTTCTCTTCTCCAGGCTGAACAACCCCAACTCTCTCAGCCTATCTTCACACGGGAGGTGCTNGCTCCAGCCCTCTGATCATCTTCGTGGCCCTCCACTGGACCTGTTCCAGCAGGTCCATGTCCTTCATGTGTTGAGAACTCCAAAGCTGGACACAGTATTCCAGGTGGGGTCTCATGAGCGCAGAGTAAAGGGGTGGAATCACCCCCATGGACCTGCTGGCAATTCTTCTTTTGATAAAGGCCAGGATCCTTTCAGGCCAGCAGTCCAGCCAATTTTCCACCCAGTTATGCAATCCACATTTCACCAATTCAGCTGTAAGGATACTACAGCCAGTCCCGATAGTGTAGAACACCTTGCAGATGTCAAGTTAAACATGTACTGCTCTCCTCTCATCATGAAACACGTCAGGCTGGTCAGACACAATTTGCCCTTGGTGAATCCATGTTGGCTGTTCTCAGTCACCTTCTTCCAGGAGGATTTGCTCTATCACTATCTCAGAGATGGTGGTGAGACTATTTTGTACTTCCCTATATATTTCTTCTTGAAGTCGTCAGGAATCTATCCTGATCTCTGTGACCTTTCAAAGATGGTAGAAAACAGTCTCACAATGACATTGGCTAGCTCCCTGAGCAGCCCTGGATTTAACCTGTCTTATCTCATGGACTTGTGTATATCCCATTTGCTTAAGCTCTCTCTAATTCTATCCTTCTGTACTGTGAACAATTCTTTATTCCTATAGAGTCTGCTATTAGCTCAGGGACTTAGTATTTCTGTTCTAGAAAATGATCCCCATAAATTGCCTACAGTGTAAGCAATTGTAAATTCCTTACAGTGTACTGAAGAGTCCCAAAATCATCATCAATATTGGCATTAGCATGAGAGAAAGTGAAAGGCAGAATAAAGTGTTTAATTATGGGCTGCGATTTCAACTAAAATGACATTTACTTTTGCATCACTGACATACATTTCCTATCCAATTTTTATCAGTAAAATGCCCTCTGACTTCATAATGACACTGCTTTTGAGGTTTAAATGTGGCTATTAGCCCACAGCTCCCAATTTCGGTGATGCTAAAGTCTTGTAGTCGTTCTCAAAGAGCATATGGCCCATGCTGTGTATGGCTTAGTTTACCAGGGCCTTTTCCAGACAAGTTTAGCAGAATTTTAGCTAAACTTCCAACTAGGCAAGGTATCCCTTCCTTCCTTTGGAGGATAGCACTGTAGGTAGCACAAGGCTTTCATCTCTCTGTTACATAGTATGCAGAAAAAATACAGGTAGATTTGCCACAATCATCTGAAGTTTGGTCTGTATTTGACCCTGTATTATTCTTATCTGTCATCAAATCAAGTAAAGAAGGCAAAGGTTGCAGACAAGATGCAGTATCATACTGCATCCTGTTATCTCCTTCACAGGACTGTACTGCAAGAACAGCTAAGGAAACAACCCTCAGGGACAACCTAACACCATGTCCCTGTCTGCTCATATATGATGTTATGCACTAAACATACCCTTATCTTATAATCTGAGAGGTACCACCTTGTGCATCTGATAGGTATAAAATTCAAGAGACTTTTCTTGAATGCTCTTTTTTGAATTTGCCAGTTCTTGAGGCTTGGCAGAACTGCAGCACAACGCAACCTGGCGGTACTTTGTTACCCTGAATTACCCACCCATGTGAAGGGCCAGCAGTCCACTCCTCCCATGCAAACTCACCTTCTCTGAGTGCTGCTGCCAGCAATGAAGCAGCCTGCGGAGTTTCTCCAGAATCAGGTTTGATAAGGAGATGAGGTTCTACATGAACATCCTGAAAACCACTCATATCTCCCAGTTCTGCATAGATATGCAACTTCTCTTCCAAATAACTACAGATCTGCTGGTCCTGGTTACTCAGCAATTCTGTCAACCAAAATTGAACATTGTATTAATATTTTTTTATCCTGCAGGCAAAGCACGTTCCTTTTTCACTCTTCTAATCATTATGCCTCATAGCCACTACTAACTTGAGCTAGGTGCTTTTTAGGTGGCCAAGAACCAAAATGATCTCACAGTATATCTAATGAAAGCTGACACAGACCCTGTCAGAGAACCAGGCCAGTGCCCGAACCTGATAAGGTGGCTTTGGCCGTGCTTTGGGGCCTTCAGCTGCCTCCTGTTGCATTCACAATGATCAATGCTGGAAAAACACTGGAAAAGACTGCTCAGGCAGTCAAAAGATGCACCCATCCAGTGTCTCAGCATCAAAGAATAACACCAACTTTCAGCAGAGGACGCCCTTCCCTGTGGCTCTCTACAAGAAGGACATCACTGGAATTTCTCTTCTCAAAGAAGTATAAATATGTGGAATTTAGGTGTAAGGGAGCCAAGGAAGCAGAATTTATCCCAACAATATTTTATATTGTCAGATAAAAATAATAGCAGCAAAGGATTAAATGCCATAAACAAGCACAAAGCCACACAATTACTGAAGATTTAAGGTATTTCTACAAACCATAGAACTACCTGGTCCTGATACTTATCTGTGAAGTTCAATGTTTATTCTGATCCTTCAAATTTTCCTTTTCTTTATTTACTCACAATAATGTTGCAAAAGTATACACTGTTTTGAAAAAAAATTTTCTTTCAATAAACTCACATGATATCACCAGACTACTCCAGCTTATTCTGCTGTGATTTTGCCTATTGAACCCCTCGGAACCCACCAGCCAGTATGGGCATCATTCATTCATCCTGAACTCTCAGAGTGGCCAGGAAGGTACCACACCTTGACATTTCTGAATTCTGGATGCTTTGGCCTCCGCAACACGTCTGTCCTCATCAGATTCACTCATTTTTCCTTCTTCTTCTTCCTCTGGACAACTTTAAAGATGAAAAACAAACAAAAGTGAGTAAAGCAAAACCTGCATATCCTGTATTTATCTTCAGTATACTGTTGTGTTCCTAGTAAACAGAAAACAGCATCAGCACCAACCTTTGCTACAATCCAGAAGAACGTGATTTGTCTGCTCTTTTAAAAAGCAATAACTGGACACAAACCAGACTGAAGGACTCCTTTTAATTGTGGTAAAGCTGCATTGTGCAGTCAATGGGCGGCTGGCGCTCACACAGTTTTGCTGTGCCAGGCATAAGCTAGGTCCCCATAAAGAGCAACACTCTCACTGCCACTCTTAAGGAACTTGCACCAAGATAACAGGCCTGATTGGGAATTTCCCCAAAATGGTTGCACAGGCGCCTGCAGGACTCTGGAAAGCACACAGTGCCAAAGGCAAGTTGATGAGGGAAGCTTACAATGGCTGGTAAGGACAGCTGACGGGGAGCAGGAAGGGTCTGCTGATTCAGCATGAAACCAGGAGTAACATGGAAAGTCTGGCAGAAGTGATGGTGAGGTTTTGGGGTCTGCGAATCCCGAGTTTAGAGGAAAACCCAGCCTCACAGGATAGATCCAGTGTAATGCGGAATGGAGAACACACAGCCATGAATACCTCACCAACCTCCTGTCCACTTTGGATTGCCAGGATGAAAACCAAAAGCCTTTTCCTATACCTTTCCACTGCATCTTGAATATGCCTCATCCAGTTGTTACGTTCCTCTTTGGAGTTGGTATGAACCTCATACATCTCAGGCCCTGCAGATGAAGCGCTAATCAGAAACATCCCCCTTTCTTCGTTAGCTACTTCTCTTACTATGAGCTTCTGAAGGGAAATAACAGAAGGTTTCTGGTCCTGGGGGAAACAATCACAGCACATGCAAATAACAAATTACTCTCTTATAAAACATCACACTTTTAGAAGAGCATAATTTTTCTATTAATTGGACTAATTGCAGTCCTGGTATTGTCAAACTACATATGTTCTCACCAGGTTTAAGAGGTTTTGAGTATTCAGACATGTCTTTAAACTATCTTAAAAAATACAATATAGTATTTATTAATAAGTAAAGTGCTAAAAAATAAATCCCAGAGGTTCAATGATAATAAGGCACAGTATCCATATAATGTTTATATAGCTTGGGAACTTCTATCCATGAGCTTTCACATATTTTATGTGTGTTTACTACTGCATTTGCAGTTAAAACTATTCTTCCGTTTTATTAAAAAAGGTTATTTTAGATAATTGAAAGAGCCTGCTCTACTTCCTGCCTTCCTAATCCAATGAGTCATGATACTAAAAATATCATTGTTATTTTCATCTTTCTAATTTATTTTTTGAAAATAAACTTAATTTCCATATACTAGCATATTACTGTTCTGAATACACTACCAGGATTTTAGGAAAAAAAAAAAATCAAACACATTATATGGGAATACCCTAGAAAATTACCTAATTTTCAAGAAATATACAAATAAAAGTAAAATGTGTGTATTTAAACTTCCAATAATGTACTTACAACAGCTGCAAAGAAGTATCTTTGATCTTTTTCTTGTAAGAATAGTAGCATATCGGTTAGAAGCAGCGCTAAGGTGTCTTAGAATGAGAAAAGGAAAATAATGGATTTTAATGAAAGTTATTGCAATCATCATTAATTCCTTCTTTTATCTTTAAAAAGATATGCAGCTGATGGCTTTGTATGTGAACTTGCCTTCTTACAACGCAGTGTTATGAAATACAGTGAAATACAGTGGATTACCCACAAACCATGGCAGCTTCTGGAACAATTCTTCTAGCAATTAGTGGCATATTCTTAATACCATTATCTCAGAAATTTGTGCAAAACACCGTAATAAAGTATTTTCATTCTTGAACCAAACAATCTTCATATGTTATTTGCAAATAAAGGACTTTATTGCTCATAAGAAATACCTTTGAAACGACCAGTCGCTGTCTTCCAGTACACTAAACCTTCATGAAGAAGTATCCTCTCTTTCCTCATCAAGTCTTGCTTCCTAAAAACATGGCCATTTTTCAGCTTTGTATATGTTTTGTTTTCTGTTCTACTGAGAATTTCCAACAGTTTTTGCTTTTTCTCATATTCATTCACTTTCAAATCTACTGCTGCAATCATGTCCTTAATTAAACGAAGGGCTTTACACAGGTCTTTACGTTCTTCCGTTCCTTCTGTATGAAACAAAAAGTAAAGAACTTGACAGTAGTCAGCATATTCAAGAGAAGATTCCTCACTTTGTGGGAACAATATACATGATTTACTAGAAATATTAGAGGCAGCTACCTTTGCTTGATTTGCCTGTTAAATGATGGTAAGTATCTCAGATTTCTTCATCAGTCAAAACAACACGTTGAATAGTTTCTGATACATTTATGAGCTGTTAGCATTTTAGAAGTTTTACTGGCTAAGTAAATCATATAGTGTATTACTCTTCTGGCTAAGTTAAAAAAAACCAACCTTGAAAGCACAAAGGTTTTCCATTTATATATGCAACTTTCTAGAGTGCTCATTTATTGCCGATTTGGGTGGCAATATCTGTAAGTTGTTAGTTTTACTAAAATGCTCTATGAAATTCCAGAGGCAATGCAAGCTTTGTTTGAAAATCTGGAGAGTAACTAATTACTCTTCCAATGTTTAATAACACTTTCAGTGCAAAAATTTTTACCTAATATCCAATATAAACCTTTCCTGGTGTAACTTGAGGCCATTCCCTCTTGTCCTATTGCTTGTTACTTGGGAGAAGAGACCGATCTCCACCTTTCTACAACCTCCTTTCATGTAGAGAGCAAGAATGTCTCCCCTCAGCCTCCTTTTCTGCAGACTAAGCAACCCTAGTTCCTTCAGCCTCTCCTCACAAATCTTGTGCTCTAGACCATTCACCAGCTTTGTTGCCCTTTTCTGGACCCACAGAATGTATTTTTGTGTAGCACAGGGCCCAAAATTGGACATAGTGCTTAAGATGGGGCCTCACCAGTGCAAGGTACAGGTGGACAATTACTTTCCTAGTCCTACTCACTGCATTGTTCCTGATACAGGCCAGGATGCTGTTGGCCTACTTACAGGAGACTCCATCAGAATTCATTTCAAAGAAGGTGCAGATGCATGCCTGAATTAATTCCCATCCTCTAGTCAAGATTTTTTCCTTAGAAAAGTATGCTCTTCTGGACTTCTATGGCTTACCCATCTAGAATATTGAAAATCTATGCAGCCCAGCCTTGACAAAGACTACATATACCAAGCACCCTGTTTAGGTGACATTTGCCTGAACAGTAGATATTTACATTGCCTTGGTTCTTTACAGAGCAGTGATTTTAATCTTCTGTTATATTGTAGCAGTGCATATTCCTTACGGTTGAAGTGTGCTAGGATTCCAGATATGAAGAAAGTCTAGCTTTTATTCACCTTTTGAGTATTTCAATATCCTTTCAACCAGAACAGGGTATTTGGTGATTCGCTGGGTGACGAGCAAAATGCACTCCGGGATTCCTCGGCGGCGTGCCAACAGGTTACTATTTCTTAGCTGCACAGATACAAATATATACCTTAGGCAGTAAATGCATATTAAACTACCAATTGGCTGATAGGAAATATGATCTAAATGCATTACAATAGCTAAAACAAAACGGGTTATCTGAACCATCCCCAAGGAACAGTTGCTGCCCTAAGGGATGAGGTGCACTATAACAGAAACCTGTGTGTAATACACACTAGAAGCCAAAGCTTTCTAAAAGTTGAAAGAAAAACTTAATTTATCAGCTCACTGGTTAAGCAGGAAAAAACTTTGCCATCTTAATTAGCTATTAAACATGAGTTACTGAACATAATTTCAACCCTAAATCTAACTAAAAGCTACAGAACTTTTTCTTAAGCATTTTGTCAATAGGTATCACATTTCCACATGAACTTACTTTAATAAAATTCTGGAACTTCTTGTTTTGTTGCAACTCTTTGAAAAGATTAACAGCTTCTTTTTGATGGCTGCAAAACTCTCCATATATTTTCTTCATTTTAGTTGCATTTTCCTCTGAAAACTGAAGAAATTAATATGGGAATTGTGCTTAATATTGCACATAACAGGAAACAATACACCTTTAATTAATGTGTATTAATTAATGTATTTTGTACAAATACAGAATGTTTCTGCTATTTGTTTCTCAAGCTCTCTGAATTTCACTAACAGGGCCTGTCACTACATAATGAAGGTGAGCTAGCTGCTTCCAGGAGCAAGAAGAGGAATGTACCCTGGAGAAAGCAAAAGTCTTGTCATTTGTCACTACTACAGTTTTGCCAATTACAGCTAGAACAATTACTATAACAGTGTTTCCATCACCTATTTGCAAACACAATGCCTTTAAGGTTTATTTGCATTTGTTTGATCTGCACACTGCTTCTAGACAAGGTAACGGTTCAGCTTCTTTATTTCAGTGGTGTGAAAACTGACTGTCTGAAGGTGAAAAGCCACACTGTCCTGATTGCAGGGAACCAAAGTGTGACCAGGAAGCAGTTAGTTTGCTCTTCTATAGCCACCATAAACACGCTGTGACCTCTCCTTCTCTAGTAAGCAGCAAGTCAAAATGCACCATGCATCACAAGAAATGATTTTTTTCCCATCATCAGTTAATTCTTCACACCTCTGCTCAGCTGTGAAAAGAGTTAATCCATTGCTTCCATTTTTTGCAGTCCATGATATGATGGCAGCAGCCTTAAATGTGAACAGGACCAAGTTATCCCTTTGCTCGTCACTTGTACCATATAGGTAGAAGTTCATCCACATTCATCAGAGTTATCTGTCATAGAATCACAGAATTGTCTAGGTTGGAAGGGACCTTTAAGTCCCTTCATCTAGTCCAACGATCAACCTAACTCTCTCTTATTGCTATTTCACCCTGCGGTAATCTGGAGGGGACAGTCTTTGAATTTTATGAAGCAGCCGTAGCCGTCTTCTGGCCCACAAAAGTTGTAAAGTCATTGAATTGTTTAATTTGCTAACCTTGAGTACATAAAGGATTAACAGAGCTGATGTCTACCTGCTGCACAAGGATGTCTCCAATTCTGCTGATGACAAAATTACGTTCACTCCCCGCCTCACGTGATTCCTGTCGTCTCTCCTTCATTCTGCAGAAGAATTGCCTGTGCATCTCCAGTAGCTCATCTAAGCAGGGGAATATTTTGTCCACAGTGCTGTGGTCCAGCTGGAGTTCTTCTTTCATACCTTTCCTGAATATTTCAGACATAATGAACAGGGTATGGATGTGATGCACTTCTGTTTGCATCAGCTCTGCAGTATAAAAGAAAAGAGCACAGCATGATAATCACCTGAACATTCTGTACCCCTTCTAAGATAGACTTTAACAACATTCAAATACACCATCACAATAAATTTTCCTGTGTAAGCCTCAAAGGTGATAGATTATGTCAGTAGGGAGAAAATTTTTCTGTCTCTGGCACAGTTCTCTTAGCTGTGCCCCACTGAACAAGCTGTAGGGTGCAGCTTGTTTGCAACTGCTTGAGCTGGGAATTGGATGAAGTCCCTTCCAATCTCAACCATTCTGTGGACAGGAGAGACATGTCTCTGGCAGTTACTAAGCTCCATTTGCTTAGCTCTAGAACGCATTGTAATTTATGATTAAAATGTTTTTTTTTGAAACTTCACATTACTCCAAGTTATAGAATCACAGAATGATAAGGGGTTGGAAAGGACCTCTGGAATGGCCTGCCCAGGGAGGTAGCTGAGTCACCTTCCCTGAGGGTATTTAAGAAACTTGTAGCAGTGGCACTTCAGGGCATGCTCTAGTGGCCAAGATTGTAGGTTGTGGCTTGTGGTTTTGTGTACGGTGGGACTTGTTGATCTCAGAGGTCCTTTCCAACCATGACAATTCTGTGATTCTGGAGATCATCTAGTCCAGCCCCCCTGCCAAAGCGGGTCAAGTTGAAGCATTCATTCCTCTGCACATAAGACATGTAGGTTCCCTCTTCATTTTCTACACCAAATTGTTTTCAAACCTACACAAAACTTTGAAATACTGACCGAAAATTACATCCTGCCTCTTGATGACATCCTTTTCTTGCATGCTACAGAACACTGGATCCACAACAAGAGTCCAGGACTCTGCCTCAAACTCTTGTGCATCTGTGCGGAGATCAGTCCACTGAGACAAATCTACATCATCTGTGACAAAACATGGATCTCATTAACACCAGGCATATAAACAGTAAGAGAAGTTACTTTGCACATCCAGATCTATTCCCATAGCAAAGGGAGCACATGGCAGGGATGAACTTTAGACAAGGCTTCTGCAAACACTGGCAGTGGCTTTACAATAGAGAAGCTTGCCAAATGTCAATATCATTACCAAAGTGTTGAAATGCAAATGTGACAGCAGGGGAGGAGAATAAAACCAACCACCCTGTTTTTCTCAGATTAAATCCCTTTTATACTTCTTTACTTGAAGAAACCTTTTAAAATGCAAAAATAAAACTCAACATTCTCAAAAATAGATGTCCAGTGAGAAATATTTGCATCATCCTTTGTGAATAATTTCCTTCAGCTTTGAAATTCAGTCTCACATCTCGCTATTTTTATACACTTCATGAGGTTATGTAGCCATTTTAGGAGGGCAGCTCACCAGCAGCAGGGTAAGGTTTTGGGGCTACTGAGGAAATACAAGTGATGTATGTCCATGTTTTGCAACATACACTGTCAGTTAAAATGATTAGATGAGTGTGGAAGAAAAGTATATTGCTGTTCTGGTTCCGCAAGGATGCCAAGTACATTTAGCCCTGTTATTTCAAAATGGTAACACTGTACAAAAATATTCTAAAAGTTATTAAGGAGTTAGCAGGAAGAAAGAAAAGGTTGTATTTTAAGAATAATGTCTCTGATTGTATCATTAGAATGAGGGACACAATTGTAACAATCAAAAATAAATACTCTTTTAGCAGATGAAGTGGGTTCCTGTATCAGTTATGAAGTTTTTCTATTTTCCACTTTCCAATACAGGTTATAAAATGCACTATCTTCCCACCTTCCATCACAAAATGATCCATTGAAGAAAATGTTCCTAATGCTTGTAGCATCTCTTCAGACCGTGACTTGGACCTCCACGTGCTTGTCTCAGAGTCTTGTTCAGAAAATGGCATAGATCTTCTACAGCAGAAAAAAATATCCCACATTTATTTAATGGCTTCAGTTTTCCTAGAAAGACTGAATAACAGGATAGTCCCCCAGCAGCTGCGCTCTACCTTTCAAAACTGGCACTGGGGACACTTTTGGACAAGAAGTGGGACTGTTGTGAGGCTTCCGTCTGTCCAGCAGACAGTCCAATAGGCACAGAGGAAGAAGGATGCACCGAGGCAAGCGCTGCATGTGAAACATCTCCAGGCAGGGAATCTGTGAGGCAAAGCACAACACAACATTTTGACAAAAATGTAGAGTGTGTCATCAACAGCACACTTACACTGGCAAATGCCATCTGCTCTTCATATTGACCTACACTGGGGTACCAGGAACGTCTGCTTGCCATGGTACAAGACTGGTGCTGTCTCACAGAATACAAAGATAAGCCTGTGGGCACCTCTGGCATGGACACTTTTGAGAAAAAACAATCTCAAATTATACACCCTCTAACACTGCAACCTGAATACAGGAGACTCAATTATTTATTTGGGTGCATGGTAAATGACACTCAAAAGCACAAGACAGAACTGATTTTCATTCTTACTGAAAACAAAATGTACTAAGTCTCCCACTCATTTTAGGAGAAAACAAGTTAATTCAACAGTAGTTTTTCCCAAAATTCCTGCTTGTATTAGAGAGACACACACTTTCTTACAGATACTGAAAGGAAAAATACAAATACACAAATGATGCAGTAAAGATCATGCTGTCAGTCCTGTGATTTTTAACCAAGGCTTAGGTTAGAAGGGCTAGGTTTACACCTCCTGACTTACTTGTTACACCAGCTTGGGGTTTGTTTTTATTATGGTACCTCTCTTGGGATTTCTGAAAAAAAGAATTTTATGAAATTGTAACGAAATCCTGATAACACACTGTTAGGTTTCTCTGTCAGCTTCCCAAGTCCAGTTTCTCACACACACTGACTAGTAAGTCAATAACTTACTCCCATGTATGATCACACAAAAGGGCTTCAAGAAAGTGGTCCTAAATTATGATCCTAATTTCTACAAATAATGAATAAATTTAAGTTAATTAGTTACTGGTAGATAACGATATTCAAAGTAGAATGATACTATTTGTACTACAATATAAAACCCAATCTGTTTATTCTTAACCGAGTCACTGCATTACAGCGTTCTGCTTTCTCTGTATGAATATTGCCTGTGAAAGCTGCAATAAAAGGAGTTCACATTCAGAGATTTATGTTCAAATAAACTCAAAGCATTTGTGGCACCTGAAGAAGACTGTGTATCAGAGACAGAATCAATCTCCCTTCCAAAGTGGACTTTTGCAAAACCTGTAGCAAAAACCTGCTGTGCTTAGGCATGTGTTTCACTTGAAGTGGGTAAGTGAACCTTTTCTGCATCTCATTCTTGTTGAGATGAGTCAGGGGTGGTGAGGGCTCTTGTCTTCTCTTGCCAAATAACCCACGAGTCCCAGTAATTAAAACTGCCTGTTCAGCTGTCCTAATGCCCTAAATCTGCCCAGAAATCTGTGCAAAATTATTACATGACATCTATAACCAAAATCAATAAAAATACCTGCCCTATGTCCATATGAAGACTTGTTTACAATGAAGAGTCTGTATAGAAACATGTTCTTTCTGCAAGCCACCATGATGCAAAACTCAGCTACACCCAAAAGACATGCTCTACAAATTTGAAAGTTTACCTTTATCATTGGCATACTTCTCTGCAAGTCAAACTTTATTCCATGAAGGTGGAAGCCTTACACATTTGTTTTTGAAAATGGCTTTGTCATGATAACCCCACCATGTGTCTATTTCTACTTAAAAGAAGGCAGTACCCATCAACTCTAGAGTTGATTTCACCCTATCTGCAGTGGCAGCTGAACACTGGAAACTATAGGCAGGGTGTGGAGTCTCCTACTCCAGAGATTTTCCAGAGCAGGTCAGACAAAATCTGCCCAAGTTATTACCTATTGCCCTTCCATCTCTGCTTCTTATTATTCCAAACATACAGGATCCCCCCTTCTACACAATGAAGAATCTGTGGTTTTGTGAAGCCTTTCCTTCTAGTCCCTTTTGCATTCCTCCAGGCACACCATTTCACAATTTCAGCTTGCAACTCTTCAAAAATAGAAATATCTCCTTCAACTAATTTTTGACACCCTTCCAAAAATTGTTGTTCAAGGACAGTGCTTGCTCTGTTGCTCACATCAGACGTTTTGACACCCTTGGATCCCTTTGCATACAGAGACTGGGTCTGTAGGGCAGGCTGTGTGTACTTTCTTTTTTCCTTCAGGATGTTTCCAGACACCTTGGAAAGCAGATATGCTCTAGTATGAATGGTGCAGTACAGGAGGTTACCTTAGTGCACAAAGGAGCACACTCCTTGCAGTTCTTATGCACAATCACGTTGCAATCTGAAAGAGAAGGCACGTTTCAAAGCCTGGCACTGAAGATGGTCCCCAGACAGCAGAAAATGTTACTCTGAGGCTTCTCCTTCCTTCCTCCTCCAGGTCCACTTACTAAAATAGCCCTGAAGAGGTTTTGATGTTACAGCCCCTGGTTAGGAAGATTTTGCCTGATGTACTGGGTCTACAAGACGGCTGTGGTCCCTCCTGAAGCTGCCACCTGTCATCCTTCCTCCCTCTCCCTTGCCAGCCTCAGGTCATTACATAAAAGAGGTACATCCAAAGCTAGGCAAGGTCTGTCTTTGAAACAACACACTGAACCAGGATCTTCAAGTAGGATTTGGAGCACTTTAAGTTCACACAGGAAACCCGATGACTACTTACGTGAGCACTGCAGTGACTCCTTTCCTAGGAGGGCCTTTTCACAGGCCATGCATGGGATAACTCCTGAGATGGTCCCATTTGTAAAATTGTGCCTGTTCAGTTTCTCTTTATCTTTGGTATCTTTGTTTTNGACATTAAAGAAGAAAATAAAGTTATTCAATCTTAAAAATACTAAAACATTCACTTTTAAGAGCAAATTATTCTAAAACATTTATTCCCTATCCTGGAAGACCTGCAACAGTATACTGTATAATTAGTATATTATTATTATTATTACATCCAGCATTGTTGAAGTCCTAAAAAGATGTAGACATTGCCTTCACTGGCTGCTAAGCCAGCAAGCATTATGAAGGAAGACTGGCAGAAATACATTTATAAAGCCACAAAAAGGAGATGACCAGAAAACAAAATTTAAGAAGTTTTATTGGCTCACTGCACACACAGACAAATATGAATGCCTACAGCTCCCTGAGGCATACATGCAAGCTTGTGCCTCTGCAGTTAAAGCTGCAGTTATGTAAATTTAAACAACTTGTCTTTAAATTTTAGAAGATATTAGAAATAAGCTATTTCTAATGAGTGTTAATGAATTTAGTAAGTTCTATCTTTACAGTACTCATGGTGGTATAAGTATGTATTTGTCTGAGCAGCCCTCGTAGTTATTCTTTAGGAGACCACACAGATGCAGCTTAATGCATGGCTGCTGGACTGGACATACAAGTTCACAGTCAGTTATGCCACCCTTGAAGATATGCCCTCAGCCAACCATCTTCGCATCCATGTATGTTAGGATATCCTAGGGCACAGGAGGGCACACTAGAAAGCCTGCAAAACTGCCAAAAGGCCAGCTGGAAAGATCCTGTAGGCCAAATCCATCTCTCAAGCTGCTAACTGACGCTATTAATCTAGATTTTTGATGTCTCAAAATTAAACCACAAATGTTCTAATCTACTTTCCATAGTATGTAAGGTTGACTGTGTGGGTCTTGAATCTGCAACTCTTTAACAGTAAGCAGTGCTTACTCATGCAAGAAGTTACATTACCTTCAAATAAGGCAAATTCAACTGATTATGTGCCAATGTAGAAATTACAGACTCAATTACTCATTGAGAGTAATTGCAAGAACAGGCTCATGCCTCTTAACTTTATTTAGCAATGAAATTATTTCCTAAAGACAATTTATGCATTTAAACTTTGGCTAAATCCCTAAATGAGATTATTAATAACATCAAAAAATGGCAAGGGAAATACTTGACCATGTTCAGCTAAAGCTATTGTTTAAAAAGAAACCTAGTTTTTAATACGAAGGCCATTTCAGGGTATACTGCACAGGTGTTACAATTAAAAATAAAGACAAAATTTTCTCCCTATTATTTATACGACTGTAATAAACAATTTATCTTTACATAACAATTTAGATTCTCATCTATAATTCACTTAAATACAGTGACATAATTATATGTAATAATATATACTTAAATCCCAAATACCTTGCACTTATTCCGTGTGCTGGTCATTCTGTTCATCAGAAAGCTGAAAGTCCGACTCACTTTACATTTTTCAGACTCATTTTTTGAGGGTACAATATATTTATTCCATTCCTCCTCCTGAATCCTAAAGCAGAGACCAGTGAAAAAAAACCCCATTCCAGTGGGAACAGCCCCTTAAAACAGAGCAGAATCTGCATGGTGCTTGTTTCACCTAGCATTTACATTCAGAGTTTTATTGCAGGTTTAGCTGATGTTATTAAAAAGACTGCAATCCCTCTTTATCAGGTGGAGTAATGTTACCCCGTGTTGTGCTCTGAATGCTTAATCTATGACAAGTTCAATCGATTACAAGATCAAGGTTGGTATCAACAGACCCCTTGCTTTTATTACGGTGTTTTTGCTGTTCTGACAGTGGGCAGGAGCTCCTATAGCAAACAGCAGCACATCCCTACCGTGCATGCCCCTGCCACTGTGGGATGTGCAGGAGGCGCATGGCGAGGATGGGACAGGGAGAGCCAGGCTGAGCTCAGCACAGGCCTTAAAGTGGGGGTTTGCGGATTCCCTGGATCGCTGCAGATCACTGAGTTTCCCCGAAATCGCTGCCCACAACTCGGCTGAGAGGGTTGCCGAGGCCTCTTCCCTGCTTGGCTCCCTAGATGGCATTCTTGCACAGCCGGGCTCCGTGCGAGGCGCTGACGTACCTTTTCTCCCGGGACTGCTCTGGCAGGCTGAACGCTCGCTCTGCAAGACACAAACAGTTATCAGGCACTCAGATGGTAAGGCCACCAGGTCTACTTGGAACACGCCACCTCCACCTGGCCATAAAGTTTGTCATTAAGGGCTTGCAATGTCATTTGAAAATTAGGGAGGCAAAAACGTACATACATTAGAAGTGGCTCTTCCTAGGGTAAGACCGCTGCCTAATAAACTTCGTTTAGTTGACAGAATGTGCCAGAACTGAGATGGGTATCAATGAGTGTTAGTCTCTGCCTTTTTAAGAATAACAAAAAATATTTATTTTGTTTTTCTTAACAATCCAGACTTGAATGTTTCACACTTCATTTTGTTCTTTACTAAATTTCTGGTAAAATATCATAATAACAATCTTTTAACAGTTATCTGTCTTATGCAGCTTTATCTATAATATTAAAAATTTTAAATCCCTCTTTATAAAGAGGAATATTAATATTCTGTGTACTGCACAGGATATGCGGCCTGTTCCAGTGTTTGATAACCCTTTCTGTGAAGAAACATTTCCTAATACCCATCCTAAACTTCTCTGGTGCAACTTGAGGCTAATTCTTGTTGTCCAACCCCCCTGACCACATAGATCACTTAGTCCACACACACCTCCCACCACAGTCCGGGACATCTTTCACTTGATCAGGTTGCTCAAAGCCCCATCCAACCTTGCACAGGACTAGTAGAAAATTAAAGGTATAATGCAGGAAGAGACAATCTGGAAGCATGGCAATGGATAAGCAGTGTTACAGGGACAGAGGACGAGTCTCTTGAATGTAAGTGTTTAAGTGATGTGATCTATATGAAAAGCGCAGTATATGTATTTCACACTTTGTGTGGTTTTCAAATATAGCCCATATTTCTCACTGTGAAAAGTCTGGGCTGTCTTCTAAATATGAAACTATGTGTCTAGAAAGAAAGCACGTGAGAAACAAACTGGAAAAAACATTACAAGATTCTTGCAGGGGCACCTATGACTCCACTGATGGAGAGGGTGGGGTTTGCTCTGCAGCCTGCATAGATGGCAATACCCCATCCATGTTTCAGAGATTCCCTGGAACCTACAGAAGCTGAGGCCATCTGCCCTCTTTGATGCCTCTTCTGTGTCATCCCAAGCTTCCTCACAGTCTCTGCTGAGCATGCAGTGGGAGGACAAGGTAAGGATCTCCCGAAAAGAAGATTACCACCCTAGCCTGCATTACTTTTTTTGACAAACAGTTCCAGTTTGTATGTCCTCACGAGGATCAGCTGCTCTACCAGGGGAGGGCACAAAAGGGCTGAAGATGGGAGAAGAGTGAGGAACGATGGCAGGGGTATCCAAACCCTGCTTTCACGTGCATTGGTGAAGTCTGTTTATAGGACAGGCTGTCAGCACCGGCCTGAAGCAGGCAGGCATGCGATGAGGATGTGCAGGTGCAAAGCCAGGGCACTGACCTTCATTTGGATCCCCAGCTGCGAAGTCCCGAGGAATGCGCGGTCTTCCTAGTAAACCTTTGGGTGAGGAGCAGGAATAGGATCGTGACCGAATCCCAGACACTGTGCATTCCTACAAGAAATTGCAGCAAATTAAAACTCGTGTCATTTTGAAACACATCAGCAACAGACACAAAATAAATCAGTGGCAGAATTTCTGAAAGACAGGTGACCATACATATACATTTTCTTGGCTTCGTTAAAGCTTTAAGTTGAAGTACGGATTTTGACAACATCATCTGAATTCTTAGGAAGTCTGTCATACTTCCACTATGATAAATTTTTGTATACTGCAGGAAATAATTGGGGGTCCAAGTCAGAATAAGAGAAAGCTTACAATCCAGTTTGGTAGCAAGCATCATCCAAACAGCGCTATTGGCTGTTGTAGCTGATGACCAAGACACCTTCTTTTAATGAGGGAGCCATTAATCTTAATACTTTAATACCTCAACAAGATTTCATGGAGACTAACACCCTGCCTTGGTAATTATTGATGTCAAAGTTTCTGAAGAAAGGAGTTAGCCTCTTTTTCTTTTCTCTCTGCGTTTTTTTTATTACATGTGAAAGGATTTTCCAATCCCCAAATATGTTAATGATAAAACTTCAAAGGGAACTCCCTTCACCTCTTCTAAACTGCTTACCTTATTGTTTTTAAAAGCAGCCCTAAAATAATTCAGTGTTTGTGCTGGACTCTTTTTCTCCCTTCATGTAATCATTTGCTGAAGATGAGGTAAAGCTCTAAAGTGGCAAGAAGTCTGTCTAACAAAAACATAAAGAATCCCTAAAAACAAAAAAATAACTGTGTATGTGTCTTAAGATCTCAGAAACAGCACCATGGTCTGAAAAAAATGAATGTAGCCAGAATACTTCAGCAAACCATAATGAGGAAGAGAGACTCGCACTTGTCAACTGAATTTCCCTGAGTCTAGCAATTGTTTTAAAACAGGCAGCAGGCTGTTTTTATACTTTACAAAGCTGTCACACTTTCAGATATATACAACTTGTTAAACATTTCCTCACTAGATATGTTCTGGTTTGAAAATGCTGATTCACTAATCCGAGATATTTCCTTTGAAATGCTTCTGGTAAATTATGCTTTTTTCAAAGCTGAAGGGAATGTCTGATGGACCCTTCCCACAGCTTTTGCCGAGCCAGGACACAACCAGGAAGTTCCTGCCCCACAACCCTGGGTGTGCTGCTCTCCAGTGGGACTAGCATTGCCAATGCGAACTCATTTTTTACCTTTCAGATTCAGGCATTTCTCACATGTTTTCAGTGATTTACTTAAAACGAAAGCAATGCAAACCAAGATAGTATCAAATACCTTGGGCTGCAGATTGGTAGATAAATCTAATCCGTCTCTGCTACAAGCCATGGCCTCTGAAGAGCCGAGGGGAGGGTAGTGAACGTGGGATCTGTCCGAAACACCTCCATTTCCGCCATCTACTTCAAGGTCATCAAGACTTGAACTGAAGCAGACAACGAAGTCTTTAATTCCCTTGAATAGTAGTAACAATCCATCTCAACCTTAATGCAACAAGCAAAGATACTGCTGTATATTCTAATTAATGACAGCCCAAACCACCATGATTATGTGTTGGGTAAGTCACGATGTGAGTCCTCTCTCATGTTTGCATTCACCTGGTCAAGGTACTCAGTCACTCTGTACAGGACTCATCTGATTGATCCCTGTGGATCTGCAACACAGTCTCACCACAGTCAGCCATCTTTGGAGGATGATTTTCAGACCCATATTCAGCATCTCCCTCAACATGAGATGTTTTGTTCCACACACATACCTGCCTCTCCATACACATGACAAGGAGAACTGAGGCAATAGCTCAGATTTCAGTATTAAGATATGTGGCTGTATACTAATATTTTGTGTGTATGTATGCTGGAAAGATATTATCTGGCTATTCACAGACATCTTTATTTTCAACATCTGTGACTTGATGGAGGGTGGAAGAGAAACTAACAAGAGAGATGAACGAGTCTCTGAGACAGTTTATGAGATCCATTTCCAAAGATATAAACTTTAAAACATAAAGGGCTATAAAGAAACTGAAAAAAATATCTGGCTAAATCAATATTTCAAACACCTAGACACTATTTGATTGGCAAGGGCTCCTGAGCAGGAGAGAGCAGTAAGTTTTCTCAGCAGTACCAGAGTTTCCCAGGATGGGTCCTGTTAGGTGCAAGAGCAAGTTCATGGTCTCTTCGTCAGAGTGACTGGAAGGAACGGTTCACTGCTTGCAATAACATTCCAGCATTACAACACAAAACTTTAAATTATCTGTGGTATTTCTAAATAGCCAGAGTTCCTACCAGGAATAATAGCACAATTCCATCCCACACACAAATGCCCGTTGTCGAAGGGCAAATCTATTGATACTATCCAAAACTACTTCCTTATTACACTTCTGGAGACCATCTTTTGCAATGTGTTTCCTAGTAATAGCCCATGTGACATCTCAGAAACAAGTTATTTAAATGCATTACCAGTTACTGTTGCATTTTAAAATTGCAAAAGAATTATGTGTCTGTATCAACAAACAAGCATACCTGTCTTACTGTGAGTAATTAACCTAGGAATTTTTTTTGACACAAAGAGCTGGTTTAAAGATCTGCTAAGTAACTTGCCATATCACCTCAGATACTTCAAGGAAGATGCTGCTGGAATTTCTTACTGGCAGTCTTATTTTATGTGTAATATTTGGATCACTTACAGTTGAAATATTAAGGTCAATCACACCTCTCTGAAAAATCTTATAAGCTCACATATAGGTACTTAACCTAGGTCTTAAACATGTATAGGAGAAAAATATTTATGGCAGATGCAGAAGTTATTTATAGTAACCTACATGATATCCTTGTAGGTAGCAAAAATAAAAGGTTCGGGAAAGAACAATTCTTTGGCTGATGTGTTGCCTTATCTGTGTTAAAAGATTAATAGTTGCATAAGAAACTCAAAATTAAATTAGAGAAAATGTTACTGCCCACTTTAATTGGCAGCGGGTAGACACTACTGCTTCCTTACTGGTCTTACTTAGATGTGAAACCCTCCCTCTGACTAGTCCAAACACTCTTGAAAGGTGGGAGACAGATTCAAATTTGTTCCTGTACAAAAGGGAATTGATTTCACATTTCTTCTATCCAGAGAAGCAATAAATCTTTTTTATCAAGAAAATTTACCAATTGTTGAATAAAAAAATTAGAGCTTCATCTTCAAAGCTCCCTACATTCCTGAAGCCAACTGGTTCCCAGCATAACTTAAAGCCATTTGGAGGATGGTCCTCAGACCATCCAGACTCTGCTGGCAGCAAAAATTGTGCGCCAGCAAAAGAGCAGAAAGCGGCCTGAACCTATCAGAAATGTGACCTGTACTCGGCACAGTGTCTTTTGAGGTAAAAACCAAAACAAAATAAAAAAAAAAAATTAAAAAAAAACCCAAACCAAAACAACCAGGAATAA
>VXBJ01007812.1:183117-216208 GCA_013400055.1 Nycticryphes semicollaris
ACCAGGCACAAAGGCTTATAAAAATACTATAACTTTAAAAAAAAAAAAAACAAACCACATGACCATCATAGCAATAATTCAAAACATACTTTGTGTTGGCATAAGAAAACATATAGCCTTGAATGACCTGTGTCAGAAAATAGCAATTACATAACATTGCCTGCTTTTCCACAAAAATCAAAACTTAAATAATTCTATGAGACCACACAGAGCAAACGTGAAGTGAAACACATCAAAGTAACCAAGCTGAGAGCCAGGAAAGAAATTACGAATTCCCTTCTGTAGTTGCAATGAATTGTTGTCAGACAGCTCATAGCATTTACCCCCAGCAATCTAAGCAGGGGTTAATGTATAACTGGAAGTAACAGAGCTATGAAGTGACCGAAAAATGCAGACAGCTAAGTGCATGGGTCATGCAGAACCACAGAAATACTCTAAATCCAGTAGTGGTCACCTGAATTTAGAAAAAGAAGGCCACGTGCTCCTGAAGAGAGGCTGACTGAAGTCACACACACGTCTGTAGATGGGGACCACACAACCAGTTTCAATGAGGGATCTGTGTCCCTGATTCAGGTGTCTTAGTGCTTCGTTCAGACAGTGCAACTACTCATGGCAGAAAAACAAAGTACTTAAGTACAGCATCACACAGATTGTAAAGTGGGGTAGACTTTGAAGTGCTGCTGTCGTGAAGACATTTAACTGTCCTAATCTATGAAAAGGAAACAAAAACACTGTGTTTCCTATATACTGCATGGAAAGGATCAGTCATCTGGATGCTAGAAATCATACCATCATGTTCAAGATGGGGTCCTAAAGTCACCTGAGGATAAAGGTAGTTGTCAGTCCTTGACTTTGATCTTTGTCACCTAGACATGAGATGCAAGAAAGTGTCTCTTTGCAACATGGGATTCACGTCTCTGACCTGCCTCCCCAAAGCAGGCACCTCACCTACTATACAAAGGAATATACAACAAGAAATAAGTTAGTAACTCATTTCATACAACAACACAACTTTCCCAAGATACAGGACGCTGCGTTTCAATCAGTACTTCTGCCAGCACGCACTCAGCACGCAGCTTCCTTCTCCCAGAACAGCAGGACAGACTGGGCAGAAACAGATCTTCTCAGCACCCCTGTACATTGTTAAAGGCTCTGGAGCCACCGCCTCTGAACAGGTAGGACTATACAGCACAAGGAGAGGGGAGACCTGCCTTATGGCCATTTTGTATTAAATATCAAAATAAATACCATTTTAAAATAACAAAATAAACACTATTCGGGGTCTTGCAGCAACAAATAAAATTTAGACTCCCCACTCCCCAGCCCAATCCTAAGACACAGTCATGTTCACATTCTCTGTTGAGTCTAATTAACATTTAATCATGCCAAGCACATGCAACCTCAGCAGGAGGGAGGAATTCTGCAAGGCATGGCCCCGACGGAACAGCCAGCACTTGTCTCCTGCCAGCCCCCAGGAGTTCAGGGGGAGGACAAGGGCTCCGACACCCAGCCTGAGAGGTCCCTGAGCAGGGAACAAAAGCTGAGTGGGACACACAGGGAACTTAAAATCTGAAATCACTGATGCGTATGGTGCAAAGTGGGGTGTGAGACTTTCTGCTTCAGACTCTGCCACAGTAGGTTGGACCAGTTCCCTTGCCTCCCTGGGGGAGCAACCCCACACCAGGAAACCAACAGCCTGCTGGTTCGGAGGGAAAGAGAGGAGGCTGACATTTCATTACCCAGCTCAGCTGGAGCACCCAGCACAGGGTACACAGCAATGACTTCATGGCTTTCGGGATGGGGAGGAAGAGTCCCGCACCCCTTGCCGCCAGGCACTAGAAGTCTCTTTCTGACTGAGACTCGAACTCCCACATGAGGGAAATGCAGCTGCAAGGTACATGCCCCACACCTGTGTGCCAAGATCAATCGGCCACGTTCAGAAAAAAAATACAGACCACAAGCACAGACCATGAGACTGCTCTCCCCTTGTAGACAGACTTCTCCCACCCTAGGGCAACCAGAATTCCAATTGCCCAAGCACAAGTGAACCTTTAGACTTTACCACTAAAACATGCACTTTCTTGCTCCAACATCCCTACGTATATATGCAGACAAGCCACATGTGCTGATACACTATTAATAGCGGGGATGGGAAATAAGATGCAATGCTATAGCATGCAAACATCAGATCTGTATACGGTGCTTTACAACACATGAAGTATTTAAAAAAAAAAACACAAAGGAACAAAATAAATAAATAAATAGCAACAACAGTGCCATGGAGGATGGGTGCACAACTGCTGCATTTACAGATAAAGCCAAGTCCTTGTAAGAGACGTAAGAACACACACCAAGCAACTTGTAACCCATTTCATCTTCTTTGCAAATTGTACGTGCATCTTTCCACATTGCAGAAACTCTTACACACTTGGGAAATACTGGATTTCCCCATGAACAAAAGTAAAAAGTTCAGAAAGTGTTCTGCACATTAAAATGTGCATACTGTACACATTTTTCGCTCTAAAACTCGGTCAAAGTCTCAGTCTGTGTAAACATGAGTCTCCTGGATCATTGACTTTAATGACACTGATGGATCTTACTCCTCTTCTTTGGTTTTTTCCCTGAGACAGAAAAAAGTGATTTTATGTAAGGAAGCACAAATTACATTTTTTTGGCCATTCTTTCTCTTCATCTCTTTGCTTTTAAATGTAGTAAAAATTTAGCTTACCTCATTAAAGTTTTCAGTTATAATTATTGCTAACATAAACTCGCTAGTCAGTGCCTTCCAGCCTCCTTAAAATGCCCTTTATCACGCTGCCAACATTTTTAATGCTTACCTCCCAAAGACTTCTCCACAAAGGATGACAACGTCTAACTGTGCAAAGACAGTAACTGACCTTGCCACCAAAGAGAGTAACTGACCCTTTTGTTTTCTTTTATAGAAAGCAGGAGATTTTCCTCTTAATTCTGCTAAGATTTTTGTACATAACTTCAAAAAAACAAACAAAAAATCCTGATAGCTGTTGAGGCATAGTTCAATTACCAAATTTTTCCTAAATGAAAACAACTGTGACCAGCAGAGTTTTCTGAAAGTGCTGCTATACCATGCAGCTCCCAGGGTGTCAAAGCTGCTCAGCAAGAGCTACACTTGCAACCTAAAGGAAAAAAAATGCCCTAAGAAAGTAAAGAAATAAGAACAATGTTAAAGAACAGTACATAATTTGGAGAAAACACTTTCTCATTACTTAACAAATTCCACCACTGATATTTATGAAAACATAACTAAAAGTGAGGTAGACTTTTGACAGAAAAAAAAAAAAATCTACCTCATGGAAGCTGATTATAGCCACTTGCACACAACCAGACAACAAAAAGAAGGCAGAGCTACTAAACAACAGTCATTTAAAAGAAGACAGCTTTTTCTACCTGGTTTGGATGCCCTTCTTCGAATCCTCATTTTAGGTAAGGATGGCCAAGAGTAATTAAAAGGTGAATCAGAGTCTGAGTCCATTTTGTGCTAAATAAACACAGAGCAGATTCCCAAAGCTGCACTTTGTTGTTCACAATAGCAAGTCAAGTCTAAGAGTGATGTAAAATAAAGGAATGGACAAAGAAGGATCAAATTGCCCACTAAACACAGGGGAGGGAAAAGCTGTAAATGTTTGCTCTCTTCAGGCGTCCAGGCATGTAGACAGATCAGGCTGCAAATACTAAGGCAGAAGCAAGGAGGTTAAAGTATGAGAACTTCGAGTGGAGCTGTTGCATCGTGGTCCAAAGCTATTTGAAAGGTCACCGTGTGCCAATGAATCATTAACTCACCTTCCCATTTTGATGTAAATGAAAACAATAGGAGCCAAGTAAGGAACCAGAAAATAAGTCTTAAAAGTAAACAAACTAACCAAGCTTTTTCAAACCTTTGTTTCCATGTTAAAAGTGGGGTTTACAAGGACTTTCAAATTAAAGACAGGCAAAATGCTGGAATTAAAGAATTCCAAATGCTGGAATTAAAGCACTAATAACTCTGCTGCACCCTATATTACCACAAAGCAATACCCCTCCTCTCAGCATTTAGAACTTTGGCAGACCTCAGGATTTTGCAGCTGGAAAAGCAGCGATAACCCACTCAAAATGTGTCGCTCCCATCTTTTTAACTCAAATGAGCCTAAAGCTGAAGTGTTATAAAGAAAGATTACACTGTCATTAGAGGACCTCTCTTTCCAATAATATTTAGTCTGAATAGTATTTTCTCCTTCACACAGTCACCAAGTTAGACAGTGAATCATAAGGATTTTGTAGAGCTGGCACCTTTACAGCTCTGGTCTAACCTCAGAGCAATGCACAATACAGCTAGTGACTAATTTACAACAAATCCTCCATTCTCATACAGTCTCCCTGAACAACTCATAGGCAATTAGTATTCAGTAGGAACTCATTATCCCTTCCCCCAACATCTTTACACTACACAAACTACATTTTTTTTAAACAAGCTCAAATGTGGCTATACAAGAGCTAATACAAAAATAACATGTCCACTGTTTCTTAACCAACTCCATCAAACATTTCTTTTAGTTACCCCACAATGTATGTGTTTTTGTATTCCACATAAAGGAGGAAAGGGAATGTGGATCAGCTTAAATGTCAGTTTTTGGAAGATGATGACATTTGAGCTTGTTAACATTCCTTACTTCACTTCAATTATTTTTCAGGCTGCTGAGGTCTGCAGTGCTACTTCTGTATTATGTTTCAAGTGATTCCTTAATCCACATTTCAGTCAGAGATAACAATGTATTTGTTGAAAGAAAATAATGTAATTCAAATGCAAATTTAACTCAAAACCCATTAGAAAAATATCTATCAGGTTTTCAGGGATAAAATAATTACTACACAAGCACTTCATAAAGTGCACAAATTACATAAAACAAAGTTCAAACACATCATTGTTCTGCCCTTCCCTTAACTGAAGTTCTGCCAGCTTTGTTAGGCCAGAAAAGAATAATTCACCCCAGACACTGGAAGCCTTAGACTTTCACTTTAAATATTAGACACTCCCATAGTCTTTGATTGATTTATATATATAATTAGCAGCCCCAGGGAATTACAACAGACAATAGATGACTGAAAATACAGAGAGGATATAAATCCATGCTTTAAGCATCCACATCAAAATATCTCCACTCCCTGGAATGTCAGGTTCAAATTGCACGGATAAATCCTCTGGGCATAAGGGAATGCAGGCACTGATGTACACCTTCCCACCTGCACACCATGCAGGGCATTCCCCTGCCTCTCATCGTGGCTGCAGTTTGAGAGAACAGGAAAGGACAAAGCATACTTGTTGGATAATTTGCTAAGTTAGGAAATGTCTCCAACACAAAAGATTTCCCCTCTAAGCAGCAATTTTCCCTGCCCAAGAGTGTTCTCTTGCTCACCAGATGTATGTAAAACCAACTGGAAAAAAAGTCTTAATTTCAGACATGTACAAAAGGCATCACTCCATGGGCAAACACCAATTCACATATAGAGAGCACTGTATGTTTTACACTGGCTGCTAAATTTCACACCTTTTGATTTTTGCAATTGTTCCATTTTTATGCTTTATGAGATGCAGTAAATTTTGTTTACTTCTGTGATACCTCCATTCATGAATCTTTTCTCTGAATTGACCTATTATGGCTTTTTTTTCACTTACACTTTCAACTGAAATACACTTACTCCCTCCCATTGGTCCTCCCGGCCTTCTGTTTAGACCAGGGATGGATAACTAGAACTGAACAAAACATTCATAATGCGGAAATGCAGCCAGTGTATTTAATGGTATTAAAATATTTTACATGCCGAGATATTTAGTTTCCTGAATGACCTCTGTACACTGCATAAATGCTTTCACTGACTGCTCAGTTATTGCCTGCTCCCTCCATTAAAGTAGCTGCATTCATTTAGAACCTTCTAATACAAATGAGTAATTAAAGATTGTTAAGTAATTTTTCAACAGCAGACCTATTGCATAACACTTGGAGAATCCAGCTACTAAACTTCTGCTGTGATAAAAACCTGATCATGTACTCCTGCTGTTTATCCTCTATTTTCTTGGCCAAGCTCTTAGACTTTTCACCCACTTACTGCAATCTCCCTTGAATAGGAGCTTGCACAGGAATTTGTCAATGGCAGTCAGAAAGCACAGATAAATTATCAACCTTAACCCCTATTTCTGAAGGGTTAATTGAATATCACTCATGTTATTTGCTCTGTTTGGGCCTTGTGAAAGACTATTTTTTTTCTAGTTTACAAAATTCCTTTATGCGACCATGAAAGACCTCATGCTGCTTTTTGCCACAAAGGAGAGCTTTGCCTTACTGTCTTTGGCTAAAAATATTTTTCTTCCCCATTCTTGCACTTTGTGGGATGTTCCAACCCACTTTTCACCTGCCACTCTTTTAAAGTGGTGGTGTTTGCATGCAGCTGATACAGAGATCTGGCAGCTTATGAGATAAAACGTGCTTTCTAGCTGGAAAATATTAACCTTACTTTCCACTGAAAAAATGTTTTCAATTACATATACTGAGGTATAGATGTGAAGATAAAGAACAAATGAGGGTTTTGTGTGCATTACCTAAGGCTAACACTTTTGATAAATAATGCAATGCCTTAAATTCTTTCACCCAGTGCTTGCCAAAACACATCCGTATGATAAAAATGTTTTTGGGATATTAGTCTATTGTCTATTGTCTGGCTGTTCACGCAGCTTGTGGCAAGACAGAAGGAAGAAGAAGAATGTCATCAGCATCTGCAATCTCCATGGAATGGCAGTGTCGCCTCTCTGGCGTACTCAGAGGGCAGCTCCACGGTGCAAAGCTGGTGGGTTCCCTCTCCCCAGACACTGCTAAACCATGGGCTGGCAGCTTACTCTCTGTCTCTCTCAGGCAGACCAGAAGGAGACAACCACCCTGGGCACAGAGCCCCCTCCCCAGATGGAGAGGGGACATACACAGGATGGAAAGCAGGGCTACCAACCCCAGATATAGAACTGGAGGGAGTCACTATTGGACACGGGTGAGATGACAGCAGCATGAACAATGGCTCTGCCACAAATGTCCTGCCCAGTTTCCCCTAGGCTAAGTCTCCCCTGACATTAGGGGTCAAGCTGATTCCCCCTGGCTTCGTTCTGCCCCAGGACCAGCAGAGCCTGCAGTCATTTCCCAAAGCTGCAGAGAAGGGTCCGACAAGGACAGATGGTGTAGGAAGGGATAGATGATCTTCTCCACCAGCCTCTGTGACCCACAGGCACACGTGGCTTTCCTACCTTCTTCACATAATTGTTTTTATTAATTAGAGCACCACATCTTCCTACAGAGAGAATTGGCCAACCTAGCTGGACAAGATATCTGCATTACCCTGCATCAGGCTTAACAATCATGTTGAAAACTCAGCAAATGTGAGTTAAAAGCAACTGAATGCAAAATGCTATCAACCAGATCCCACTCACCAAGCATCCCTCAACTCTAACGCACCTTCCACCTGCCCACAATGATGATGCAGTGGCTATGCAGACTGCTGCTAGCAACAGCCTCACAGGTCTTGTAGGATGCCTTGTTAGTCACACACATGGTTTTTACTACCTCGTTTCTCCACCTGTGACCTGGGTCTTTCATAAGAAAGTTTATACTGAAATAAATCAGAAAAACTTTGCCACATCACTATTCTCTCCCTCTCCCTTTCCCAAACCTTTGAAGAAACGATCATTGAAAAACATGGAACAAGGCCTCAGGATTTTGGCAGATGACTTCTCCCACTTGATTTTATGATTTTCCTTATGATGGCCAATTCATGCATTTGGTTTAGGGAAATGGCCTGTTTATTTCCTTATTTTGTGAGCAAGAGGCCTCCCACAAGTAACACAGCAGCTTGGGATTTGAACTGGTCAGCAGTGGATCCCATAATGTCCCGGCAGGCAGTCACTGCCCATCATCACTGCCTGATGTGTGACAGTATTTAGTGGATCCCACCTCTTTCACTCACTGGCACCCTGCGGCCGGCTCCAAATCCTGTGTCACTCGCAGGGGAACAGGTCTGGAAAGAGCAGAGCGCAGGGCAGGGGATGAAGGAAAAAGGAGTCTCTTGCATTGTGCATTTTCCATTGCAAACATGCCTGCTTTCCACCGCTTCAACCCAAATAAAGCCATAGGTTTCAGCAGGGTGAAAGACCATTAGCATTCAGCATCAAAGAGCAGCTTCCTGCCACTACCAGTTTAAAATGGCAGATTTTGCTCTCCTAGAGAAGCACAGTCCTGGGTGAATGCAGGAATCAAACCCAGGCATGTTCAGACATGAGATTAAATGTCCCTGGCCCCAGCCCTTCCCAACCCCCAAACCTCCTGCTCACACTGCTGCTTGTGTGGTGTTCTCCACACTTCCATTCACACAGCTGATGACAAAACCCACCCACACGAGAGCTCTTTTCTGTAATGAGTGTCTCCTATGGATGCTGTGCAGACAGATACCAGAAATATTAATGAAAAATACAGAATAGTGATACAGTACCATAAATTTGGGTCAATTTTTTTGTTCGCTTATTTGTGCAGTTTCTTGGACACTAGCCTGGAAATGAGCACAGAACAGCTGCTGCCTTCACAGACACCCTGCTGAGAGCCACAGGCCATCCTACCCGTCTCTAAAAATGCTGTTCTACCCAGATCCCCAAGTTTACTGAAACATTCCACAGTCATGGCAGGCAGGCTGCTGGAGAAGCTGATTCAATTTGTGTGTGCCGCTTTCTGGATTGCTTTAAGCTAGGCTGCCAGTCCAGGAGGTTTCGTGCTCCACTGCATTTACTTCCACATGGATATATCCTTTTACCAATCCCCGACAGGGCACATGGAATCACGGTGCTTGCCACAAACCATCCAGACTGAGTAGAGACTATATTATCTAAATTTATACCTAACTCCTTACTATTCCCCTACAGGATTATTTCTAATTACAATGTGAATTATGAAATTAATTTTTAAGGCTGTTCTTTTAATGGTTTCTTTGAAATCAGGCTGACAACTATAGTTAGAACAGCTATAATGAGAATACCACTTTCATGCTAAAAATGTCATTATGATATTCAATGAATGACGCGTTATCCTACAAGGAGGTGTTAGCCATTTTTAGTAGGTGTTAGCTATTGTACCTCTTTCAAAAAGCAACTGTTTGTAAGTGGTGGTACTTAGCTCCTGTTTCTTTTATAAACTAAAGGAGCGATTTACCTTTAAAAAATTAAAGAGACGCAGCTTTGAATATTAGTACTGCAAGATCCTTGGAAAACACACACAAGACAAAGATGAAGAAGGGCTCAGAGCTGCCTCAAAGATGAGGCAAAAATGTGATCTGTGCCCAATCATCACACAATGTACCTCCAAAGAGCCAGTGGGAACGCACACTGCATTTTCTCAGGCTTTGTCCCAGACTCTTCATTTTGTCCAATTCACCATCCCACTGTCAGGATTTCACAGTGTTCCTCCATCTCAAACCTTTCTGCTTCATGACTGATTACAGACTTTTTTCCCCACTTTTTTACCGCATCATTCACCTGATGTGGTTTAGGATAACAAGCTCAGTTTAGGATAACAAGCTCATTAATACTACTTTCATGTGACAGCGGTCGGTATGCCCTGACTCTTGAAACAACCACTAAACACTTCCAACAAAGTACATAGATAGATAGTTTGCGTAAATGCTCTCCTTGTCCGGTATCTATTCACATCAAAAGACTGGCTGAGGTTATGCAGTACAAATGTGGACGGAAATCTCATTGCTTTTTGTCTTGTACCCTGATGAAAAGCTCCCTTGAGTTTATTTGCAAAAGCTTGAGAACTAAGGGCTAGAGTCAATAAAAATCTCTTCCTGGTTTCAGCTCCACAGAGGCCTGTGTGAGCTCAGCAACACAGAGAGCACACATGGCCTCACATGAAAGCAAACCCAAGTTTAACTTGGACCTCGCTCCTGCTGAAGATTCGCCAATGACTTGGTTGTTGAGTCTACACTTACACTGGCAGGCTGCACTGAAAAAAGTTCACCAAAGACCCATCTTGTTAAAAATCCAATTTTCCATGTTTCAGGGAAGACTTCAAGGGAAGGGTTGCCTCTCAAGTAGGAAGAAAGCTGAGAAATATGTTCATGGGTGCACTTTCAAGACCAAAGCTGTTTTCTTCACAATGTATTTCTGGATTATATTTCACATTTAAAGAGTAAATTGACATTAGATACATCCCAGATTGTTTATTTATATTAGCATGAAATGAGACTGGGCAGAAGACAAGCAAAAGAGCTTATTTAAACATCAGGAAAAAAGGAGCCTCTTTTTGAAGGATTATTTTGTTGAGCAAATTTGTTTTGGATTTTAAGCAGAGGAGGAGGACAAGTTCTGGGAAGCCAGACAGCACATGTTTGTAACTTGTTAATTTTTCTTTCTGTCTTCCTTTTTGAGGTTAACTTGAATTATAATGTCTCAGAAAATCAAGAGTGGAGGAAACTCCAAGAAACAAGAACAAGCTTGTTTTAGTGGCTAATGGTGCTTCTTCCAGCTTTCTTCCACAGCTTTTTAATTAAGCTCAGTTCAGGCTCACATCCCAGGAAGATTTTACTTCCCACATCTTCTGTAGCTCTCAACTATTCTTCAATCTTCAATATTTAGTTTTTTATGGACACTCCAAACAACTGAGAATATGTTTTATCTACTGAAATAAACTACTTCCCTGTTTAAGTATTGTTCAAAGGTCCTGTCTGGCAGAACTCTGACAGATCAACCCCAAGTTAAGCCTCTCTTCTGCAAGGTGCAAGGAACTACACAGAGGTTTTGCAAAAGGTCGAACTAGCAACATAAAGATCTCTGGAAGCTGCAGCAAATAAGGCCAGAGTGCAATTGCCACAGTCATTAGCTGCAGCTATAACTCTGCAGTTTTCTTTAGCTATTATTTCTCTTTGCAATTTTCAGGCCACCTATCTAAAATGAGACTAAAAATGAATTTTTAAAGCAGCCTCTTTTATAACAAACTGACCTTCCAGGACTTCTTCAACACAACCAGTCTGAGTATTTCCACACCTACAATCATCCATGTACTGCGGTGTCTCTTTCTCACTTCACTCTCTATAGTATTCCTTGTTTCAGGTAAAAAACTGAGATACAGGAAAAAGATGTGACCTGCCCAGGGTCCTACTGTAAACCCATTAGGGAGAAAAATTTGAAGCAAAGGAGAGAAACAAAAGCAAACTGCACTAGAGATGCTACTGTTGGGTAACCCTACCTCTCTTAAAGCACACGCAAGGAAAAGATAGGATTGAAAGCTGCCAGGGAAAGATGGGAGGGTTGAAGGAGGATGGAGCCAGACTCTTTTTAGTGGTTCCTAGTCACAGGACGAGGGACAATGGGCACAAGCTGGAACAAAGGCATTTTCATGGAAACATGAGGAAAAGCTTCTTTAGTGTGAGGGTGACAGAGCCCTGGAGCAGGCTGCTCAGGAAGGTTGTGGAGTCCCCTTCTCTGGAGATCTTCAAGACCCACCTGATGCCATCCAAAGTAATGTGCTCTGGGCAATCCTGCTTTAGCAGGGGAGTGGGACTAGGTGATCTCTAGAGGTCCCTTCCAACTCTGACAATTCCATGATTATGTGAAAGATAAAAATGACAACAAATGGGAAAGATCTGCAGAGCCTTTGTCTCTGTTACAGGACACTTGTAACTGTCTCAAATAGGCAACACTTAACATATAGCTTTCACTTTTAGCTATCAATAACCATAAAATTATTTCCTGTAGTTCCAAGGTCAAAACAGGCACACTTGTCTTGAAACACTTCCAAATGTAAACACTCTGCCCACCCAAAACCAAAAGCAAATGAACACTAAAAGAGAAGTGAAAGATGTGTCATGATTGCAATAATTAGAAAAAATAGTAATTTCACAGACCTAACAAAAACTGCAAAAAGGCGTGACTCGAGACAGCAGGACCATGCTTTTTTCTATCTTAAAAAAAATACCCACCTTTTTAAGTCTTACCAACCATGGTAAGGAAATCTGAAAGAACAAAACAGCAACACTGAAACCAGATTTTTCTGCAGATTACAGTGCAGTCCTACTGGTTTACAGAGAGAAGATCATAATGTTCTGTTCCTGAAACTGATCTGTGGTTAAACACAGATTTCTGTGGAACCACGAAAATCAAAGGGCAAACTTTACTAAAAATGTTTTGTAGCTGCCTGGTCACATTCAGCAAACTGCCAAAAATTTGGCATCAGTATTTTTATCTCTTGTAGTGCAAAACGTGGCTTGCAGAACTGTTTCACCACTGGCAGAACAAACAGAATAGATTAGACAGACACTAGTAGGTCATTGGCACTGTAACTAGGAGAGCAGAGAAATATTTTGAGAAATTAACATCATCCTGTCTTCCTCAAGTTTAAGAAAAAAGCTGTATTTCTGTGGAAGAAAAACTGGGGGTTAGATTTTTCTTATTGGAAAAAAGAAACTTTTGCAGCTTTATAAATTGCCTTGTGAACATACTCTTTCCAAACCAGCTATGCAAAACAGGAAGGAATTATAAACGTTTAAAAACACATGCCCAGCTAACTGTGTCACATGCCCAACAGTAACAGTATTCAGCTGTTGCCTCCTAGGCTCTCTCCAAAAATGTAAGGGGATTGCTGATTCCAAGGATGACAATGACTGGCAATAAAATATATGCTTAATACTGAAAGCAAAAAAAAAAAAAAAAACCCAAAAAAAACCCCCACTGTACAAATCCATGTTCAGCCTGGTCTAGCATCCTTCCGTGTCCCACAGTTCACTCCTACTTCTTCAGTTCTTGAATATGGCAAACCTAAAAACCATCGTCTGCAGTTCACCTGGCTTCTTATTGGCCCATCCCCATCCTGACACTCACGGGGTGGGACCTCAGGGGCTTTCTAGCAATCCTGCAGAACAATAAGCCTTTTGCACAAAAAATTGAACTACAATTCTCGAAATTTAACTACAAGGTTCAAATGGTGCCTACGGCAGCCAGATCACAAACCAAAACCAAAGAAGACAGGGAGCAAGGAAAGTTGGTAACCTTTTAGCATCCTACCAGCAGTTGCATTAGTTCCCTACTCCCCAGACTTTATTTGGTATAGGGAAAGAGACAGAATGGCCAATATGCTTAAAAAGGCAATCTGGGGAAGAAAACAGAGAGGAAGAAGAGCTGAGCCCTTCCAGGAGCCGCTGCTTCTTTAAAGGTCCCTCCCAACCCCAAACATTCCATGATAAGACTGATTTTTGATAAAAGTTCTAAAAGGAAGAACCACGTGGAAAAAAGACATGAGAAGCAGAAGTGGGGCAATTTGTACCCATTTAAAAAGCATTCACATTCTCTCTCTTAGAAGTCCATGCATCAATTTGCAATTTATGCATCAAACTTCCTCGTGAGTGAGATTCCAAAGTTTGCTCATTTCTATTTACCTTTTTCACTCAACCCCCCTTAGCTGCTTTCCCTCTTCCTCTCCCCCACTGTCAACCATTTTAATTTCTCTCCTTATTACTTCCTTCTTCATCCCTCCACACTTCCACATTTTATTGCAGTCACTCCCCAGCCCGCGCTTCAACCCCATCAGGTCTCATACATGGTGCTGACTGGAAGCCCTCAAGACACTCCTGAGGTCAATAGTAAAATCCCATTGGTTATCTATTTTATGAGCATTTCAGCCAATTTGCGTATGCATCTGGGAGGTGGGCAAGGATAACCTGCAATGCAGCCAGCAGTGAGGCCATGCTCCAGTCCTTACACAGGGCAACCAAATCCTCAGTTATGATGACCTGCTTCTGAAACGATTGGAACAATTGTCACTGCAGCTTCTCCACAAACAAGTCAACTTCTTAAATGTACTCCAAGGTAATTAGAATTTAGGGAAGAAAGAAACTGTTGATTGTCTTTCAGGTAAAAGGTACAACAGGGACAAACTGAGTCTGTGCTCAGGACAAAAGGTATTTATACATATATAGGTACAGTCATATGTATATATACACATATCTATATTTATAGTTTTACATTATATGTACATACAATGCTTAAGAAAATACATTTAGATAAAATTTTAAGTACCTAAATCTTGTTCCAAGTTGTATGCAAATTCATCAACTTTTTTATTTTACCCAAAAGCTCCTCTAAGAATCAACACCCAACGACTCCTAACTAGCAGTATGAACCATGTCCAAAATCACTTGCTTGTTCCCTGCAGAAGCCTCAGGACCTACTGCAGCTGCCCAGCCAAGCACCAGAGAGGAGACCGAGCTGGTCTGAAGCCAAAGGGCCTGGCTCCTGTTCCAGCTGTCACAAGCAGCGCTGTGCAAAGGATGCCTTACAAGGAGAAAGCATTTCAGGGATAAGAAAAAGAAATATCAGCTATAATTTCAGGGTGGAGAACTTCCACTC
Organism: Nycticryphes semicollaris; assembly: GCA_013400055.1. Lineage (NCBI taxonomy): Eukaryota > Metazoa > Chordata > Aves > Charadriiformes > Rostratulidae > Nycticryphes > Nycticryphes semicollaris. The sequence continues at coordinate 197,558 of VXBJ01007812.1, forward strand.
TATCAGCTTTCAAGCTACCTTATGTTCTCTCCAGATGGTATAACTGGAGCAGATGTGGCTTCAGATTAGCAAACCATAATCACTCCCCAGTGGCTCCACACCCTCCTACACTGAGACGCTGTCCAATAATTCGGTCTTGCTTGACAAAATATATTTGATCATGGGCACACATCTCGTGTACATGCACTGTGCTTTTGTGCAACTCAAGGACTGATATGTTGTCCTATGCTCAAAAGCACTGAAGTCAGGATAACTTTGAATAATAATATTTTTGCTATTACTCCAAATTCCCATACGCAGCTCCCATATTCCCTGCATGGGAGAGTGAGGCAAACATGATTAAATGGTTGAACTACTGACATTTGGCATAACAATGACTAGGAAAATAGATAACTAGATGTGATCTTAACAAGAGATTATTAAAATAATCTGCCAGCTTCTTACCTTACGACTGTGCCCCTGAGTTTACATCAGCTCCTTTCCCTCTAACATACACCCTCCCCACCCACAGCACCCATGGCTCCTCCTTTTCCAAACACACAGAGCAACTCTTCATTTTGCAGCCACAAAGTTTGCATATGGGCTCTCTGAATGCCACCATCTGGGCTGCTCTTTCTGAGCTCAGCATTGGACCACAGGCAAGTGATGCCAGCCTGGCATGCTCTGCCTGGCACTGCAGCTCCCACTGGCAGAGCTTAGTAATTCATTGTCTTTTTCTGCCTTGCTGAGCCTTGCATGGGCCCATGTTTGCATGTTGTGCTCGGAGCTTTCCCCAGACTTCAAAATGTTCACCTTTTCATTTGAGTTTCAGCCTCTAAATGTACTATCAGGTGCAACTGGCTATATCCTTCTAGCAGCTCCACAACTCACCACTTCGGCAGATAAACATTTCTACATGCATTATTTAATCTTCAGTAACATAAATTGGCTTTATCAGAAATTATTTTCAAGATTGTTATTCCTACAACAGTTAGTAAACTACTGAAAAATCCTAGGATATCATGATACTGTTGGACACACCGCCTATTTATACTAAAGGCACTTTGAAAGAGGCTCCCTCCCTGACAAAACTGATTGATCTCTTGCCAAGCTGGGCTGCAATGTCAGACATTCTCCTCTTTTAAAGAAATCTCCTTCTGTGTATTTGGCGCCACTGTACACACTAATAGATTTGGGGAAGCAAAAATTATTAATTATTTCTTACCTATGCCCAAAAGGACAGGATCTTCATTTTCTTTAGAAGGAACCACAGAATCTTGGAAAGGCTAGAAATGATAAATAAATAAATAGATAGATAGATAAATAAATAGCTATATCTTCGAAGATAAATAGTTGCATTTGTGCTTATTTACAAGCTGTACTATTGGCTTTCAGAATTCAGTTCAAACACTATCAAACAGCAGTCACTTCTTGTTAGCCATTTTAATAAATTCAACAGATGCAGGATGCAAGTACCAGACTCTAAAGACAAGCATATAAACCCTATGGACTCAAACTCCAAACATAATGGAAGAATAGACCAAAGCATACCTCTCTTTCCATGCAAAGTTCAGTTTTCAGCCTGCTTTTTTCTTATAAAGTTTAACTGTGCCCTGACTAGCCAATATACAGTGTTTTGGAGGAAAGAGCAATGCACTTCTAAGATGCTTCCCTCTCTAATGCCTGAGCTCTTCACACCTGTAGAAATATCAAAGGTCAGTTCATTCTTTATACTGTCAACTATGGCCTTTCTGCTAGAACAAAACAAGAGACAGTCTTGGTACTAGAATCTTTTCCCCCAGCAAGACTCACGAGCTGCAGCACTCTGCCCCAACGTAAATTTTCAACATAGCCTCCAAAATGCAGGTATGCTGCAGAGTTATAATTCTGAGATGACGTAGATTACAACAGCAGCACGTGAATCCCAAACAATAAAAAATTTAAGAAAACCCCAAAAGTGAAGTGGCAGTCCGACAACATTCCACTAAATTCAAATGTTATTAAAAAAATCAATAGTCGTTAGCTATTGAGAAGATGTCACCTTTACCAGATTTGCCAGATTGTCAGATTTTGTTTCTCTCTACCTAAATCATTAGTTTGGCTTCAAACCCACATAAGCTAATAATCAAGCTCCTGTTTTAAAAGGTGATAAAAAACCCCCAAGACAAAGATTTTTCTGGTTTTGTAAACAGATACATATAAATAAAAAGCAGAATATAATACTAGAGATCAGACACAACTGACTAACCATATGGGACTTCTCACAAATATTGGTCCCTGAAAAAACCCGTTAGACACCTCCATGCAGAAGGCAATGGGAACTGACATATTTTTTACATAAAGCATTTTTCCCAGTTAAATCCAGCTAAGGACTCAGTTACCCACAAGGTCCCTCTCTGAGACTAACTCCTCAGATGTAATGAATCATGCTGTTTCAAGGATGAAGCTTGTGCAAGACAGGTTATGCTCCCCTCAAACTGGAAGTTGAGCTGCAAGCTCCCTGAAGGCACTAGGGTTCACCACAAGCACAAGAGCTTTGAGGTACAAAAGCAGAGTTTGCTTCTTCAGCCCAGCCTTCCAGCCCACAACCACGTAAACTTAACAGGTTCCTTCAAATAATAATCATCTATACACATAACTATTCCTGCAGGATGCGAGCAGGTAGGACATGTTGTCTGGCAGGCATTATTTACTTATGTGTTAACACTGGGGGTGCTCAGATAGCCAAACAGAGATTGCTGCTTCTCAACCTAAACATAGCTTAGGTATTTGTATATGGAGAAATCTGTACCTTCATCTCCTCCTGGGACAATTCATCAGATGCCAAGTTCACAGGACCTATCAAGGCAAAGATTCCTACCTTTAATAAAAAGAAAATTCAGTTTGGGTCTGCTTTGGTTTCTGCTGCTGATATTTCTGCTTCTTCAAATAGGAGGGGGGGACACAAGGAACAGGCAAACAGGCAGGCAAGCAAGGACAATGGTCATGGGCAGCCCATGCATCTCCCAATAGCAGCATTCCCGTGGGCAGCATGCAAGCTGGATGTACAACAAGTGCTATGTTATTGTCACATTCATGTTTGGTCTAGGCAAGCGCGGCGATTCATCAGCCAGCTGCTGATTAACTCCCACGTGCTCAGAAACTCAACAGTTCTAGCGCCATGGCTCACCCCAGCTCTGCAGAGCAGCTGGGCTCTGCTTTTCTTCTGCAGGGGTTTCATGCAATTTCTGAAATTAGACTNTGCTGGTAAATATGTTTCATTTCATATTGAATATTTCAACTCAAGGTTCACATCTGTTCTCAGGAACACAAATCCCACTCCATTCCCCAGTCTAGCAAATAGTTAAACTAAGTATGACTCACAAGCCAGTATAGGGTGGTTTGAGAGACTGCTTTGAGGAATGTGGGCTTTTTGGGACCTGTTTCTCTGTACCTAATATTCTGCAGAAGCAAATGGCTTATCCTCCAGATAACAGTATTCAGTCAACATATGGGCATGGAATTTCAAGGTAAAAAACATTTAAAAAAAAGAACCAACGACTGAATTAGCCAAAATACCATCTATTTCATCTTTTGTTCTGCATCCTCACTGGATAACATATCACTCCATGTTTTTGAATTTAATTAAGTTGCTGTAGGAGATTCACTGCTAAGCTAGTCGCATCACCTTACACTGACCCACAGCTTTCATATGATTGCATTTCACTAGAAGCAATGTACTACTATAGCAACCTGTACTTGGTAATAGATTAGGGCTTCTGATGGCATTGTGTTTTAAACGCCTGTTGATCTTGACTCTAGGCCCACCCAGAAGTGAGTAGTTACTACTCGTGGACTTGCAGCAGTTTTAAAATGTGAAGGGAATCCTTTCATGACACGAATGTGCCAAAATAAAGTCCTGAGCTTATGAGCCACTTTATAAAGGACTTCACTAAACGCAACTGAGAATATAGTAAGAGGTATTCTGTCAATCATTTCATATAATTTCTGCTTCTAGCAGCAATTTTAACTCAATCTTGAAAAAAGTTCTTTTGTTCTCCTGGACGCTGACAAATGGAAGTATAAGACAGGCTACTAGTTATCTGTAATGATCATTCGTGATTTTTCAGTATCTGGATTTAATGAAAAAGGGGGAAAAAAGTCTCATATATAGAAATATGGTAAACAATGACAATATCAAAAACTAAGAAGATTAAAAAACTTCACTGCCCATCAGCATACAAACAGGTACATTACAGATTCCTCGTGTCCACAAGTAGATAACACAGAGTGCATCTCTTGCATGTGATTACTACAGTTTGTTTGTCTAGGTCCTGGATACTGCCAAAATATGACATACTTTTCTTGCTGTTGAACTGAAATTAGTTTGGGGCCTTTTTTTTAAATCAGGCACAAAGTAATTCTGATGCATAAAAGCACGAAAGTGTATAGTTTCCATTGAAAACAAAAAGAGGTAGGTGTGCTTATGCCAATATTACGCCAGATAACTTTGGCATAAAGAAAGGACTAGAAGTTTTACAACCAGAATCCAAACTGAGACCAGATGTCCTGAAATGGTGATTCTCTCTCTGGGCAATCAGTATCCACTGACACTCATTATCTGCTTGTCCCAAATCAGCCTGAACTAAAACTGTTTTTAGTGAAACACAAAGTAATCATCACCTAGAAGTTGTACTGCCCAAGCTACTGCCACATCTAGTGCTACCAATCCAGGCCATTCAGTTTCTATCCCTAAGGAGAAGCATAAAGATCATGCTGGTCCAAGTACAACACTCAGATGAATACCCGGAGTCAATGCCTTTGCACACTGTGTCACCAAAGCCATTCACAAATCTTGTATGGTAAATTGCCGCTTATAATAACAGATGTGTAGTTTGCAACTGCTTATCATTACTCCGCAAATTTACCTCCTAATTGCAGAATACCTGTTGCCTGAATGCTGCTGGAGAAGTTGGGTACAAAACTCCTTTTCCAGCACTAACAAGAGCCTAGATGTTTAAGCATGAGCTGTGCAATGACTGTGCCCCCATTTTAACCAGACACTTAAAGTTCCTAGCAGATGCTGCCTGGAACTGCAGTCCTCTTCCTTTCCCTTCTTTTCCCTCTGCTTGGTTCTGATCCTGTTGGCAGTATATGCAGGTGCTCACATTTCTGCTGCCCTCAGTAGGGCTGCCTCCAGCGCAGCCACCAAGCATAACAGGAACCTCTTGCAGACCTCACTGTTTTCAGCTTGTTGCTTCATCCAAATATACAGCACCAGCCACTTAAGCAAACAGACAACTGATGAAACCCCTTGATTAATTCCTAGTGAACATACATAAACAACTAAAGTGTCATACTTCTTATGCTGAAGAACCTCTTTTTCTTATTTTCTTTTCGGGTATAATTGGTGCTTGTTCTGGGGTACACAGGGATGTATTTCAGTAATGACAGAGCGTTCTCATCAGCAAGCACAGTCCTGCAATCCTTACAGAGGTAAATCCCTCAGCAAAATATTGAATGCCTAATTGAAACACGTAGGAATTTTGCCACATTAAGAAATCTGGGCTGGATCCCAAAACTATTAACACAAAACGTTAGTCTGCTCCTATCTTTATTAAACTTACTTGGCTTACCGGAATTTGCAGGCTGCAGCATTCATTCAGTTAAACACTGCCCTCTCCTGGAACCTTCCAACATTTTTCTGGTTCTTGCAATAAAATTAGTTAAGACTTTTCAAGTCACTATAAATGCCATATTATTTTGTGAACAATTTCAGTCTAACTGGTGCTCTGCAGGGAGTATAACAATTCACACAACTCTTGTAGTGTATGATTTGCATATTCCACTCTTGTCTATTTACAGGTCTCTAATGCCATATGAATTGTGATCTTCCTCAATAAATAAATAGTGTATGGATCTGTGCCAACTTTCCAGAGTTTTTAAAGACTGCAACATTATGGTATAAAAAAAAACTGTACCTTCTACAGAGCTTGCTGTACTGCAGGGCATTTTTGGACCTTCCACTGTCTCAACTTGGTTTGAATTAATACTCTATAAAAAAAAATATCAAAATGACAGTAACTGTATTTGAAGCCCATGACATTTAACTGAAAACTCAAAAACAGTATCAAAGAGTACCAAACAAATATGTTATAAGAAACACTAAAACGATTGATAGAGATACCACACAATATTCTACCAGTTACCCTCTAGAGAAAATTCACAGCAATTCCTCAAGAGGGAAACTAATAAACTATTTGCAACTACTACCTCCTGCTTACCATATGCAAGGGATCTAAAGGATCAGATCTAACATTTGTATGTCATTGTTTATAATCACCCTCTCTATGAGAAAAGCAGCAGAGCAGCTTTGCATAACAGCTCCATTCCAAAGTCTAGTTAACCTTGAAAGCACCCCTACAAAGCAAGCAATTTCAATGGACAAGAAAAGAGCCTAACCCAGGCTGCTCAAAACAGAAAAGGGGCCTAAGATCCAGTCCCTTATTTTAGCAGTTACTTTCAAAGATTATAAGCAAAGAGGGTGGACAAGGCTAGAGTAAAGAATGACTCCTGTTGCATAGCTTCACCTACATCTCTGCTTGCTTCTTGCCTTTCCACTAGTAAGATTGCCTGTGTATTCACCATCAAACAGAGAAAATGGAAAAAAGCCATGGTAATCTGAATACCAAAGAAAAAGTCAAGGATGACTCTGGGCTGAGTATTGCAACCAGACTTATTTGAAAGCCACACAGCTGTCAAGCTAGCTACATCCTGCGCCTCAGTGGGGCTAGTAGCATTCTCCTCTGCTCATCTGTCAGTGTGCAAGACACTTTCCTACATCCACACGGACCAGGTAGAAATACGTCAACTCCTCTTTGGGAAATTACTAAATCTGTCCACTGCCAGGCAACAAAATTACTTCATTATCATAAATTATCTTAATCACTTTGGATGATTATCCTGGTTTGGCCTTTGTCTCCCTGAAACTATTTTACATGTGACAGTTAGTCATAGAATCATAGAATGGGTTGGGTTGGAAGAGACCTTAAAGATCACCAAGTTCCACCCCCGCTGCCACAGGCAGGGACACCTCCCACTAGACCAGGTTGCTCAAAGCCCCATCCAGCCTGGCCTTAAACACTCCCAGGGATGTGGCATCCACAACTTCACCAGGCAACCTGTTCCAGTGTCTCACCACCCACACAGTAAAGAATTTCTCCCTAATATCTAGTCTAAACCTACCCTCTTTCAGTTTAAAACCATTACCCCTCATGTCCTATCGCTACACTCCATGATAAAGAGTCCTTCCCCATCTATCCTGTAGGCCCCCCGTTAGGTACTGGAACACTGCTATAAGGTCCCCCCCTGGGACCTTCTTTATCCAGGCTGAACAATCCCAGCTCTCTCAGCCTGTCCTCATAGGAGTGCTATTCTAGCCCTCTGATCATCTTTGTGGCCCTCCTCTGGATTTGTTTTCCTCTCAAAGACGATCTCTTCCATGTATTGGTTGTGCCGCCCCAGCAACCAAGACAGGCAAATGGACCACCTCCACACACTGCTTAGGGCTCTGCTGGAGGTCCCTGATGAACCCTGGGCCTCAGTGAGAGGGGCTGCTACCACGAGAGAAATTTCTGCCCTAAGGAGGTTGCAGAGAGTTACACCAATTCCACGTTCTTTCCTCATGTTCTTGAGAAATCTCTCCTCTGCATTGTCTGGTACAGCCACAAATCCTGTGGGTTTACACTTCTTGAACTCCAGAGCCCCTGAAGGTTTCCACTGAAGGCATGGATCCTGTATGGGTAACTCTAGCCTACTGACAGCTTGTTTGCTTTAACTTTTCCATCACTCTTTTAGACTTCTAAGTAACAGTCAAGTGACTAAACATTCCCACAGACCAGGGATTAAAGAACATACTTGAAAAATACTGGGATTTTCTTGCATCAATAAATGCAAAAATAGTTCGTGCTGCTCTGTAGATCATCAGTTTAACACACACAAATCCAATGCTGCGTGCCACCATAACTGAGAAAAGTTCCTTCTCTTCAGTCCATGTCTTTCTGACCCAAGCCTAAAATAGCAATGTGGTCATTTATGCAGTCTCAAGATACAATAAACTCGATATGCAGTCTCAGTCTGTTGTAGATCAGCTGAATACTCCAGTACAGCAATAAATTCTACCTCTGTCTTAAAAAAACTACTTATCTTGAAATCTCCAATGTCCACCTTATGCTCTAGATCCAACTAAGAGCTGCAAGTCCTTGTTTGCAGCAGAAAGAAAACTGATTTTGCCATACCTTTTGGACATATTATATAGTCTACATGGGACAGTTTGATAATCCCCCTTACATATACTTCAGAATGATACCTGGTGTGTAGAAAATTAACTAAACCATGTGATCTTCCCAATTATTCTGGTTTATTTCTGCTTTATTAAAAGTAGTGCAACACTGATGCTGGGCAGAGGGAAAATAGGATCCCAACAACTGAGGATTTAAGCTGCTGCAACTAGAGGAATGAGCAAAAGGGAAATCCACAAGTGAAAGGTAGTAGGCTTTTTTCCTCAAAATACCATGTGCAAAAATTGCAGCCTTTAAGTGTCTGTCTCTAGGAGCCATCTAAATTTCTAACATACCCCACTTTCTTCTCCATTTCAAAGACTGAAAGAATAATAAGGAGTTGATGAGTACAAGAAAAAGCCAATGATATAAATTACAATGCATTCTTCATTACAGTCTTCGCCTTGCTGTTGGGTTTACTATAGTTTCCATGGAAAAGCCACACATAAATTGTAGGTATTCTGCAAGCTGCAAACACAGAATAACTTCTTTGTACTGGAACCAATCAAAATCTGGCCAGTGTAGTTACACAAGATATATGTAAGGACTATACAATACATCACGCCCTAAATTTTTGTGTGAAAAGTAACATGTGGATCACATTCTAAGTTAAAAAAAAAAAACATGCAGGATGCATAAAGAGAATTCAAGGAAAATCAGTGCACAAATAAGAAAATTTGAAGTTAAGCAAAGAAAAGCTGAATTTTAAGACCAGAAAAAGAGAAAAGCCTATTTTAGCGTGGTTTTACTTCACTAGTTTTATATAGTCATGCAGGCTCAATCTAAAAACATAATGCACACCTGCATTAAAGAATTTGTGCTTTCAAGTGTTCTCTTCCTTACTTTACTGAACTTGAGAGATGTCCTGAAGAACACCACAGCAGTGGTCCAGACAATTACAATAAGTCCCACTACACCATAACTAAACTCAATAGCAAAAGTTTGTGTTCTGTATTTCTGCGGTAAATAAAAGACTGGGGTTGGGTCTTGCTGCATGCTCCCAGGCATTACACTATTTTATATCTTTCAAAGTACCAACACCAACACAATGGCAATGCAATTTAAAGACACAGAGATTTCAGGGAAAGATACACACTGTAGATTCCACAACGATTCAAAAACAACTTGGGAGCTAAAGAAGGCTTTGACAATGTTCTCAACGTCTCTTATCCTCCATCTTCACATACAAAATGTGCTACCCTTACACAAAATGGAAGCCCACAACAGCAATCCTGCAACAGCAACACTGGCCACTAGTGACACACGCAGCCTAAACTAAAAGGCTACACAAGAGAAACAAAGCCAGCCTGAAGCGTGTGTAGGTGCATATTATTGAAGAAAATCTGTGACAATGCCCTGAGCTAGACAGGTACCTACCTGGTAAAGAAGAGGTCTGTCCCAGAAGTATTTTCTGAAGAGCTTAATGTCTGACTCCAGCAAGTGCTGTGCTGTGTGGCTAAATGTCAGTGTCAGAGCTCCTGATGAATGAACAAACTGCATACAAGCAACCTCGCTGATCTCTGCTCTTGAAATGTCAATGGAGTGACTGCCCTGGAAACTGGAATGACACACTATTTAAATCAAAGCAGACTCTCTGCACACAGGTAGAATGAAAACATAGCTGCAGTGAATGTCCTGCTTGCCTTCAGCATGGCCCATCAGGATGCCAACGCACCCACCACAAAAACCAGAAGCAGAAACATCCACCGAAAACACAGCTGGGCAAACAAATACTTACCAATGACTCCATTCAGGTCTCAGAACATAGAGCTACTTCTAGCCATCAGCAGGGAAAAAACATTGTCAGTTCTAGATGGTTACTCACCAGTAAAATAAGCCAGAAAGAGCAAGCCATGACAATACCTATTTCTCCTTATTGCGGTAATTTAGCAATAGTACCTTTTCCTGTTAATGTTGCCATATATAGCAGTAGGACACGACTGCCAGCTAGCAGGTTTGTTATCCCACGACAGTGAAAAACAGAAAGTATCTCAAGGGAATACAGCATTGTTCGGACGTTACAAACAAATGAGACATTCATAACATAATGTACCGTACCAGTGTTGTACGTATTTTTTTACAAATTGAAGTAGATAAGTCTCACATGAACTATATGCTGCATAGAGCCAGAACCGAAAGAGCCACATAACAAAACAAAATGCAACCCTATTCCTGAGAAACTCTTTGCAAAGAAAAGCCAACAGTAAGAAGGGGCATCTGATGCTGAACATTTGGTACCAAAATACACACACACCACCCAGCTCCTCAGGTCCATGCCAGAAAGCATTTGTCTTTTAAGTCATTTGTCAGTGTGACAGCTCTCTGGCAAAACAGAACCATACCTGCAGCACTGGCTTTGCTACTGACTCTCCCTTATTCACTCAAACTTGAGCTTTGCAGAGGACACAAAGTCTAGTGAGGCTTTATGAAAGTCAGGTCCTGCAGTTCTGTTTATTTCTAAATATTTCTCTCTATATAAGGGATGACTTGTTGGTAGTGTGTCAGGTGTGATAGTTCTGGGAGAGGTACCTGATGGTACACAGCTGGTTCTCTGTCACTTAATTGACTATTTTGACTATTTTGAGAAAAAACAACTCTTTTGAGAAAAACAACAGTATTCCCCACATCCCTGGAATGGTAGTATTTTTTCAGAGGAAACAACAAACCCTTATACTCACTTTGTGAATACCTCAACAAGCTTGGAGTGCCCGTTTTGTAAAGCCAAATCTAATGGTGTTGCTCCATCTTCATTAGGTAATGCTAATGCTGATGACCCTCCAGGCTGGGCTGCTAAGAACTGAGAAAGCTTAACCAAGCCCAATTTCATCACAAGGTGGAGAAGAGTTTCTTTATGTTTAGGCTCTGAGAAAACACAGGGGAAAAAAAAATCAGTAACAAACCCCCAGCATTTTATTTGCTAGGAAGCATCTAAAGAAACTTATTATCATCTGCAAAAATATCATAGCTCAGGTTCAGGGCTATAAAAATACCTTTGCAAAATCTATCTTCCACTGAAATCAACAGTTAGATACATAATTGCATCTATGCAACTAAATTAGGATAGCCAAACACCATCTAGTTTCAGTGAAGAAAATAGTTTGAATTAGATAATCTCGGTGTTTCTCTCTCGCAGTATTTCTTTTTCTTTTTATATAGTATAGCACAGAGGTGCCCCAATATACTGCAGAAGAGGTAATTTCCCAGCTGCTTTTAATTGCCTCAACAACACAANACCTCCCAATAATTTCTCTCCACTTTTTAGGATAGAAATATCAAGCTCAATGGGTTGAAGCTTAAAAGAGTACACAATGATGACCTAGTCACTAGACACAGATTCTCCACTGAAGCACTTCCCTTTAGTCAAAGAAGGGTTTGTCTGTCTACATACATTCTCAAACACAAAGCCTCTGCAATTTAAAGGCAATAAATAAAATTCAGCTCAAGTGCCACTCAACCTGTTCTTTATACTAGTATTTTGGCATGAAGTTAAATAAAAGGGTATTTTCACAAGGGTCAAGTATTTAAGGGCAGTTACTCTATAGCTCTCAAATCAACTGGCTGAAATCTATTAGCTTTCCAGTGATTTATAAAATGCCACTGATATTTATCATCCTGACTCAACAGACTCTTCCTTCCCTGTTACCCAACCAGTTCAGAACAAGTCATTGATGGTCCAGTAGCCAAGGTGGTGGTTCTGAAGCATATATAGGTAAGTGCACACATTTGTGTAAATAATAGATTTAAAATCAACAGCAAATTGCTGTCCTATTTTCTCTCTGCATCAATATTTACAAAATAAAACTGATTGAAAGCAATCCCCCAGCAGAGAGAGTGGTTATGTAGCCAAAAAGCTAATAAACATGTTTTTTCAGAAACACTTAAGCATTGAGCAAAGGTATCACGTAGTTACACACAAATACAGTGGCTCATGGCTGACTCCTATTCAGTTTAAGTACTCCCTCTAGACGTGAGGAATACTTATTTTATAGAATCATGAAAAAAAAACAAAACCAAACTCAAAACCTTGAAGAGTCCTCATGAGGACTTTAGTCCACTCATTGCCTTAAGGCAGGCTCAACCTAAATAAATCCTGACAGAAGTTTGTCTCATCTGTTCTAAAAACCTTCCAACAATGAGAGGGTTTCATAATCTCCGTAGGCAATCTACATAAGGAATAATTTTGTATTCACAGTTACAAAGATTTGAAATACCTAACCTAGCTCACTCTTTCTCAATAGAATCCTGCTGTCCCTTATTCCGTCCAAAACAGGCATGAAAAACACCTAATTCCTTTCCGTTCACAGCTTCCTTTCACATAATTGAAGACTGCAGTCATGTCTCAGCTGACTACATCCTCTCCGGACATCTTAATAGGAGAGCTGCCTTCTGCAAAGCTGGACCTTTTGGAATGTCCTCTCAGAGCTGGGGCCCAAAATCATTAGCCTCCTTTGAAAATGTTGGACCTTAAGTGTTATAATATTATTTTTAAAAATTTAAAAAAAAAGGTAAAAAACCTGCAAAAAGTTTATGTCCCCGTCTCATAAAGCCATAATGGCAAGGAACCTAAGGAACTCGCTCCACTACTCCACAGGGTGGATCTTCACTGGTGTTCAGATTTTGCTCTGAATATTGGGTGCCAACCCATCCAGACTTTTTAACTTTCCATTTCAAGTAGAATCAAAACTTTCAGAGTCAAATCCTAGAAAACCAGGACAAGCTTCCTTCAATAAATGAAACAAATTCCAGACATCAAAATAAAAGGGAGCTTCAGGACACAGATTCTAGTCTTGTAAGATCCAGCAAACTTGCATGTACCATCTGAAACCTTTATTTCACTGTGGTTCTAACAGAAGCAGAAACACTAAGAAGATGCAGGGGGGTTATTTAAACCAGAATATTACTAACTACATGCACAATATGTACCTAAGTATTGCTCGAACATACATGTCATTAGTTAAAATAAAAAAATAACAATCTTCAAACTCCCCTCTTATTTGTGGCTAGCCAACCCATAGAAGCATAAAATCGCCTGGGTTGAAAGGGACCTTTCAGGTCATCTAGTCCATCAACTTAACACTGACAAAAGCCATCAATGAACCATATCTCTAAGCACATATGATCTGGTGCATTAGCCTACCCACGCAACACTTATTTTCTCCCCAGGTTTTGGGCAGCAAAATTGTCTCTTGGTGTCCCCATTACAAATTCTAGGAAAAAAATGTGTCTAGTTGGACACAAGACCTTCTTTGGGATCTTAGGCCACAGAGGAAAGTAGTGAACTGTGAGGCTTTTTTCCTAAAAGGTCTGCAAAATGCTTCTAATTTCAATATTTGGAGACAATCATCATTGCTGCAATTCAACATTAATCACTAGTGGTATGAATTATACTGTTTACATATCTATTAAGTGAGATGGCATATATGTTTCAAAGTTTTCAAGTACATGCAACCTTTAAGTCCACTGAATCCAACTCAAGCATTTGCAGAAGTGCTTTGCTAAACAGCAATATGAAACCATAGTATGGCTTAGGTCATAAGGGACCTTTAATGATCACCTAGTCGAATCCCCCTGCCATGGGCAGGGATATCTTTTACCAGATCAGCCTTCCCAAAGCCCCATCCAACCTGATTTTGAATCAGGTAATGGGGCATCTACAACTTTTGGCAATCTGTTCCAATGTCACATCACCCTCATCATACAGAATTTCTTCCTTATGTCCAATCTAAATATACCCTCTTTATATTTAAAATCATTGCCCCTTTTTCTGTTGCTACAGGCCCTGATAAAAAGTCTTCCTCTGACTTTCTCATGAGCCCTCTTTAAATATGGAAAGGCTGCAATAAGGTGTCCCCAGAGCCTTCTCCAGCTTCATAGGAGAGGAGGTCCAGCCCTCTGATAATTTTCATGGCCTTCTTCTGAACCTGTTTCAACAAATCCGTGTGTTTCCTGTGCTAGGGACCCCAGAGATGGATGGTGAAGTCTCACAAAAGCAAAACACACCAGTGAGTGAGTGGCTGGCTAAAGTACACCCGTAGGGAATACGGAGGCATGAGGATCTGACTCCAACCCACAGCTTTAAAACCCAACAAAGCACTACTTATCCAACACCTTGGTCTGCCTGGATCAGAGACCTTCTTCTATGGAGGAACATCTAAATTTAGAAGGGCTCAGGCTTCCCCAAATCTGTCCAGGCACAATGGAAATGATGGCTGATATGCTACTTCAAAAATGGAAGAACTCAATTAAATTTCTTCCTCAGCCAGGTGGGAACTGAATCCACAGACATCTTCCTTCAGCTTCCTCTGATCACCCATCTGGTGGGAGCATGCCTGGTCCCCTTCACAAAGTAATTGAAAATGGGTCACAATGCTGAAGGAAACCCAAGGGATGTGGAGCAGATGACCAAGAAGGCAGCAAACCAACTATAAAGCAAAAATCAGCTGGGAGAAGTTTGGACATTTGGACACGCTGTTTGGATGTGTGTGCATTTTTCATTACACTGTCATCAGATGTGAAGAACACTGCTGGGAGCCCAGATGTCTCACTTGCTCAGGGAATGCCCTAACCATTCAGGCACAGTATGAAAATGTGTGCCAGTACCTTTCCCTTTCTCTAGCTGTGTTTCTGAATCAAGATTGATAACATCATCCGTGCTTTGCATTGACTCCAGTGCTATTCATGTACTTCTCTGAGTCTCCTCCCACCAAGGACTTTAGCAGACTCAAGGCAACACCACCAGTCTGAACCCCAGCACCCCTTGTTTTGGTGCGTTTATATGTATGCCAGGGATCTGAGTTTAGATGCCCAGGAAATGCTGTCATCCAAAACATAGTCTCAGAACAAACATTATGCATTTACAGCTTAAAATATTACTAAAGAATGAGGTTTCAGAATTGCTTCTTGGTCTGGAGTACTTAAATTCTGCTGAAGTCCCGCTTCAGACAACAAAGTGGATTCTTTGGATGTTTCCCACTGGATGATTTTATATATATATATAGTGTTAATAAGCAGCCAGAACATAAATCCATCTAATTAAAACACATGCCAATATAGCAACCATTATTAAGCACATTAGACTGATAATAACCACACCCCAAATCTCAGATTAAGAACACAGAAACAAAAAGGCAAATTCTTCTGTGAACTCCATCCTCTGATTAAAACTTTGGTCTGGGGCCACTGGGTTTCAATGTACATTGTAACACTGTAAAAAAAGCCAGATAAACTTGCTCTGGGCAAAGTAAGATTAGGATTTTCCTGCTCAGCAGAAAGAGAGGCCTTAGGAAGCCTTCCCTAATAAGGGATAGCCTGCTCTAACATTGTGGGAAATAAAGTTACTCTTCTTGCAGCCAAATCTTACAAATCATGAAGCACAAATATGTCTGCTACAAAAGAACCTACTTTTAAAAATAACTTATAAATAGTAATTAATCTGTGTGGTCTTAAAACAGCCCCTACAATAATAACTCCTATTATCTCACCACAAATATTATAGTAACTAGTTTTTATCTGCCCAACCTAACAATCTTCATCCAACCTTAAGCTAAATTTATTCATGTCTAACTTGAATGCACATGGCAGCAGAACAGCCAGCAGCTCCACTGGGTGTTTGCACTTAGAAACAGCACTCACATTTCTCCCCATCCTTCACCTCTACAGACTATGTGTTTGCTGGTCTACTCTCCATTCATTTACCCTGCCTAGCCTGCCCAGGAGTAAGCAGAACCTGATGACATAAAGCAATTACTAATAGCTTCCTGATACTAAAATCTGAAATACAAATTGTTAAGTTGGAAGGATAAATGAAAAGGTAAATGCATTCTTTTAATACAAGAAAAGAATTTCTCACCACAAGGAGGGTCAAACACTACGGTGGGTCACCCAGATAAGTTACAAATTGTCCATCCTTGGAGATGCTCAAGACCTGACCTTGAGCAACCTGATCCAGCTTTGAAGCTAGCCCTGCTCTACATGGAGGGTAGGACCAACCAGGCCACCTCCAGGGACCCCTTCCATCCCAGTTCTGCTGTGGTTCTATTCCAGGATCAGGAATATCAAAGTGAAAAAATGAAAAAGACCCGATGACCCACCTCAAAAGAAAATATCTGCACTATAACAAAAGGTAAATTTCTGAAACAACTGGTTTTAGCATTTTTTTTCTTAAGACTATTTCCTACTTTCAGTTCTCCTCTTTCACCACCTCTTCTTGTAGTTCCTCACTGTGACAGAATAAGCAGCATTTTCCTACGCTCTTCACATTTTTCCCCCCTGACCTTGAGGAAGATTTCAGATGTGGCAAAGGGGAAGGAAGGAAAGAAAAAAAAATTACAAAAAGAAAAACATCAAGAATAAAAAAAAAACCCATGTGGCTGAAAAAAAACTACATAATACATTCAAATGCATTCAGTAGCAAACAGGAAGAAAATAAGACAAAAATGAAAACACATGGCTTCTTCAATTTACTCATATTTAAGAGGTATAAATTACCATTACATGGTATAAAATACCATTTTCCATCAAGACATATAACTGACAATTCCTAAGACATGAAAGCCAGCACTGCTGGCTGATTCATACAGCCAGCAAGGCAGGCGGTACTGTAAAAGACATGCACTGTCAGGATGTTGTTTTACGTTGCATCCCCATTCCCCAGTCAAAACCCCCTGAGTTAAACAAAGCTGAGCCAAACAGTCTGTTTTAAACATTAAATAAATCCTTTTGTTCTTCCTTGCACCTGAATCCCTTCCTATGTCCAAAACAATAAACTGAAAACAAATATTTCTCTCTGACAGAAATGACTAAGCCCTTTCTGGGCTATGAATCTCATTTCCTGGAAGGAGACTAAAAACCTCAAGACTTGTGACTTGAAAAGCAGGAGGAGACATCAAAACTGGCTGACAAATTCCAGTTTTTCCTGGCTTCGTACTTTTATGCATTACTGTTCATTTTTTATTTTTCTGTTAGGTATGAGATTGTTTATAAAGCTGTCTTAAGTGTCAGCACCCTGTTGCTGCACAAACACACTAAAGTGGTTTTGTACGGTAGCCACCATACATGAGGCCAGGTACAAGACGGCCCTCCTGAGGGCAGGGTGGTGGCATCAACCCTTTCCATTTACCCAATATCTGGAATATCTTTCTTTTCTTTAATTAGTCCCCCTATTCATCATATTTTATCAACTAATACCTGGAGGCTGGCATCAGTTATAGAAGAAAAGGAGGAGATGGAGGAAGGTTAAGCTCCATGGCAAAGATGGGCCTTAAGGAGTCTTGCCCCAGCAGTTTTAGCAGCAGGAGGGTTGGAGAAGACTCCCATTCACCAGTCCCATGTGGTAAAGGCTGTGGGTGGTGCCACTACCTGCACTATCAGGTGAAGTTTCAATTGACTTTAATGCTTAGGTGACCCCAATAAAGATGCAAAACGCTACGTGAGATGGTTTCTGTTAGCAGAGGAATATTTCTCATTCTTTTGTACTGCAGCCAAACACTCCCTCAAGCCGTTGGTCTAACACACTTGTTTATTGAGCACCACCAACAGGGCAAGGACACCCTCTCACAGGACCAGAGAAGGGCTCTCCAGCCAAGTGCTGACCCAAGACTGAGACCACAGCTTCATACCTGGACTCTCCAGCAAGAGAGTAGGTTCCTAAGCACCACTACTTATATGTCGCCTTAAAAAGTAAACTTAATCTCTTGTATCTCTTACAGTACTTGTTCTAGTCCTCCAAGTGCTTGGGGCTTTTCCCAAAAAGCCCCTTCACAGTCAGGAGGATCTCAAACATCTCCCCTTTGCTAGTGTTGCCATTGACCAGGATCATACACTTGATGGGGACCTTGCAGGCTGAAGCATGCTCGCCAACAGCTTGTCTCATGTCACAGGTTTCTTGGTCAGTTGCAGGTTTCTTGGTCAGTCACAGGCATAGGAAGACACCCCCCTGCTTCCTGATGCCCAGGCTAGCATCCCCCTCTTTCTGCCCCACACAGTTTCCAAGAGAGAAAACTGCAGGGTGAAATATTTGTCTGTTTCCCTAACACTCTAAACTGTCTGACCAAAAAAATGTTACCTCACCTCACAAATCTCACCACACCTAGAAATATTTATCCACTATTCTCAGTGTTTTCCTAATTCCACAAAGGAGAAAAGGCACTTTGCCCCCCTCTCCCTTCCCTTATGCAGGAAAAAAGAAATCCAAAATTCCAACTGAGGAAAGGACACAGTCAGAATTTTCTTTGATTTAGACCAAAAATATCAGCCAGGTTTGAACTGGTGCAGCTTAGCAGGAATGTGTTTATAACACCAAATGGAAACAGTAACAGGATTTACAAAGAAAAGGGCAGGGAGAGGGCAATAAAGT
>VXBJ01007812.1:216737-230141 GCA_013400055.1 Nycticryphes semicollaris
CAGCCAAGGGACATAAGCCTGAGTGCGTCAAGGACAAAAAAGTTGCAGTGAAGATATTGAACCTGTGTCTGATGATCCTTGGGGGCTGCCAGTCCTAAAAGACTGCCCTAATCTGATGGCACTAAGAGTGGGAAAGATATGTGGAAGCATTTTTCTCATCCAAATTAATCTTCTCCATCTTTTTTTATTCTGGGTTTGGAGTTTTTTTGGTAAACTGAAAAACTGAGGGAAGAATCTCTTTTCATCTTTTTTTTTTTTTTTCTGAGCAGCTCTAACAAGTTATTTCACTTAATATTTAATACTGATTATCTCTGTAAATTGAATAATCCAATTTTCACTTGCGAAGGTGAAATCAACAAGCAAATCAGCTTCTCCTTCTCCCTCCTCCCTACCCCTACTTCTTGTTTCTTCAAACCCACTAACAATTAGATATCTAAGCATAGCACTTGTGTTGGGTCCCCAGTCTCCTCTACCAGCAAACTGCTTGTGGGCCAGGTGATCACTACGTATGACCAGTTTGTGCGAATGAGCAGCTCCTGATATGGTTGTCATACAAGCAGAAATGAGGTTTACCAAAAGGTTCATGCTTTCATTTTTCTTTTGTTGAACTTTAAATAATGTGGCTAACAAGTCCTGACCTGTGCAACTACGCTAAATTCCTGAATTATTTGCAATGTTCCCTAGACAATCCAGGCTCTCTCTTCATCCAATGCTTTTTATGCCTTATAAAGGGAACACAAATACTTTTTCCAAATAACAAAACTCCAATGAATAAATTATTCTTTTATCTTCCCATAAACCCTTATGTCTCTAAATCCTCATAAAAATGAATTAAGTCCAAAACCACCAGATGGTGCAATAATTTTCTCCAGTGGTGTGTCACTCAAAAGTAATTTTTTTCCAATAAAAATAGTACAGCAGCTCTGAAAACTGACAGAATCTCACAAGCATGAGGTCCTAACTAGTGATGGATGACAGTACCTAAATCTTTCACAGTACTGCTACTAAAAAGAGCATCCTGACATTGTCAGACAAGGAGTTGCAGGAATGGCAGGTAGGGAAAGGTCTCTTGCTCTTTCCAAATCCTCATAAATTCCCTGTTTCTCATCTACTTTGATCTTTTTGAGAGGGGGCTATAAATTAGAGTGCTGGGACAACCCTCGATCACCCTATGGTGGAAGAAGAAGAACCTTGTCCTCCTATTCTCACCCGTGTTGAGATCTGAAGCCCTCCTGCCCCAGTCCAGCCACCTCTCCCTCCCTCTCCTTCCCCTGCATGCACAGGGCTTCTTCAGCCATGTGCAACCATCAGCTGTGCTTGGCCTCTCGCATCTGGGGGCAGCACAAGGAAACGGCATCAGTCAGGGCTACTCAGAGTTAGAGGAAAGGAGAATATGGCCATAAGAAGAATCAAAACTATACTTTCAGAAAGGAGAAAGGATACAGGAGAAAGGAAAGGAAAATAAAGGAACTGCTTAGAGGATACCAAAACAGATGTCAGGCCCAGCCCAAGTCTGGACCTCAGAGACAAACAGAATGATTGACCTCCCTTGGGCTGAAGAATTTGTCAAGAAAACTTTAAGGAGCCCCCCACTCAGCAAGGGCATCCAGTAAGCACTACCCAGGCAGGACTGCACTGAGAGCTCCTCACTGTGCGTAAGCATTGCAACAAGCCTCCCAGGAACTTGGATCAGTTTTCGTCTTACTCATGAACAAGGGGAAAGACCCAAGCTTCATTTAAGAGCAATGACCGGGGTACAAAGGGAGATGTCATCTCTTCAGTGCAACAGTGGCCATGAGGCAACCACTAAGACATGTTCATCTAACATTTCAAACATCCATAGAGGCTTTGTATAGTGACTGAAGCACACATTCCTGCTTTTCAAACGTATTTGAATTCTATTTATGTATACTATTTAAATCTGAAAAGTAAAGCAAATATGAAAAAGACATTGAAACAAAAAACATTCAAGTCCTATAAAAGTCACATGAATGCAAAATACTCTTTTCCATGCAAATATTGCAGTATACCCGAAAATTAATAATTAGTATAATTAAAAATTTAAGAATTTTGCTATTTAAATAGCAACTGCCCTGTCAGATCTCCAACCCTCTAAACCCACAACATACCCAGCATAAACACTCCCACATTTCAAGCAAGCAGGTACCCAGTTGGCTTTGCCCAAGTATCTATCAGTACCACCAGCATCCTGCTGATGCTTCTGGATTGGGCTTCAACTGGTTTTGACAGAAAGCTTAGCTAGGTATGTGAACTAATCTACAGCTGATTTCTCCAGGCTTTGAATTAAGGTCTTCATTGCTAAGATCCAACAGCTGTTCCAGCAGTTGAGTAATATGAACAAATATTTACTACATGCTAAAATGAAACAAGTAAAGTGCTTTTTTCTTTCCCTCCTGTCCAGCCAATATTTGAATGAGACTTGGTATTTGTTATGACATCTCTTGAAAGAGCTGCTTGCAACAGACAGACAAAAACTATCCTTCTCCTGAGGAAGGCAGTAGCAGATTTCAAGCCATCTGTCATTAAGAATTAGAAAGATTTAAGACAGGAAAAAAGCCCCCACCCAAAGAAACAGTCTAAGTGCTCTGCTTTTACTTCCCAAAAGCTTGCATGAATCTCTCTTTCAGTTTGACTTATATGGAAACTGCCTGTCCTCCAATTTTTAGCAATTTGAAGTACTAAAAGGAAAACAGCCAAAAGTACCAATTTTTCAATGAAAAACATATGAAGCCATCAAGTTTAACATTATTTCCAACCTCAGACATAAATCAGCTGTGTCTGCAAAAAAAATTACACTCTTCAGCAAAATCTAACTACAGTTTTCTGTTTGCAGTGAAACGTGAAACCAGGAAAAATTCACCTGATTCTGTTACAAAATTTTTCAATAGCTTATCCTAATGTAAAGTTCCATGTATGTTTTCATCCCACTTCCTCTGCAATAAAAAAAAAGTCCCATAGCTTGTTTAATTATTATCTCCCCAAAGAATAATCATAATCATAAATAAAGCATGAATGTTGACAGCACCATGATAAAAATTACATATATTCTGCACATCAGAATGCCTACAGTGGCACATTCTTCTGTTTTGTGACCGTCTCATTTTTGTCTGCATAATTAAAATATCTCATTTCATTGGAATCATTGCGGCAATACTTCCCTGCTCTAATTGTTGCTTTTTTTTTTGAACAGACAGCTCTTTAATCTTGCAAAAGCAGAGTCTATTTATAAATAAAAAACTGTATTCATAGTGAGTCAAGGCACAAAAAGCTTCTGCAGAGACTGAGTTACAATAGCCATTTAAACCTCTGGGCACAAACCAAATCTCTGATTACCCCTCTCATACTTGAACAATTTTTCAACTTAACCACAAAATAAAGCGCAAGGGTTGAGAGCCTAGGATGAAACAGTGACGTACTCTGCTCCAAACTGTGCACCAAACCACTGTCAAAGCTTTCCAACTTAAAATAAAGACTTACCACCTTCTGAGCAGCTTCCAAGGATGTTCCAGGTTGATGGCAATTCTTCGTGAGCAATGGCCATCATCAAATCATTATCCAAGGACTGCAGATCTTTTATCTTTAGCCCAAACTTATCCAGCAGCATCTCGTGACTAGCAGCATTGACACATTCTGCATGATCAACCAGAAAGCGAGACAACTTGCAAGGCAGATTCTCTCTGTAAGTGATAGGAGAGCTGCCAAGGACCACAGGTGAGTATCCCTTTGTGTACATTAACACAGAGACAGAAACTGCTTCTCGGCATCCATGGCCTGTAATTATAATGTAAATTAATCACTAAGATTACCCTTTTTCAGAAAATACAATAGTTTTTCCTCATTCCTCCCCTGCCTCTAAGATCTGTGACTACTTGCCCAGAATGATTTTATTCTTCCATCTAGTTACATCTATTTGTCATAGGGCATCCATCAACCATTTCTGAGGATGAACTTGGATTTAACTATACTGTGAACTGACAGCCCTCCTATTTATATTGACATAATTAATTCTAGAGCCAGTCCTTCTAGATTAAGGTTCTTTAACCACAACGGAAGGAGGTAACCACACCAGGATGAAATCCCACAACTCCTTTAAGTTGCCTGAATATTCGTGGATAAGAATTAAGAATTAGATGCTCAAGAAAAGAGTGACAACACAAACTCTGAGTAATATACCTATTTATTAACATGTATTGTGTACCTACTCAGTGCCTCCATGTAGGCCAAAACCCAGAAGCTTTTAATGAATGCATACTTCATGCTTTTGGCAGACTTGATTAAATGGTGTATCAATTCTCTAACTTACAGCTGGGACCCCCAAAGTCTAAGGGAGTTTGTCTCTCAGACCGCTTAAGCACCTCCTTTGCCACCTTTGCCATTTAAGTGAGGGTAGATGTCGTACACTTAAAAGAGGTGCAAGCTGTACCTCTCTTTGGAGAGGTAACCATGACATATTACGGGTACAAATCTCGATTTTCCAAAATATCCCTGAATAACTACAAGTATATATGCAATCTAATAACTGCAGAAGGAAGTATGTACTTTCCACATCTGCAGTTGTTTTTAAAGTGCTCTGCGTTCCCTTATGTTTAATTTGGCCACTACAAAACAATTTTAACTTCAGCAGGGCTATATTTTAACCTCACACTTTATTTTCATCTGTTCATGGCTTCTGTTGGAAACGGACAGAGTACTAAGTGTTGCCTACAGCCTCCTGTTTTTATTCCTAGCCCANAAAAAAAAAAAAAAAAAAAAAACACCACCAGAACTTTGCTACCCTGGAATAAGCATTGCATTTTCTCCAATTGTACCCCCTGACAATATTTCCAATCATTTATCATTTACAGGAGCAAAGCAGCCACCATGTAACAGCAGTGAACCTTCCCTTGTTATACTCAGCAGTTATTTTCAGAGTCTGAATCCCCTTTTATAAAACAAGTAATAACCAGATCCTATTGCACAGGTACATCATATCTATAGCCACCCACTTACACAAATGGAAAGGTCACAAAGCACACAATAAAGGTGACAACGAGGATTTATGTTACATCCAACCATGGGAAAAAAGCCAAGGCAGAATGCTGGCGGAAAGGCAACACAAATTCCCCCTGTTTGCAGTGAGGCTCCCCTGGAACAGTTTCCCTGACACCCCCTGCACTAGATGCAGCTCCAGCAGAGCTCCAAGCATTGCATACCTCCACCATGAGGGCCTTGCAAGCCGGGCTAGCTGCTGCACCCAGGGAAGGCTCAGACAAAAAACACGACTTTTGCAGGTGTGAGGATGCCTAAGGGCAAACAGTTGTGGCATAGAATTAACTGACAGTGAAAATAATGCCATCCCTGAAGACTCCACTTTAGTGCACACCCAACTATGCAAGTCCAGTAACACCTTTTACACCCGATACTGTGCTGGTGTGGGTTGCTGTGAAAGGCAGGATCACCTACTGCCAGTTGAACTCAGCCTGGATGCTAAAGGCCATCATTCTGCTCCTGCATTTCCTACATTATAGATCCATAAAACAGAGTTACATCAAACCATCCAGTTGTGCCCAGCATTGAAATGGGAGTAGGGTATAACAAAGAGATGAAAAGCATAAACAGGAGTTAACACTCACCTGGAGCAATGGACTGAAGAGCACTGTCACTAATTCGCTCAGCAAACGTTATGTGCCTCTTTAGGGATCCATCGTAAACAAAGTAAAACTCGGCATCCTCTGGGAGGTAAATGTCTTTGTCAAATTTTGCATTTACAGTCACCTGGCCCTAAAAAAATGAAAGTGCTTTCAGACATGTCCAGTAAATTTCTCATCTCCAACAATCCTACAAACATACGTACTGCAGATGCAAGTTTATTATAACCTTTTCAACACTACTATACATAGGCTATGATCCAATGACTAATCTGCAGTTTTCCAATTAGAAAACAACACTGGCTTTATGCTTGTACAAGCAAAGGTGATTTTAAATAATGTCTTTCAACTATTCCCTTTCATCCTGACCCACACAAATATAATTGACTTTTTATTTAAAATGCATCCAAATGAGTCAGTGAACCCAAGTATTTTGCTAATTACAAAAGCAGGCTATGTGTTAAAAAAAATTAAAATTCAAAAGTGCTTGAAATGATCTTAGACTCGGTTTACAAAACAAAAGCATTGATGTAATTCTACAACTGACTGTGCTGGTTTCATACAATACCATTTCCCAGATATCTGCCCGTAGGTTTCTTTATAGTAAATAGAAAGCAACAAGCCAAGAAAAATCTGTCATACAATAGCTTCAAAAAAGAACAGGAAACGGATCTGAGAAGCAGCAAACAATAACAAATGTCTGACTTGTCTGAGGGAGGAAATTTAGATGAAATTGCATTTCCTCAAAGAAGAGGACAGCAAGCTCCACCACAGCCTGTGGCTGCCACAGATGTTCCAAATCAGACAAAATTGACCCACCATCTGGTAGAAATGGTGTTTTCTGGAAAACATGCTGCAGAAGCACATGTCAGCCCTTCACACTTCCAAATGATACCTGCCCTGCAAGCAAAACAGTACTGAATCAATTCCACTGGCTTCACAAACCGGTCTGGCAAAAGCCTGCATCAAAGCACAAGACGACAACACAGAAGGGTCCATGATGGAAAACCACAGCTATGTCCCTGACCATCCTGACAAACATCCAGCTCCTTCCCCTGTTTGTTAATATGGCAAACATACATTTTACTGCAGCGAGACTCTTGCCACCCCCCCAACACCGTGACATCTCCGCCTGCCTTCCCCAAGGACATCTTTCTCATCACTCGTAACAATGCAAATCCTGCATTCGTTTTCATCGTAAACACAAGCGGGTCTATTGAACTAGGGGTGAAGAGGCAAGGGCCAGTTTCAGGCACAAAACCTTTCTTAGATAGGATTGTTCCTGTAAGGATAGATGTAAACAACATAAGGAGTCCAGTATTGAGAGCAAACACGCCTGTCATCCCCAGAAACTGATAATGCACCTCTTTTTAGTAATCTGAAGTATTACTGTAACTTCTAAGTGTTTTCTCCTATCTCTGTTTGGATTTTACACTGTTATACCCNTAACTACGTGAAACAAAGGAGGTATATTGTGGCAATATTTCCCATTTCACAAGCCTATTCTTGAGAGTTAAAAATCCAGCTCAAATTGTAGCCATTAGCTTATACAGTTCCTTTTTTAAAAATGTTAATTTAGACTCAGTAAAGACATTGCAACATCTTAAATTGATCACACTGCATAATGTGTAGGCATGAGGAAGAATTTCACACCTCCTTGTCTTATAAAGGATGAAGGAAAAAAGCAAGAGCAGAAAATACAGAACGGAAAGCTCATGTGTATATGATAAAAACAGGATTTTCATAACCCACTCCTTACAACCTTCCAGAAGAAGAATCTGCTGGTAATTTAAGCGAAGATTTTACAGAAGGAACGTAAATTTGCAGCCAGCTTATATCTGGCAAGACAAGACTCATTTGGAAAATCCTACATGACCCAGAAAGAGGGTTAAACCCTCTATTACTGGAGAGGAACCAAAAATAACAGAGACCACAACTGTTACGGAGGAATACTAAGCTGCATCTTTTTTGATGTCACCACACACGGCATCAGAAACAGCTATTTCATGAAGAACAAACTCCAATCATCATCTCTAGCACTTCCCATTTGCCATTACATGCATCCTGTCTTCAGACATTCTTATTTCACATTGCTCAACTTTATCATCTTCTTCCCTGCTGCCACTAGCAAAACATGCATCTGTTTGCTGTTCAGGCCACTACAAATGCCTTGGCTCTAGCCTGAAAGTATCTATTTTCTTCTCATCTATTCCTCTCCAAAATACCCTTGGTGTAGTTAGGTCATGTCCCCTTCTTACCACCTGAAAATCTTCTACAGTCACATCCTACTACTGCTAGAGCTCACCCCTACAGTTTCATCCCTTCCTGTCCCTCCACTGCTTTGCATGATACTTGTCCCCTCCAGCCATGACCCATGCCAGACACGTGTCTGTCTGCCCTCTCACAGGACACCTCCTCTTCTACCACACATGAGAATTTCTGATCATGTCATCCTGTCCTCTGAGCTACAGCCTTCACACTGCCTTCAGAGCTGCATATGGCAGAGCCTACCTCAGCCTGTAATTGGGAAGGCATACTTATTGTATACTTGGGAGAAATTTTAATACCAAGCTTTGATCTTTATAAAGTAAAACATGCTAGCCAACCCTTTGGAAATGGCATGAAAAAAATAATATCATTTGTACTAAAGGGTATGCCATGGCTGTTCGAAATATATCTACTGCTACATTTAAACCCAAATATTTAGACACTCTTCCTTCATCACACTCTTCCTTTAGCACAGAATTATATCTTGTGCTAGGTTTGAATGTAAAGTAGTATTTCCAATAAAATCATTAGGGATCTATGAACTGCTGAAGAGGCAGAGTTCATAGGACGAGGGAAACCAGAAAGAAGAACCTCATACTATGTTTGATCAATTCCTTTCCTATGTTTGCAAAAATCTTTTAATTTAGGTTTTAACACTGTGAATATAATTATTAGACAGTATGTTGCATCTGTAGCATACATATAATCTACATCCTTATTTACCTATGCCCTAATAAAAAAAGATATTGTCATACAGCTATACAATGTCACAAACAGTTGTGACTGACAGAGACGACTGTTTCACAATCCATTTGCACTGCTGCCACAAATGGATTTATTAGGCAGACCAGTTGTAGTTTAGGCCAAAATTGCCTATGACGATGACAGATGCTCTCCCCCTACCTCCTGCTACCAGGAGAGGAGGAGAGATAAAGAAAGAAAGGAACTAAACTACTTTAATGAATTATAATAATAAAATTAAAAGGAAATAATTAAATAAATACAATATAAACAAACTGTATCAAGCTCCCAGGACAACATCACCAGCAGGCAGTGGGGAAGTTCCAGGGTGGGCTTAGCAATGAGAACTGGATTCCACCTCTGGAATCAGGAACAAATGGAGGCAGACCAACAGACAGGGTCCTCTGTTGGCCATTGAAGGAGAGTTGACTCTTTGATCCCTCAGCTTTTATACTGAGCACAGGGCACATGGGATGGAATACCTTTTGGGTCACCTGTCCTGTCCACTCCTCCCTGCAGGTGGGACTCCTCTGTATTTTTCCATTTCCAACCCTCCAAAGGGGCAAATAACAAAAATAGCTTTAGCAGTAAGTATAAGCAAGACCCTCTCTGCATACCATTCCTTGGCATCATGTATAAACATTGGTCTTATCACTCTAAGTGAACTGTTTTCAGCACAATATGCAGACAGATGGACTAGATGATCAATAAAGGTTCCCTTCCAATTGAAATAGTCTAGTCTACTTCGGATTATTATTTTTTGTAGCAATTGTTAAAGGTCAGTGTTAGAAAAGTGATACAGCTTCAAAAACTTGTACAAACTGGAACTCTATAAGCTTCTTTGCACATACAAAATAAGCTCACCCAGGCAGAAACTCATAAGCTGTACATTAGCCTTCTAAGAAAAGGGCTTATTTTATTAGTTCAATTTCAAGGGATAATTTATATGTTTCCATTATAGCCATTCCCTGCAGAGGCATTTATTTCCTGGCTCCCTCAGGCAAGCCCAGCCCAGGGAGCAGGTTGCAGCAGATGGTACCTGCACGGATCTTTCGTCTGTAAACAAATGGACTCGAAGAGCGACAGAAGTGGGAGCAGTTCCAACTCTGTCCTCTTCCTCCTTTCCTAGCAAGGCACAGAGGAAGGAGGAAAATAGGCTGGATCTTGGAATAAGACTCAGTAATATATTCCTCCACCAAAGCAATGCTATTCTGCTTCACAAGGCTATCTCAGAGGTTTCTGGGAGATGCTACCTTTTTTGTAACAAAGCTGTTTCTTCTCAGAGCCCATGTACTCAATCCAGGTTCTCCATTAAAACATATCCATTACTCAATTATTACAACAATTAAATAGCATAGGTAAACAACAGTGAAATACATTTGCAGAAGTTCCATGAGAAATTAATAGTCATAGAAAACATTTGTTCAGCATCACACTCACTACATTTGAGAAAAGCATTTCTCCACTGCTTCCCACCTCATTTTTCAAGGCATGACCAAAACACCTTCTCAAGTCCGCAAAACACCTCTGCCACTGACCTGTCACTAAAGCATGAAGAGACAAAAATTATGGTTATTGGCATTTAAAAATGGGTAATTAAGCCCTACTTCATGTACCAGTACAGAAGAGCAAAACCAACAGAAATAAATCATGATGTACACACTACCTGAAGAGGGGACACTGTGCTCCTACAGAGTGATGTTTGCTCTGAGCTTTTTCCAGACACTGAAGCTGGAAACACACCTCAACTGACATATCTCTTCAGCATTTCTAAATACAGAACCAATTTAAGCTTAACACTTATCCTCTAGGTACCAAAACCCAAGTCACACAGGCACCTCATCTTTGGAAAACCAGCCAAGCGGCCTTAATACAGGGCAGCTGCAAGAGCATGGACCCAGAGGACTTTTCTAGGCCAGATTCCTGGCAATCCAGAAGTTCCTAGATGTCTTTGACACTATTTTCACAAGTTCATTTGCCTAACAACAGTTCAACCCCTCTCCTATTCTTTCCTCTCCCTGACAAGCTTATTTATACCCTCACAAACTTGGAAAAACTAACAGGGAGTTACAGGTTTCTTTACACGTGTAGGTATGCTTAAGCATGCTTTTCAGGATCCATGTGGACCTCAGATAATCCCCATTCAACTAAAGCACGAAGAAGGATGCATCACTTCAGCACCTTAGGAAATAAACACAGCCCCTGAACAAAGATAGTTTCTCAGCTAGATGATGGGGAAGGTCCTCACCCTGAGGTTCCCACAGTCTTGATTCTGATGGACTTGTAGAGGAAGCAAATTTTAAAGTCAAAAGGCACTTAATGAGACCAGCCAGCCGTTAACCTTACTTAGATTTACACCAAGTAACTCAACTCTGCTGAATCACAACAGGAACACATGGGAACTGGAGATTCTTCAAACACCGTCCAGGCCTGTAACAGCAGAGAACATCAGGCAGCCACACCCAACACCTCTGACTGCAAAAAGACACCAGAAATTGTACAGAACAAAAAGAGCATGGGAAAAAAACCTTGGTCCATTGAGTTTTGCCACCAATTTAATGAGAGCCAGGATTAGCACTGCGATCCTTGAAACAAAAAATCAAAAACACGTGCAGGAGGACTGGGGAGAGAAGGCTGCAGCTACTGAGACATTAAGAAAGACACCAACCCAACTCTCAGAGCATTACACCTGTGGCTGGACAAGTGTTTGACATCATTAACCTCTGTGAGATCCACAATGGAAAGCTCATCTTTCCTTACCCATTAAAACATTGCCCTGGCACTAGTGCCAAGGGGGAGATTAGGAAGGTTTGTGTTTTTAACAGGATTTATAGGTCTATGCACCCTTTCAATGTAACCAAACAGGTTTTTCAGATGTATGCTTTCCTTTGGTTTCTCTAGGGCACTCAAGGGCTGACTGGGATGGGCATGCAGTAGCAGGTCCCCTGAGCCTCACATCCTGGTTAGGGAGCAGCAAAGTGACTCTGCAGACTCAGGAAAAGAGCTCCCACCTCCAGCTTTGCTCTGACCCTCTTCTGCACCACAGTGACCGACTAGGTCAGGCTCCCTGCAAGGAGAAGAGGGCAGGAGATAAAGTAAACCCCCACAGCTGATGCAAGGCAGCATTCAGGCACATAGGACAGGCCACAAGGGCAACCATGGTACTTGCACCATGTCCAAACCCTTGGACAAAACCCTTGACAGCTGCAAGTCACACCATATCCTAACAAATAACTGGCCCTTAACCGGAAACAAGCTTCTTCCACTTTGAATCCATTTAGGTAACAACTTTTTCTTCATGAGCAACCTGTCTCAGCAAAACAGGTGGAAAGCAAAATGATCTTTAGTGGGTTTCCAGACCCAGGCCATCACGCTGGCCAACACTCAGACTACAATGATGGCTCCCTACTCTTGCATACATAGCGTGGATAAATCTATTTTCCCTTTCCCAATAGCCCTTTACCATAAATATAATACATTCTAAAGTACACTAAAGATGTACTTACCAACCCCATAAGTAACAGAATAGATTGAGAAATAATGTTTTATCCAGCATTTTCAAGGATACTATCTGAAAACATAATGCTACAAACAGCCCCCACCTTTGTAGTTACCTGCTCTAGGAAAAAAATCTATATGCAGGGATTAAAAAAAATCACTTCTTTTTTTTCCAAAATGCAAGTCCCAACATCTTGAAGTAAATGCAAATTCCCCAGTACTACTAGCAGTAATGGGGCTTTTTCTCCATGTAAGCTGCCACTAGCATTTAGCATAAATATTTCTTCACTGTTCAAAAGACTTATATCAGAAAATCTTTGTATTTTAAAGTGAATTGCTTAAATTCATTTTACTTGTTCTTAGAGCATCCACATAGTTTTGATGATCTTTGCTGCAACTTAGCTGCAACTAGGAACAATCCTACACAAAAGATGCCAAAAAAACTGTAGGGAAACTGCAAATAAACACAAACCAACCATACTCAAATCATTAATAACAAGGACAAAGTTATAAACAGGACTTTCTAATGTTCAGTGATATTTTTATAATGACCACCAGACAGCTCTTGTCTACAGATTGCAGTAAATTGTCCATGATCCATTGTCATGGAGTTGTTTAAGAAAATATGTGCCCTATTTGAATGCAATGCAATGAGATTTAAGGCTAAACACACAATGAAAACGCAGTCATACCCAGGAGTAATAAACTGAAAAAAATAGGAGATAAAATCTGAATATTTTTTCTATAACCATGTAGTTAATAAGGGATTTTTCCCCAGTTGAATGACTTAATTATACTAATTTAATATAATTCTCTGAGGTTCTTTTCCATACATAGTAACAGAACATACATATTTCCATGGCAACAAGGTATGTGATGATATGGTTATCAAGTATGTGTAGGTATTTCTTCAGTGTGAGGCAGCTCTATAAGAAATGCAAAGGAAGCATTTGTACAGATACCTTTGAGCACAAGTAAGAAGCATCTACCTCACATTCCCTTAGGGTGAAACAGGACCAGGGAAGCCCACCACTAGCAGCTGAGGTAGATCTCTGTTCTTGTCGAAAAAGTGGGAATAAAGGGTTCACTGACCACTTGAGCCGCAAAATATAATCACAGAATCATAGAATGGTTTGGCTTGAAATAGACCTTACAGATCGTCAAGTTCCAACCCCCCTGCCATGGGCAGGGACACCTCCCACTAGACCAGGTGTATCAAAGCCCTATCCAGCCTGGCCTTGAACACCTC
>VXBJ01007812.1:230222-241531 GCA_013400055.1 Nycticryphes semicollaris
CACAGTAAAGAATTTCTTCCTAACATATAATCTAATTCTCCCCTCTTTCAGTTTTAAACCGGCGCATCTTATCCTGTCACTATGCTCCCTAATAAAGAGTCCCTCCCTATCTTTCCTGTAGGACAACCTTAGCTACTATAAGGTTGCTATAAAGTCTCCTCAGAGCCTTCTCTTCTCCGGGCTGAACAATTCTTTCAGCCTGTTCTCACAAGAGAGGTGCTCCAGCCGTCTGATCATTTTATGGCCCTCCTCTGGACACTCTCCAACAGGTCCATGTCCTTCTTATATTTGGGGCTCCAGAGATGGACACAGTACTCCAGGTGGAATCTCACCAGAGTAGAGCAGATGGGCAGAATCGCCTGCTTCAACCTGCTGGCCCAGGATACATCTGGCTTTCTGAGCTGTGAGCACATATTGCTGGGTCATGTTGAACTTCTCATCAACCAGCACCCTGAAGTCCTTCTCCTCAGAGTGCTTGGGACTGCACTGACCATGGTGCAGGACCTTGCACTTGGCCTTGTTGAACTTCATGAGGTTTGCATGGGCCCACTTCTCAAGCCTGTCCAGGTCCCTCTGGATGGCACCCCTTCCCTCCAGCCTGTAGACCATGCCACATAGCTTGGTGTTCAGGAAATTTGCTGAGGATGCCCTCAATCCCACTGTTCGTGTCACTGACAAAGATGTTAAACAGCACTGCTCCCATTACTGACCCCTGAGGAATACCACTTGTCACTGGTCTCCATCTGGACACTGAGTCGTTAACTGCAACTCTTTGAGTGAGACCATTCAGTCAATTCCTTATTGACTGAGTGGTCCAAACGTCATATCCACATCTCTCCAATTTAGACACAATGAAGTCATGCAGGACAATGTCAAATGCTTTGCACAAGTCCAGATGGATGACATCAGTTGCTCTTCCCTTATCCACCAACACTGTAAGTCCATCATAGATTTGTCAGGCATGATTTACCCTTAGTGAAACCATGCTGGCAGTCATCTGAAGGACGCTTCCAGCAAGTTCCCAGCACAACCTTGAAGAGAAAAGCCCTAACAGAGAAATTTCCTTATAAAGACTGATAAGCTGCCCTCTTTCAGTATGAAATATCAGCAGGCTCATCACTTTGGTTTAGATGCCTTTTTAAAAGGAAAAATAAGTGTCCAATAGGAGATCAGACTTAAACCCTGTGGGTTTTCAGTCAAGAGTATTGCAATACTCCTCCCTGGGTAACAAACTGAAGTACATCTGGTGTATTGGGAGTTTCTGAAATTGCATACGGTGGCATTTTCCCAAAGCTGATGTCTCAAAGTAAGATAGAGTTTCTGCCTACTGACTAGCCTCAACACAGTCTCACCCTCTTCATAGACAGCGATGAAGTTTCTTTTTGAAGAGCAAGTTTCTTGTTGAGAACTGCAAGATTTAGACCCAAGAAAAGGAATCCAGAAGAATTAAAAAAAAAATGCAGGCATTTAAAATATTGCTTATTTACTGCAACAACAAATACAGTTCCTCTAAAAAGAGGAAAGCCAGTAAGAGGTAATGGCATACATGTCTGCAAGTCTCTATGCTCCTCTGCCTCTAAAATTATCAATGTTATGAAGAAATATGTATTAGACATAATGATCCATTTAATTCAGTGCACATGCAATATGCACAGATGTTTGACAGGTTCTTATTTTCTATAGCATTGTCTTATCAGAAAAAATTGCCCTCTTCAGTTCTGTTTCTACTGTTGGACCCTCTCAGTCAGCCCTGTGCATTTCGTTTAGCTTTTGTCAGCCCTTCCAGCTCACACTGTATTCATCTCTGCTGCAAAGCACCATTCCCAAAAAGATGTCGGGTACAAACACAGTAAGAGCTTACAGTTTCACCCAGGTTGCAAAGGAAGCCTGGCACCATTTTAGGCCACAAACAAACAGCATGGCATGCAACAAGGAGGCGGTCTAAAAAGCAAAAGGCTGCGATGCCGTTGTCACGTAAAGCTTTCACACTGCACTTCTGTATAGGTATACGGGGTGACAGCCCAACAAAGGAACAACTACGGTACTGAAGGGATTAACTCAAAATGGAAAATTAAAAGGCACATAAATATTTCAGATATAGTTTTAGTTTATAGCAAAACAGCACTTTGCATTACATGGCAAATATTTTCATTAAGCTGTCACCCGTGGACTTATATCAGTGTTTGGTGCACCATCAAACTCTGACAACAGGTAAAGTGGAGAAAAGTTTTCAGTCTCCCAGATGACAAAGTAATCAATACTTGTGTTGAATGGGATATCTTCTAGCTCTGGAACAGGTAGATAGAAATAAAAATAGCTTTTAAAAGCTGGATGCTTTTATCAGAAAGAAGGAAGTGGGGGTGGGAGGGGAGGAAAAAGAAGTAAGAAAAACTTTTCAAGCTTTAAACTGTGCCAAAACATGTATTAACATTCTTGCTGGTCTGTCGTTAAAAATATCATTCAATGTTTTGCTGTCAATGGCAACACAATTTATGTTGGTGCACAAAATCAGACAGAGGAATTAAGAAGCTTGGGAATGAGTTATTCACATACACACATCTGAAAACTGCTGAAATAACGCATATTAATAGAAAATGAACATCCATTCTGACATGTTAACTAAATGAAAAAGTTACCTCTTTCAATTGATTTCATTTAAAATATATAAAACACATCGTTTGTTATTCTCATGTTGCATGTGATATCAGGGCTCTGATGTTGCAGATGCTACACAAATACATGCAAGCACAAAGTCCCTGCCCAGAAAAATCCCAATCTAAGGACTAAACAGAAAAAAGAAAGACAGAAGAAAAATAGTACACCATGGGAGCAAAAAATTATCTGACTGCTGATGGACATGCTTTGAAGTACCCACTCTTTTCCTTCCTATGTTTTAAAATGGATCCCATTCTTTCACATGTATTTCCTCAGTCTCATTCTGACAGCAACTATGCATCCAAACACTAGGCAGCCTGTGCAGTTTTCTGTGGGCCCCCATGCAAGCCACCCACAGCTGACCCGAGGAGGCTCCCACAGAGGTCAACAGTAACACACTTATGACCCCAACCAGGGCTGAATCAGGCCAGTGAACACAACTCCACACATTAACTGGAAGCCCAACACACATTTACATTTTAAAATACATTTCTCTTTTGTTTTTTGAAATCACTGTCTAAACAAAGCAGTGGTTTCACCCTAGTTGGACACAAAGACTGGCCCAGGATATAGCCAACCCTACCACAACAGCAAAGAATGTGAAAGCACAGGATAGGCAAGACAGGCTAGAGTCTGGCTTCTTTACACAAAGTGCTGACTAGAAGAGACTGAACACAGGACAACAGGAGAAAATTCAGAAGCTGTATTCCACCATGGAAAACTCTATCCCTTTCCACTACTCTTCCCACCTCAACTCTTAGTTCAGCATGGAGGAAGTGGAAAGGCACACAGTTTGGCAAGGTAGATGATTAACTACTCACTTTTGGATCAATACGTAAGTCCAGCTGCCACTTCCTCCCCATATCATGCAAAACTACACTGAAATCATGTATCAGTTTTAACTTCAATCATTTGGAAAGCAGAATAACGTTGAACTATTTCTTTTAATTCTGTTTGCCAGCTCTCAACGCACATGAAACCCAAGTGTCAGAAAGATAATTACAGCTCATTTGTCCGTCTAGCTCTAACTAGGCGTACGAATAACATACTTTAGAAAACAATAATTTGGATTTTTTTCCTGCCAAACATGATGATTCACAAGTTTTTAACTGTCTCACCAAGTGTTTTTGGAGTCCCTCTGCCCATGGACCTCTGAACGTTTTCCAGCAGATGTGCTCAAATTAGTCCTGGACACACTGCTAGAGTACAAATAAACACCTGTTTATTTAATCACCTTTTGCATGGGTGTCAGTTCAGACCTGAAAATTTCAGAAGCTTTCAGGATTGTGTGAATATCAGAGTGCAGTTTACCATTGTCTTCAGCTGTAGCAACATCAACCAACTAAGTACACTTCGGAAAACTCTCATCTTTGAGGTAAAAACAGCACAGAAAACTAGAAGTTGCTGACAGAGTACCAAACTAATCCAATTCATGGATATGCATTAGAATTCTCATTTAAAATTTAACTTTCTATCAACCTTTGCTTTCTGGTCTTTTCAACAAGACTTCAACCCCTGATCTGAAACTTGCCTTTGTTTTCCTCCGCTATAGAACAGGCATGCGTATTCTGAAATTGGCCTGGAATAATTTATGCAAATATCCATCGTGAAACTCTGTAATTGTTTTTCCCCTTTCATGTTACTGTTGTTGAGCATGCAGGTGGTACAACAATACAAGTGCTAATTCAATGGGGGAACATGAAAGCCAGCAATGGGACAAGGCACGATGACCCTTGGCAGTCAGCTAGAAAGAGATTCCTTGCTTCACTCCTTGAAGCACTACCAGCCTACTGGTTTATGTCTTTCTTTTACTGGATATTGAAATGAGCTTACTTGTGAACTAAAATATTTTAGAATTAGTTCTGTTTCACTGTGTTTCTCATCCACAGAAATGCATGTAATCAGTCAAACATCAGTCCAGGAATTTGCTGGTTTTGCCTGCACCTGTTGGGTATGAAATGTTTTGCCTGCACCTGTTGGGTATGAAATATGTCCCTTATTTCACTTCGTCCTCTCTGTTTCTTAATCAAATACCTTCTATGGCAAAGGCACCTGTGAATAAGTAGTTGTGTTTTCAACTGGGTCCCTGGGAATTATGCCAGCTCATCCTTGACGAACCACAAAATTGCAGATTAATTAAACAGTGAAGATGCTAATGAGCCTGGCTGTAGCCCAGGTGTTTGCACAGAAACTCTTTGAGGGAGTTGAAAATACATTGAAAAATGCAACAAAAGATCAAAAGAACTTCAAAACTGTTACTGAACGATAGAAGGAAGTAAAACAGCATGTATCCAAGGGATAATTAACTAAGGTTATAATATACACATGCTTTTGTAGGGACAGGCTACGGTTATATTGCATGTGATAAAAAAGTAACCAGCAACTGTCTTGCATTTAATTTCCAATTTTTCATTCCTGCTCCCTCTTAACAGTCAACCTCTTGAGCCAGAAGTTAATGTTGAGGCAACAAGGAAGCTGCATTGCCCTCTCAACTTTCTCAGATGAAGTCCACCTGGACCAGGCTGCACTCACTCCTCCTTCGCTGCTACCAAAGCCATGCTCCAGTGGTGCAATGGTGATGGGAAATGCTGGTGTGGATGGGGCCCAGGTCTTTATGTGCATATGAACTGGCACATGAATTCAGGAAACACTGCCAAAACAGTGCTCCAAACAGTCATGGGAATAGCCATTGGCCCCGGTACCTTCTGCTGCATTGCAGGACAAGGAGACAAAGGCCAAGACGTGGTTCCTCTGATTCCTGTTTATTCTCAGAAGGGAGATGGCTGTGAATGCAGACTTCATGCACCTCCTCTCTGCCTCCACCTATAGCAGCTGCACTGCTTTCTTTGGAACCCTAAATGCAATGACATGCACCTGCATCCCATGGTGGGACATGCCATGAGCAAGCTGCATTACAAACACTTTCGCTAACCAGCAATGCAAAGCAAACTACCACACACAAAATCATTCTTCATGCAGGCATATTTAATTTCTAACCAGGTTACAGAAGAAGGATGCTGCCCCATCCTAGCAGGATGCCCTAGGTTAAGATTTAAGAAACCTGGACTGGCTTGCATTTCACCACACCTTTCTTACATTTTAACCACATTGGTGCACTTACACCACCTCAGAGATTCTTTGTAAATGAAGTAAAACATCTTCTGACTACAAAAAAGCATTGTGAGAAACAGTGCATTACAAAGATCACCAGATACTGACACCGTTACAGTGACAGAAAACTTAGGCTCCTCAAATAGAGAGCATTAATCCATATCACATTGCTCAGAGCACATCACTAACCAAAACAAACAAATAGTTGGACAATCATAGAACAGACATGACCATGCAAATTCCACAAAGACCACTAAGAGGAGACATGCTTGACAGAAAAAAGTCAGAGAAAAGAAACCCTAGAAAACTTGACACGGATGGCACTCTGCAGACCCAGCCCAGATAAAGGCCATCACTGAGCTTATCCAAAGTGGGAGAGTCTCCAGGCACTTTGGTTCTCTGTGGCTACAAGCGGCCAAGTGCTATGTCCTACCTTCAGCCCTCTCCAACCTTGTCAGAGAAAAACCTGCTGAACCCTCATTGTTTCTAGGAATACTTCAATACATCAGTATTAAACAGTGAACACATAAACACTTCTCCCTCCTTGGCACCTATGCTTCACCAAAGAAGCTGTAACAGTATATGAAACAAAACCCAACCCCAAACAAGAATAAACCAGTGGAGGCACTTAAGGGGAAGAGACTCGGTGTAGCAGAATACAAGAAATGTTAATTAAGCTTTGACCTCCAGCACTTTTAGCCAAATCTAGTGGCTGTAGGCAGGAGCATGTGACACCTTTGGAAAGTGCATTCTGAAAATCATAAGTAATGTACATTACAGGACTAAGTGGAAGTTTTATTTTCCAGGAGATCTTGAGTTTCAATGCTGGGAGCTCATGTTTCTGCCTCATCCCAGAGAATTAATGTCCAAATACTCCTTTGGAAAGACAGAATTGACACATAACCTCTAGTATCATCTCCTTGGGAGACAAGGCCCCTCTGATGTCTACAGGGAACTGCTGTGGATATCCTCCATGGCTCAGCATCCCTTTATTTGTCTCTGCTGC
Organism: Nycticryphes semicollaris; assembly: GCA_013400055.1. NCBI lineage: Eukaryota > Metazoa > Chordata > Aves > Charadriiformes > Rostratulidae > Nycticryphes > Nycticryphes semicollaris. Next base: position 236,995 of record VXBJ01007812.1, read on the forward strand.
TCCCACGGGAAACATTCATCAAGCTCTCAGCAGAGGACAATTTACAGAATTCTGAGATCACTTATTTTCTGCTCTTGAAAGTTGACTACTCCCACGGTATGTTTGCCCAATAGCAGGAAGGTATTTCTTTGCCAATGTCAAAGATCAATGTTGGTGATCAATAACATTTCTTTAAAACAAACATAAAAAAACAAACAAAAACCAGTCACCTACTACTAAATAAGAAGGAAGGATTTTCCATGACAGACATTTGTTTTTCCACACTAGAAACTGCTTTCAATAGGAGGAACTGCTATACATAAATTCTTTAATATCTGAAAAGCACTTCACCAAATATTTTGCTTTTTATCTCATGCATAGTCTTTTTCTGTCTACAGTGAAACCATTGGCTGCCTGAAGACAGCAGCGTCTTATTCCATATACTGTGTTTAGCACACTATGCAATTAAAAGTCTCAGCTTGCTGCTCTCCTTATAGAAAGGACTAGATAAATATAACTTCATTTGTGTCCATTAAAAAAGCATAATTTAGAAGGGCAATAAAAAGGAGGGCATATAAATGCTAGTTCTACTTACTTAAACATGTATTATTAACATTGAAAGAAGAGACAACACAGTATTTTTCAATTTATCCTTGGCTAGTAAATCCTGAAAATTAGACTGGCTTATAAGAGTAATTTAATGACATGGTTAACAGTACTTTGCTGTCTAGAAACCGGAAACAGTCTCCTCAAATTAACTGAAAAGCATGCGCTTCAAATATTTAATTTTGTTTCATTACCATTTATTTTTTAAACTGTGACATTTATGTGTCTTGTAATTAGATTTGAATCATATTGCTGCCACAAAAATTACATATAAAGAGAAGTGTATCAAAATAATGCTTTTTTGAAATGGAGTAATTTCACAGAGTATTTTTAAATTACGTTTCACAAAAACTACATTACTCAGCAAGGTCCTTGAGCTTTCTGAATGCATTCTATCCTACGGAACAAAAAGAACCAGCCACCACTTGGCCAATTTGATTACACATACTATATTAGATTTGCAAAGAAATTCAGCACCAACAAATTGTGACAGTTTGAAGTAACTGCTGTATGGATGCATCCTCCAGCTGTGTAACAGCTGCTCACATACAGCAAGTCAACAAAGCACTTTGCATATAATTTTCAAAAATGTGTATTATAAATACAGAACTGCAGTTATTCTCAGATAATTTGATATTAAGTACAAGCTTCTCAGACAGACATTCTTAGAATGAAGACAAGTGCCAAATCCACTTGATACAGATACTAGGCATGTTTAAATACAGTGTAAAAGCATCCTAATTTTGGACCCAGCACACAGCTGAACTCTTCTTCTCCTGAGGAACAAAACCCTATGCTTTCATAGAGGTTGGAAGGAAGGGATTACTTACTTATCTTTTGGGCACTTCCACTTTTCCTGCAGAAAATAATGTGTTATAACCATATGCTGACATTGTTAAAACTGTGATGGGTATGCAATTACCGTAACATTATATTCTGTAGTTCCACCGTGCCCTTTAAAATGGACTGGAACACATCAGAAAAATACCTGAATTCACTGCAGGGCAAATATTTGTCATGCTCCCTCAGTCCTCCCCAGAGATTCTTTTTCTATCCCGGTTTATGGATGAAGATTCAACAGATTTTAGACAAGCTCAGCTAGCCAGAGACCTGCTTAATGAAAACTATCTAAGGAACTGCACAATCAAAAAGGACTTTCACATCTAATTTAAAGGAGCAGGCTGTCCCCATGTGTTGCAAGATTAAAGGACAAGGGAAATGGCTGGCCTGAATTAACAAAGAGCTTTTGATGTGGCTTACGAAAAAAAAAGGAGGGTTTACCACCTTTGAAAGAAGGAACAGGCAACTCAGGAGGAGTACAGAGATCTCGTTAGGTTATACAGAGAGAAAATTAGGAAAGCGAAAGCCCAGCTGGAGCTCAACGTGGTCACTGACATAAGGGACAATAAAAAAGGCTTTATAAATACATCAATAAAAAAGAGAGCCAGGGAGAACATCCATCCCTTACTGGATGCAGGGGGGAACATTGCAACCAAAGATGAGGAGAAGGCTGAGGTACTTAATGCCTTCTTTGCCTCTGTCTTTAATAGTCAGACGAGCTACCCCCAGGGTATTGAGCCTCCTGAGCTGGAAGATAAGGATGGGTCACCTACAAGAAGGGCTAGAAGGAGGATCTGGGGAACTACAGGCCTGACAGCCTGATCTCAGTACCCAGNGGCCAGTCTTGTTTAATATCTTCACTGATGACCTGGATGAGGAGATTGACTGCACCCTCAGTAAGTTTGCAGATGACACCAAACTAGGTGGGAGTGTTGATCTGCTTGAGGGTAGGAAGGCTCTACAGAAGCACCTGGACAGGCTGGATTGATAGGCCAAGGCCAGTTGTATGAGGTTCAATAAGGCCAAGTGCCAAGTCCTGCATTTCAGTCACAACAACCCCAAGTAACACTACAGGATTGGGGAAGAGTGGCTGGAAAGCTTCCCAGCAGAAAAGGACCTGCGGGCGCTGGTGGACAGCCAGCTTAACATGAGCCAGCAGTGTGCCCAGGTGGCCAGTTAGTGACTGCCTAAGAGGAATCCAAACCACTCTCATTAAGTTTCTAACAAGTTAGGAGACCTCTCTGGGCTTTACCCACCCGAGCTGGCATGAGGCTGTAGACCACAACCAGCAAGTTACCAAAGCTCAGGTCTGGTACAAGCTCTTGCCTGTGCTAGCTTAGGTGATTATTCCCAACTAAAATCACACTTTCACATCCATCACTCTACAAGTGACTAATAAACCCCAGGCCCTTTCTGCATCCATTTGATGAGTCCCCAGTTCATAAGAAATTTATCACTATTACTCCCCCTACACACAGCTTTGTACTATGCTCTTTTATTAACTATAGTAAATAAAGGGTGGGAAAATTCAATCTACCCCAAAAACAACTGAATTCTCCTCAGTACTAATCAACATCTCCCGATATTATGATGTCTACAGATTTACACTGATTTTACAAGCCTACATCTGGCTTTCAGGGTTATAATCAAAATACTAAACAGAACTGGCTTTAAGTTTGACCCTTAGGGAGTATCACTTGCAGCATCTTTCTCTCTACCCTAATAACTGTTCTTGCAGTACCTATATATCCTTATATCTGTATTAATCTCCACCTTCTTTATCTTCCATAACAGTTTCCTGTGAGACATGGCATCAAATATTTCTTTTTCAACAACTTGAATTAAGCCCATTGCACTGTCTTTCTCCAAGTGGTCAGTTATCTTATTGCAGGAAATTATCTGATTTGTCAGATGCAGCCGCCTATGATAAATCTATGCTGAATTTTACCCATTAGCACCATGTTCCTGACTAATCTTTCTGTCCAAATTTATTTTTAAAATTTTGCACCATACAAACCAACTTCACACGAGCAGGTCTCACAAAATTCCTCCCTCACCCGTGCCTTTAAAGATATTGCACCTAATTTTTGCCAGCCTGAGGTTCCCACTCCCAAGCTGACAAGTACAATGAAAACTCAGTGCTTGTGAACTAGTAATCATATGTTTGTCAGTACTCCTGGGTACAGATTATTTGTACTCCTCCATTTCCATCTCAATCTCATCAAAATAAGCAGATAATTGTTTTGTTTCTGGTTTTGTTTCAGCTTTTACCACCCTTTTGAAAACCATTCAGCACCCTCCCACTGCACCCCTAGACACCAACATTGATGTACCCCTGGCTAGAACCACTTTCATTGCAAACCACAGCAAAACAAGCCAAAAAAGACAACTATGGTTTATGAATAATAATGATTAAATCACCCAAATTTTAATCCTCATACTCCTATCCTACTGAAGACACCATGTAAATTAAGCTTATCTAATGCAGGTCCTCACTTCTGTTATTACCTGTTTTTGAGTTCACCTATTTTAAGCAATTACTGAGGTTTTTCAGAAAAAGCCACATTTTATTACAGACTTCAGTTCACTCATTTTTGACATAGCACATAATTTCCAGATTTGAGAAAGTGGAGAGAATGGTAATTTGGAATCTTATAGGGAAAAACCAGCCATAAATTGTGGGAAAGAGAGAGCGAATGGTGTCTCTTCACAGGCAGTACCTCTGCTTTCGAAAATTGCAATTAAGACTACTGAAGGAAAGGAAAACAATAATCATTAATGGGAAATAATTTTAAACTTAATTTGGAGAACTGAGCTAGAGTACTGAAAACCATCATCTCCACACGTGCCTGCATCAGATTCATTCAACAGCCTGTGGTCTCAGACAACCAAAGACTGGTTTTTTGTTTCATTCACTTTAGTTTTGAATGAGCCATTACCCATAAAAAAGTGACCCTCGGGGCAGAAGCCTAGTGTTGTAGAACTTACATAAAGAGGTACTTCGGTGCAGCTCAACTCCATTGTCACAGCATCTATAAACAGAATAAACCAGTATAATTATTACACACCCATCAGGAGGCATTGATATCACTATAGCACATTCATGTTTGCA
>VXBJ01007812.1:264669-280177 GCA_013400055.1 Nycticryphes semicollaris
ACAATAAGAGACTAAAAAATGGTCTCATCATTAACAGGAAGATAGTCTCATCTTTTCAAAACTTCTTAATTGAATTCATGCCTTCATTTTAGCACTAGGCTAATTAGAATCTGTATTTTGTCATTAGAAATGTCTTGTCTTTTTTTATTATTTATTTTTGGACCAACTCCAGACCAATACAGATTCCTAAATAAGATCTTTAAGAAATCCAGCAGTTACATCACTTTCCACTTCATTACTAAATGAAAACACCACACAAGAAAGAAGCAGATGAAGTGTTTCTCACAAATTAGAGCCACAGAAAAGATACTGATTTTATAAGTACCTGCAGATACCAGAAGCCCACCAGAAGGGAAGAGAAGCACGCTCTCCACAGGCTGGCCATGTTCTATTGTCATGACACTACTTTTTGTTCGTGCATCAAACAGTTTCACAGTGTGATCATAGGAACCTGCAAACACCATAAATAGCTTCAGTTTTGTAATTTCATTTATTTCAGGAATTAAGACAGCCACATCCTACAATCTGAAAGAGCTCCTGCCAAACGGAAACGATTTTAAACCATGGACTTTGAATGTATTTTTGTTCACCCTGGTTAATTTACAGCCTATAGGCAACACAAGCCTTTGAATTCTAACCTTAGCAATGTGTCAGGCCTTAAAAGTAATTTAAGTCTTAACTTTATTTCATTTTCAGTAATCAAGTGTATTTATAAAAATAAGTATCAGGCAATCTGATGAAATCTAGTATTCATTACTTCAGGAGGCACATGAGAGTAGTTTTTTCACAGCAATTTACGACAGATCAATCAAAAGCTACTGCTAGGAAAACAGAAAGCAATTGGTTTCAAATTAACTCTTCACATGACTTTTCATTTGTGAGTCTGACAAATTGTGGGCTGTGAATACTACAATGGAACTAGTGTCCTTCTCCAGAAATTTGACAAAACACTTCAGTCAATCCCAACTAAAGGATTTATTCACAGGATTTTCTTAAAGCTTTCAGAGGCCAGTCAGAACAGTCCCATTAACTCCAACAGCTGAAAGTAAAACAGTGTTAAAAATTAATTCACTCAAGAGTTTCCCTACAAACATCAGTGTCACGCTTAAAAAGCAAGCAAAAAGGAAACAAGAAAGTAGCCACTGAGTAGGAGGACAGATCCTCCGTGTTTAAAATAAACAAGACCCATTGTATTCTCTCTATCTACAGAGCAGCGGATGTTGTCCACCTCAGCTTTAGCAAGGCTTTTGACACTGTCTCCCGTAACATCCTCATAGGTAAGTTTCAGAAGTGTGGGTTACATGAGTGGACAGTGAGGTGGATTGAGAACCAGCTGAATGGCAGAGCTCATTGTGATCAGCAGTGGAGAGTCCAGTTTGAGGCCTGTAACTAGTAGTGTTCCCCAGGGGTCAGTACGGGGTCTGGTCTTGTTCAACATATTCATCAACAACCTGGATGAGGGGACAGAGTATACCCTCAGCAAGTTTCTGATGACATGAAACTGGAGGAGTGGCTCCTTCCCACCAGAAGGCTGTGCTGCCACTCAGCAAGACCTGGGCAGGCTAGGGGCAGTGAAGAACTTGATGAAATTCAACAAGGGCAAGTGTAGGGTCCTACATTTAGGGAGGAACAAGGCTATACACTGGTACAGGCTGACCTGCTGGCAGCTCTGCAGAGAGGGACCTGCAAGTCCTGGTGAAGAGCAAATTGACCGTGAGGCAGCAATGTACCCTTACAGCCAAGAAGACCAGTGGTTATCCTCGCCCTCTACTCTACCTTGGTGGGGCCACACCTGGAGTACTGTGTCCAGTTCTGGGATCTCCAGTTCAAGTAAGACAAGGAACTACTGGAGAGATTCCAGCAGAGGGCTATGAAGATGATCAAGGGGATGAAGCGCCTCTGTTATGAGGAAAGTCTGAGAGACCTGGGTGTGGGAGGGGATCTCATCAACGCTTTTAAGTATCTAAAGGATGGGTGTCAGGAGGATGGAGTCAGGCTCTTCTCTGTGGTGCCTGGTGACAGGACAAGGGGCAACGGGCACAAACTGGACCACAGGAAGTTCCATCTGAACATGTGGAAAAACTTTTTTACTTTAAGGGTGGCAGAGCAGCAGAAAAGGCTGCCCAGAAAGATTGTGGAGTCTCCTTCTCTGGAGATATTCAAAACCCACTGGACACAATCCTGTCCAGCCTGCTCTAGGTGAACCTGGTTTGGCAAGGGGGTTGGACTATATTTGATTCTAGAGGCCCCTTCCAACCCTTACAATTCTGTGAATCTGTCATTCTGTATTTAAAACTACCTTTCTGCATTTTTCTTCAATTCAATGCGAAAGAAGTATATACAAAAAATAAAATCAAACCTGTTATAAAGACATCTGCATTCACTTTACTTGCACAGCCGCATCTCACATAGTCAGTATGTTCACTGTATGAGATGATTTCTGTACCACTTGGAATATCCCACAAATTTGATGAGTAATCATCACCACCAGAAAATATTCGGTATTTATCAGACAGGAAGCCCACTACACGAACAGCTCTAGAAATCAAAGTAAACAATATCCAAAGTTAAAATATAAAATTGTTTCTAGAAGAGTTAGTCTGTATGAAGAGCTTATTTAAGTATTCTCTCTTAGAAGCTCAAAGCATCTACTGTTGGAAGTTACTCACTTCTCACTTGATAAGTGAAAAACATTTCACCATTTTTATTCCCATCCAGAAAAGGGGTCATGCTGATAGATACTTACCTAAGCACTGATAGGATCTGCCTTAAAGGTTTTACACATCTACTAGATACTCATTCAAAAGCTGCAAGTTCTGCTTTTGTTACTTAAAGGCCTGTGTACTAGCACTGTCCTTCAGAAAAAAAAATATATAATGGCGTATTTTAAGTATGACTGGGCTAGACACTCTTCTTGCTCTTTAAAATCACTGTTTGAGTCTCTATTATCATTGTAACATCCTAACAGCGGATGACTTTGACAGAAAACAGTTTAAATCTTAGTAGGATATAAGATAATACCCAAATACACACCTCACATACAAACACTCTCAAGGTCTGCTTGTGTGCTTTCCACTGAAAGGAGATTTGTTGTTGTTCTAGACAGACAAAACACGTTCTGGTCTTCCACAGCATTATCATTGTCTTCTCCCCATTGGTAGACCAGAACTTCTAACTCTTTCCACACCACAACCATACCCTGCCACCAGTTTTGGTGGCTTTTTTTTAGGGATTCCTGCTCTTCCTGCAGTACTTCTTCACTGCTTTTGTTCAGCCACTTTTTAGAATTCTTTTCCTGCCAGCATCAAATAAAATGTGCTACGAAGTCACAAGACTATGTCTACACAACATATTAACAGACACTTAACCTGAATTAGAATGTGTATTATTCTTTCATGTACTCTATTCATATTCACAATTAAAAAAAAAAAAAAACACTACAATTTTGAATTCAATTTAAAAAGCCTACTTTTCAGTAAGACCTATATGATACATTTGCAAGCAACATAGATCAGTGTTCTTCAGATTTTCAGCAACATGCAAAGCAGACATTATGTAAATATACCAAACAAGCTCATGCACACAAAGGAAAAAGCAACGCTGACTTACTTAGTATGACCATCAAATTGTCTCAGCGGTGCTCTTCCACTGAGGTCAAAGAGGCGAATGCTACCTTCCTCACTGCCAGCAACAAGCAGATTGCCATCATCTCTGTATGTGGCACAATAAGCAGCATCTTTGAAGCGAGAAAACGTTTTGATTGGTTCCTGAGAGTAACGACCATAAATGTGGATCTAGCGAAACAAGAAGACGTTAGGTTTGCTCATATGATATTAACCGAAAGACAGAGACACAAAGACCTCAGAAGAGGCACTTACCCTTGAGGAGGCTGTGACTGCATAGTTATATGGAGAAACTGGAGAGAAGTCAATTTTATTTACCGCACCAAATTCCTTTATCTGAACAGGTGTCTGAAACAATTGTGGTAAAGATCATTAAGTACACATAAGCACACCATCAAAAGCTAAAATAGCAAAACAAAACCTATTCTTCCTGCAGAGCTCAAAACTCCATTCAGAACTAAATTATTTTCTAAATAATATCCTACTGAGTTTCTTTTCTGTCAGGCTACTTCTGCTCTTACCGGTTTTTTCTAATTCATGCATTACAACTGACCTATTAATTACGTGTTTTGAGCAAAAAGAACCTAAGAAACTCATGCATGTTTAAAAATACATTGATTTTCCATGAAAACAATTAAAAAAAAAAAAAAAAAAACATTCTAGGTAAGTCACTACGTCTGCTGGGCAAATTTGGGGCACAAGTCAGCCTCATTTTCCTAGGAAGCCATTATAATAGCTTGCAGGGAGGTACTAAAGAACCGCTTCTAAGCGAAAGCCGTAGGAGCTGGCAGAGAGTAGAGCGCAGAACCCGAGCCCTGTGACCAGGTCACACCTGCCGCCACACCGCCCCCCACGCCAGGCCGGCCTCCTACCTTGTAGCCCCGCCAGTACAGTGTGTCTTGCGTGATCTTCTCCCCGAGCTTGGGGACGGCCTGGACCACCACCGGTTTGTAGGTGGCCATGGTTAGCCGGCAGCGGGGGTCCCGGCCGACGCCTGCGCGACACCTTCTCAGTCAAGGAGAAGGGGCAGCCGCTGCCCGAGTCGCGCTCCCGCCCGTGGGCCCGGGCAGACAGGTGGGCAGCTCTGCAGGAAGAGCTCGGGGAGGGCCCGACCGGTGCGCGCCACCTCAGGGACCAGGGGCCACCACGCCACCGCCGCTATGGCGAGCTCCACGCCGGCCTTCGGCAGAGCTAACGCGGTCGTCTGCACCAAAACGTCATCAGGAGGCGACTCTGCCTAGCCAATCGCCACAGCGGCGGGGCGGGGGAGGTAGGCGTCACTTCCGCCTGCCCGGCAGCGGCCGAAACGGCGGTGCGGAGGTGAGGCGGGGTTGGGGAGTAGGGGATTGAGGTGGAGGTGTCTGAGTGACGAGTGCAGCGTCTGTGGAGGGTGGCAGGAGCAGCTCTCCTTTGGGCCTTTCGTCCCGGAGCCGGTAGAGCTTTCTGCGGGGGGAGGCCTCCAGGAGCGCCCGGGTCTGCTAGGCCGCGCTGTCTGTCAGGTGCTGCCGCGGAGCCGAGCCCGACGTGTGAGGTTTCCCATGGGGATGCTAAAAAGCCCCGGGTGTTCTGAAATGTTTTGCTGTCGTTGTTCCAAGTGACATTTTGTCGTTTTCCTCCATGTACGGTAGAAGCCATTTGGTTTACTCGGGTTATGAAGACTCAGAGTCACAAAGGGATGCAAATTCGCTGAGATTTTTCCTTCAAGTAACATTTTTAAGAAGTAAAGTCGGCCTCCTTATTCCTCTCTTGGTATAACTGTGGTTGGTTGTGGTGGGGTTTTTTTGTTGCAAACAGACTAATACTTCAAAACGTTACTTGGGTGAAACCCCTACTGGCTTTATTATAAAATTTGGCTTAAATAGTCACATGATAAAATTTAAACAGAGGATTGAGTTGATAAGCTTGTGTCAATAGTAAGTGATATCTCACCAAGGTTGCAGCAATCAAAACCAAATACCATAAGCTTGAATTAAACCAAGTTTGGTGTATTTTTATGCATTACTTCCCTCCAGTATTGTTAATCTATGTTACATGTGTTCAGTTGCAGGTTGTTCAGACATTGGGATCTTTTTAGATACACTGTGGTTGACCAGAACTGCTCTTGACTGGAAGCTATGAAGAAATATTTTGCATAAAACTTTTACATGACTGAAGACATGGCTTCTTCAACAAACTTAGATGCTGGGACCCAGTTAATTGTAGAAGAATGTCCCTCTAGCTACAGCCTTCCACCCATGCCGGACATTAAAGTGGAGAATCAGCTTGACTCTAGCACAGAGGAAGGCCCAACTCAGAGTGTTGCCATGGGAATGAAATTCATTTTGCCCAACCGATTTGATATGAATGTCTGCTCGCGATTTGTGAAATCTTTGAATGAGGAGGACAGTAAAAATATTCAAGACCAAGTTAACTCTGACCTTGAAGTGGCATCTGTCTTATTTAAAGGTTGAACTTCGTGGTACAAATTGTTATATGTGAACTGTTTTATCCTGCTAAGCTGCTGCACTTTTTTTTAAAAGCCTTTGCATTATATGAGTGTTAATCAGTAATAATTTTCTAAGAGTTCTTCCCCTAACATTTTTATTATATGCTCATTATTAATGTAAAATAAATTTCCCATGATTACTTTTTTTTTTCTTTTTCTAAATTGAAAAAGGAGCGACAGTCTCTAGTGAAATTTAATATGAGCTGGTACTGCTTATGAAAACAAGCTTACTACTTCTGTGCTGCATGTTTCCCCTTAACAATTGTGGTTTCCAGTGCTCACTGCCCTTTCAGACTCTTAGTGATCTATCTTTTCATGAGGTTGAATTTTACCCATTTCCTCTTAACAAATACAGACCTATTGTGGGTTTTGACTCAAGTCAGGGAGTAGACAAAGGGATGAGCTGAGCAGTTACCTGACTGCATGACTGACCAGAGCTGCATCATGTTATTGCAATGGAAAGTGTTAGTAAGGATGTGGCAGGTGAAGTGGGACCATCCTACCTGATAAACCCATGTCAGGTGTGGTGAAAGTCGAGACAAAGGCTTACCTCATTTAGACACCAACATGTAGGGTAGCAGCATTGTTTTATGCTAGAAATTAATACAGCCCTTTATTCAAGTTTTATAATGCACAGTGGAAAAAGGAAGTCACAAAGCTTACTTAGCATGGATTATAAAGCTCTTGCGAGACTGGTGCTTTCTAGATTGACTTAGAATCTATGGCTTGCTTCTAATTCTCTTAATAGCACTAAACTCCTGTCTGTTTTTTCTGTTCACTGTAGCTGAATGCAACATCCACACTTCTCCTTCCCCTGGTATCCAAGTAAGACATGTTTATACTCCATCAACTACTAAGCATTTCTCACCAATAAAACAATCAACTACCCTAACTAACAAACACAGGGGAAATGAAGTCTCTACAACACCTCTACTTGTAAACTGTAAGTATCCTCCTGTCTTACTGTGATAACTATTTTGTGAATTGTATTTTAGGTGCTTGACAGATTTTTTTTCCATTTTTTTTTGGTGTTACAATGAACTTTTAATAAAAAAAAATAAAAACATTGAGATAATCTGCTCTAATTTCATATGGTTCCAACCATAAAGTAGTAATCCACCTGCTGTATTGATTTCATGACTGAAGCATGTTTTCCAGACAGGATCCATTTTTGATATAAAAAATACAGGTAAAGATGTTTCTGATCCTCTCTAAGCTACAGGTTAATATGCTTCATATGCTTGTTTTCAGAACTGTACATCTTGTAAAATTTATTAAAATTCTCGTGGGTCTTGAAAGTCAAGAAGGCAGTATTGTTTATGCGGCTTTGCTATTCTCAGTTGTCAAGCATTTTCTTTATAAATTTCTGTAATTTGCTAATTGATAAATCTTTATAAAATTCTGTAAATCTCTGTAATTTACTTAATCTATAAATCATTTCCTCTATAAATGTAAATCCATTGTAAAAAAAAAAAGGCTGCTTGCATGGGAAAAATTAATCTGGAGCTGCGACACAGGCCTCTGAACAAAATATGCAGTCTTTCTAGAAAAAAAATCAAGCCTTCATGTAGTGCATAGGAAGAAAACAGTGAATATTTGCTTATGTAACTATTAGCTAATTTTGTTACTATGTAATGTAGATAATTTATTATATATTCTCTCCTGAGCACCTTTCACACCTGCTCCATGTTGTAATTATCGAAACCATGCACCTGTGCAGTGTTTACTGTGGGATCAGAGATTTTTCTTTCTTCATAATCTCTTAGGAATTATTCTGCTTTTAATACTTGGTAAAGACCCAAAACCCCACAATCTGATAGCATGTGATCTCTTGGATGTCATTTTTAACCTACACAGTCTTAATTTGTCAAAAGATGCTTATTGTCATTTGATAAATGTTCTTAATGTGATCTTGGATTGCTGACCAGGCAGCAGAAAAGAGCACATGTTGCCATGTACCAGAGTCAGTGTAGGAAGTTTTTTTGCTTTCTAGTGTGATTTATATATTAATTTTAAAAATTACCTGAAGCCATGGAAGAAACTCTTGGGAAACTTTTCCATTGTTAAGATAGTTGTTCCAGTTCAGAGTATAAGGTGAAACCTACCTGTACTCTCAAATCTCAAAGTAGTGTGCTGCTTAAGCCAAAGAGTAAGTTATGCCTAGCTCCAAAGCTGTATGAATGAAAGCTGGTGTGTGTAACACCTGCCTTTGCTTCCTTTTTTGCAGCTTTATCAGTTCATCAGCTGGCGGCTCAGGGAGAAATGTTGTATCTGGCTACGCGTATTGAACAAGGTGGGAGAGGGAGGTTACATACCTTCCTTTATATCCTGTTGTGCTTGAGTTTTCCTCCAAAACTGTTTAAAAAAAAAAAATCCTCAATTCTGGTACAAATTGAAGGATATTTGAGGTCTGTGTTATTTGCAGATGTGGACTAGTGTTTCATATATGTTGTTTTTATTCACTCGTTGCTCTGATTTGGGTTTTACATTAAACATTAGCTATAATAGGAGTTATAGGTAAGTCACTTCCTCTCCCCACTCTCCAGCTACATAGGTAATCCATGGAAATAAGAAGGGAGAATCTGTTAGTTCTAACAGAAGAGGTAATTATTTTTTTTTAAACTATCTTTGCAATTTAGAAAACATTTCTGTTAATGGTAGCTTTCCAATTCTATATAATCGATTGACGTGTAGAGCTATATTTTGTTATTCTAAGCCACGGCTCACACCTTCAGTATGATAGTGCTGCTCATTCTGAGTTGTGTGATAGTCTCCGGTGTGACATTTGTACATCTGTAATATATACACAAAATTTCAACTCTACATGACATACTGAAGTGAGTACTGATAATAGTATATTCTTATTGTACCATTAGTAATCATTTTTGCTTTTGGTGCATTTTTGTTGATATATTTAGTGGAAAGGAGGTAATGAGTTGCCCAGTCTATATGCTTTGTCATAAGCCATGTATATGGAAAACAAATAAATTCTGGAGTGTCAGAAACAGTTAAAAATGCATATTATGGCACTGTGATAAGCGTGGGATTTTTTAAATGCTTAGATATTTTAAAAAGTCAACAGTTTCAGTCAGGCAATTGTTAAAAAAAAGTTTTTTTTTCCTTTTTCCAGCTACAGTAGAAGTAGACCTTAATTGTTTCCACAAAACAGCGTATTGATTACATGAACTTTAGAGGGGGATGGAATTATGCTATCTATATTGCTTCAGAACTACTTCTCTACAAGAATGTATGGTTCACTCTATTGAGAAAAAAGACCCACTTCTTACAGCATAATACGGAATACACCTCTTTATTTTTCAAGCAGCCCTTCTCACCTTTCCTAAGATAAAGGCCAGATTTACAGACAAATGGTAACATTTCTGAGTGTACACAGAGCATGATTCATAATGCTTAAAAAAATAAACAAACCTGAATCTTAGGTTTTACTTTGGTCAGTTGGATTGGTTTTTTCTTTCTTATCAAGATACTTGCACCACCACTGGGATAGAATGGTGGTTTTAAAGTTAAGATGAGAATGTCTTTTGGGACACAGTCCATCCCCCATGGATATGTCAATGCATTTCACCAGCTCATACAGTGCCGTAGTGAAAGGGATTACCAAGTTGTGTATTTTTCTTTAAACAGAAAATGTAATCAATCATAAGGATGAAGAAGGATTTACACCTCTGATGTGGGCTGCAGCTCATGGGCAGATAGCAGTAGTGGAATTTCTCCTCCAAAATGTAAGGAAAGAAGCACACTTAATTTTAAATGTATTTACTTTTTAGTTCAGTTTGCCTTACTAAGTTTTTTAATGCAGCTTTTTGCATAAAAGTTTCAAAGTTAGGTTCTTTGTCAATCCTCACATTTAAAAAAAAAAAAAAAAGTGTGGTCAACTTGATTTCAAAAAAACCAAAAACATTATTGTTATTTCAGGGTGCAGATCCTCAGATTTTGGGGAAAGGGCGAGAAAGTGCCCTATCACTGGCTTGCAGTAAAGGATACACAGATATTGTCAAAATGCTGCTTGACTGTGGAGTTGACGTCAATGAGTATGACTGGGTAAGACTCTACCTTTAATTTGTCAGAGGGTGTTGTGGTGAGAAATTTGAAGCAGGGCACAGCAATGGCTTGGGTTTGGAAATTGTTCTACCACTTGTGAGATATCTGAGAGTTTCAAAACTTGTGTAGGATAAGAGAAGTTGGTCCTACTAGTTCTGACTTCTTGGTACAAAGAGAATGAGACTAACAATGAATCCTTGTAGAAGAGTGAGCTTACAGTCTAAACAGTAAAATTGTGAAGAACCAAAACCAGAACCTTGGTTTTATAGAATTTGTGAAATCTCATATTGATACATAGAGATATACTGGCGTGCTAAGGAATTACAGTTGCAGACTGCCCAATCGTTGTCTAAAGCTTTTCCCTGCTTTTGCAGAATGGAGGCACACCTCTCCTGTATGCAGTACATGGGAACCATGTGAAATGTGTGAAAATTCTCCTTGGTAAGCAGAGTGTCTAAACTGAATTATCAGTAATAATGCTGTATCAGTTCTCATAGTTAGAAATACGATTTTCTCTTCCTATTTTATATAGAGAGCGGTGCTGATCCAACTATTGAAACAGACGCTGGCTATAATTCTATGGATTTGGCTGTAGCCTTGGGTTATCGGAGTGGTGAGCATTGCAACCGTAAATTCTTTGATTTTTATTTTTACTGCTACTTGTTTTAATAGCTGCTATAATGGCCTAGTAGAGGTTTTGCAGCTGTAAGAAGATCCCCGTCCATAATACACCTAAATATATCCGCTTAAAATGCGTTGGAGTTTCTGTCCCTGATTCAGAAAGCCAGGTATCCAGTAAGAGAATGTCACTGACCTGGATCTGCATCTCTGGGCACAAATAGTGTTGTGTTGGGCTGATGCAGCCCTGATGCAGAAAAGGGGAGCTGTGCTGCTCCTCTCCCACCCTGTCCAAAGGATAAGAGGCTGCAGCACCTCCTGAACCCCTCACCCTGGCGCTCTGTTGATTTGCAGACTACATCACATCGTGCCAGACCTTCTTCCATTGTCAGACCAGCTGTAGCTCTAGTTAATCTTGGAGGAAGACAGTAATTCAGTGCCAGGATCAGGGAATTAGGCTAGCTAACATAGTTCTGAAAACAGAGGCAAAGAATGGACTCATCATTGTTTTTTCCCCTCATGCTGCCTTCATTTTGAAAGCTCTCAAATGTCTGCCATTACAGAAATTAACTGAATCCCAAAATAAGCACAGCACTGCATGTGTAGCTTCTCCAGGCAGAGCCTTGTGCTAATGGGAGGGCCAGTAACTTCACAGATGTCTAAATGTAGGACTACTTCAAGAGTTCAATCTCAAAATGTTCCACAGAAGTAATTTCTAATAAATGGTTTTGCCTACTTTCCATTTATAGGCTTAGATTTTTACTTTCTGTATGCTATCTGCCTGTTCAAACCAGAGAACAAGTGATCACCTCAAAAAATCGTCTGCCTTACTGGATGTATTTCTTTTGCATTATATGAGATTTTTATTTTTGAAGGAATGCAGACCCCCTTCCCAGGGTGAATTTATTCCTTTGGTTTTTATTAAATGATTGTGTAAGACAAGTGGACATCTGACAGGAAAAAGCAGTAAAACACTAAAAATGTGGGGAAAAAAAAAACCAAACATTGAATACCAATTAACCTGTTTTTTCTCTGCTTTAGTTCAACAGGTTATTGAGTCTCATTTGTTAAGACTACTTCAAAATATCAAGGAATAATGGTTGGCTCTTCTGTGGGTATCCATGGTTGGCCTGGAGATCTGAGGTGTTTTTTGCCTTCTAATCAGTGACAAAGGTTACTTGTTTTGTAACTTTATATTTGCTCAACCTTTTGCTGGTTTTAGTTAAGCTTTTTAATATTCTTCCTCTTCTTTCGTCGTTGTTCATAGAAATATGTGATTGTCATCCTTTTCTTAAGTGTATTTTATATTATTTTAGAAGAAAAAGTCAGTTGTGCATGAAAAACTTTGTAAATAAAAACAGTTTTGACCATCTAAATGTTTACACTGAGTGCAGTGGATGGCACTGTGCCAGGTGTCCTACTTCATCACATTATTGATACATATTCACAGGAAGAAATTTCTTTAGATATTGAGATACCTCACCATAGAAGATAAAGGTCTTTACTGTTAATAACACCAACATGTGCACTATGTGTGATTGTTTTCAAAATCCCCAATTAATATAACTGTTTTGGCTTTGTCTCATTTTTAAGAAGTTGGTAATAAATTGAAATACTTTGATGGTAGTTTAATTCCTATCTAGTTTCTTTCCACCCGCCCCTGCTTTCTTGTTGTAGTCCTGAAACAGCTAGGCCAGAATGTCCTAGATGGAAGTTCCTCTGGTATGAGGAAGTTGAATTCAGGTGCAGAATTTCTAGCTCCTAAATATCCTTCCTGCAGCAGATGAAAGTTGACATCATCTACATGGGAAGAGAAGCGAGAGCCTACTGCATTCCGGCCTTCTTCAGCCAGAGGGTGGTCCTTTGGATGTCAGAACTGTAGAATATCTTTAGTTGGAAGGGACCCATACGGATCATTTAGTCCAACTCCCTGCTTTTCCCAGGACTACCTGAAACTAAACCATAGG
Organism: Nycticryphes semicollaris; assembly: GCA_013400055.1. NCBI lineage: Eukaryota > Metazoa > Chordata > Aves > Charadriiformes > Rostratulidae > Nycticryphes > Nycticryphes semicollaris. The sequence continues at coordinate 277,425 of VXBJ01007812.1, forward strand.
ATTTAGAGCATCACCCAGATGTTTCTTGGACTCTGACAGGTTTTCTGCTGTGACCACTTCCCTGGGGAGCCTGTACCAGCAACTGACCAACCTCTCAGTGAAGAACCTTTATGTAATGTCCAATCTGAACTTCCACTGATGCAGGTTCATTCCATTTTCTTCTGTCCTATTATGGGTCACCAGAGGAGAGACCAGCATTCTCCCCTCTGCTGCCCGCCTTGATGAAGGTGTAGGCTGTGATGAGGTCACCCCTCAACCTTCTCCAAGCTGAACATGCCAAGTGACCTTAATTGTTCCTCTTAAGTCTTGCCCTTGAGACCTTTCACCATTTTGGTCACCCTCCTGCAGACACACTCTCTCGTAGCTTGTTCTTCTTACATTGAGGCACCCAAAACTCGAGGTGGGACTGCACCAGCACAGCATGGAGTGAAACAATCACCTCCCTAGACTGGCTGGCTGTGCTGTGCTTGATGCACCCACGCCCAGGACACAGTTGGCTCTGTTGGCTGCCAGGGCATGCTTTTGACTCACGTTCAGCTTGCCAGATCTCTTTCTGTGGGTCTGACCTCCAGCCTCTCGTATCCCAGTTTGGAGGGATGTCCCAGTGTAACTATTTAGTTTTAACAGGAGTTGCAATTTTGAAAGTAGTTGAAAAATTAGGCAATGTTAATGGATTTTCTGGTCCCCCTGCACTTAATCAAAACCACACTGAGTGACGGGACATGCGATAGTTTCACACAAGTAACAGATAAGCTTTTGAAAGAGATCTTCCAGCTTTTCCCCTGATGGTACGTGCAGGCCCCGCCATGTGGCATTGACATGATTCAACAAGCCTTTCTCCACTGTGTCCACTCGAGGTCTGGCATCTGTACACAGACACAGCCCTCATCCCCACCTTACTTTACCAGCACATGGCTAGTAAACCCAGTCTCCAATATGCTCTCCATCTAGATTTCACCCCAGTAAATTACTGCATGCCTAGATAGTGCCCTTACTGTGCTGATTTTTTTTTCTACTTAAAAATCATTCCATACGCAAAGGAAAGCAAAACATGCACTATCATCCTGATCAAAAGGTATGGGGGGAGGGGGGCGCTGGGGAATAATCCAGCAGTTCTTTTGAGTCAAAGCAGGAGAAATAATTCAAAATGCTAACTCTTATTTCAAAGTGAGTGAATACACAAAAGGGAAAAACGTAGGGGGAAAAAAAATAAATCCAAACCTACCTGTATTAAACCTGAATTTTTGGCCCAATTTCCCTCTGACTCTGACTATGTGGTGTATAGACGGTATAAGTCAGGCGAGAATTAACCTCTGAAATGTTGGTTGTGTGAGAGCCAGTCCAGGGATCCATTTCTTTCATGAAGCTGAAATCTGAAATGAACTGTAAAGGCCTTGAAGCAAGAAAATGGAACTGGTCTTGCAGGTGTTGGTGAAATCCTTCCCGCGTTTAAGTGAGTATGATATGTCTCCCAGCCTTTGACACTTATTTTTATGTAGGGTTTACACCAGTTTTACTGTATCATGCATGATTAAATCAGATGAAACGCAGAGTAAATCTGACCTGTCTTGGAAGCAAGAAGGGGAAATTGTTTCATAATCGAAATCCAGAAATACAAGTCTTACAGTAAGTATTTTTAAAGTAACAGGAAGTGGCAATTACTATAACATTGCATACTAGAAATACTGAGATTTAATGGTGGTGTGGTTTAATTCCAGCCAACACCCATGGTCACAGCCGCTTTGCTCACTTCCCCCAGTTGGGATGTGGAGAGAATTGGAAAAGGGAAAGTGAGAAAAAAACCTCATGGGTTGAGATAAAGGTGGATTAATGGGTAAAGCAAAAGCTGTGCACGTGAGCAAGGCAGAACAAGGAATTCACTGCTTCCCACGGGCAGGAAGGGGCTCAGCCGTTTCCTGGAGAGTGGGGCTCCATCACACGTAATGATGACTTGGGAAGACACCAAATGGCTCCCTCTTTCCTTGTCCCCCCAGTTTTATACACCGTCATGATGTCATATGATCTGGGATACCCCTGTGGCCAGTTGGGGCCAGCTGTCCCAGCTTCCCAGCTTCTTGAGCGCTCCCAGTCCCCTCCCTGGTGGGAAGGTGTGATGAGCTGTCAACACCATTTCCCATCCCAAACCCAAAGCACAGCACCACAACAGCTGCTAGTACAAAAGCCAACTCTGTCCCAACAAAAAACATCCACGTCAGTTGAAAACCATCATAGAATGCAAACTGTGTTTTCTTGAAATATCATAACTGGATCCATTTCTAACACATTTTATATATAGACATCTTTTAAGTACATGCAGGGAACAGAATTTGCCTTCTCTGGATTACTTGTATTACAGGAAAGTACCTGCTCTAAGCTATGAACCTTCAGTATCTGCTCTGTCTTGTTTTGAGCTTCAGTAAGCATTGAGTTAATGTAGAGGAAATAAGATGGCAATTTCTTAACTATTGCCTGAAAATGAATCCTAGAAAATGCACTTTTTTTTGATCACATGGGAAGACACTGCAATAGAGGAATGTAGATTAAGATAGCAGTGCATAAACTCTCTTCCATCCTTTCACTGGACCATTTCAGGTGATTGTCAGATAGTCATCGCCACACACCCCACAGAAGTGAGTGCAAAGGTGAAGATAGACTGCTTCCAGAAGAGCCCTTTCTATAGCATCACATCATGTCTCTGAAGCAATGAACGTGGAACTGAAGTTTGCTGTGGCTCCTGCAAGGGCCCTGCAGGG
>VXBJ01007812.1:288495-298583 GCA_013400055.1 Nycticryphes semicollaris
GGAACATGTCCAGCGGAGGGGCACAAAGATGATCAGAAGGATGGAGCACCTCTCCCATGAGGACAGGCTGAGAGCTGGGGTTGTTCAGCCTGGAGAAGAGAAGGCTCCAGGGAGACCTTACGGCAGCCTTCCAATATCTGAAGGGAGCCTACAGGAGAGCTGGAGAGGAACTCTTTGTCAGGAAGTGTAGTGACAGGACAAGGGGTAACGGCTTTAAATTGGAAGAGGGGAAGAGTTAGATTAAATACCAGAAATTCTTTACTGTGAGGGTGGTGAGGCATTGGAACAGGTTACCCAGAGAAGCTGTGGATGCCCCATCCCTCTGAGTGCTTTAAGGCCAGGCTGGATGGGGCTTTGATCAACCTGGTTTAGTGGGAGGTGTCCCTGCCTACACCAGGGGAGTTGGAACATGATGATGTTTAAGGTCCCTTCCAACTCTAACCATTCTATGATTCTAAAACCATAGTAGGCAGCTTTTCATTTTTGCATATGCACCATACGTAGTTTCACCATTTTCCAATAATATTTTAATGGGTTTTTTAATTAGAATGTACTAATTTTAAATGAGAGCAAAGCTCTTGAAGCGCAAGATTAACCATTACGAAAATATATCTAAAAATCTTTTGCAAGAACAATGAAAAGTCTCCCTTGTACCCACTACAGCACTAAAGCCAAGCTGTGATAAAGCTTGATGTGACAGAACCAGAACATTCCCTTAGCTTTTTAAAAGTAAAAAGCTCAAACAAACCTTAGTTTCAATAGAAATACAGACGTCTGGTTTTGTTTCTCCATTGTCCAAGATATTTGGAATGGAGATAGGAAGTCCTTTTCCTTGAGCAAGACTACAGATGTGAATCCATGGTGGCATAATCACAGTATGGTTACATAGAACTTAAAGCTAATGAGAAACATCAACGCAACTATTTTCAGTTTCTAGCAGTTAATCACAGACAAGGAAGACCAGAACCAAATTCCTAAGAGAAAATAATTACAGCTTTGCATCCAGGTTTGAGCATTCAAGCATTAGACATGAAAGCTACTATAAACTTCCAAGATGATACCTACATCCACTTAGAACCTGCAATAATCAAGAACGCATTTTGATCCTATCTTGATCCTCAGGCACAGTCTGAGGATGCAGAGATATGCCCTCATTTCCTGACTGGGAGTCAGCCTAGCACGTAGACTTCCACAGACGTGTCATGTAGCTGCTTATCATTGGATTAGCATTATTTTGCATTTCCAAAATACCATTTTAGCAAGGGTCTTACTTTTTAAAACCACCAAGCACATCTCTTAGTGGGGAGAAGGCCAACATTGCCTAGACCATCTAAGCAAGACACCAAGTCACTTCAGGAGACAGAAACCAGTCTGAAACGTTCCATAACCAAGTCCACAGTACTTCTGAGGACTTACTGATTTCTCAAAAAAAAAAAAAATAATCTGCAGGCATTTATTGACTCAAGAGGTAGCAGGACATGTGGTAAGCAACTCTGTAGAATTTGGGTTTTCCCTTTTACAGCACAGTTAGCTTGAAGTCACCATCCTCATTTCAAAACTCAAACTTGCAGAGTTTAGCTTTTCTACCTTATTGCCACAGTTCAACAAATACACGTTCTCATTTTAATTAATGCAATGCTAAAAGCGTAATTTACTGTAAAGTACTTGCAATCTGTGACAAGTAAATTGAAATTGTTACTGTAGGTTCTTGTACCTGTCCTCAGCCGTGTCATTCTCACATCAGGCTGTTGTCTTACCTCAAACCACAGATTTGCATGGCTCAAACAAGTTCCTCCAGTGTTTCCCAAGAGCAATGACTCACACCAGGATAAACACGCTTGGCAAGTCAGGCAAGTCAAGCACAGGCACAGGCACTGTGCTTTTCCCAGGCACAAGAACTTGGTTACAGCTATTGCAAAGTTTTACCCAGAGTTTTATTCTGGACAAGTCAGGATGAATTTTGACTTCCAGAAGTATCTGCTCTAGAGTCAACCTTGGAAGGCTGGTAGTTGAGTGCCTTTCTTTTCCAGTTCAGGTTCTGTTATGGAAGTGATGTGATCTACCATTAACACCAAAGACTCCCAAACACAAAGTTTAGCCCTCATACCTGCAAGCTCCAGGTAGGCAAATGTCACGACTGGAATCTGAAAAGTGTTCCTTGAGCCCAAAAAACTAGTTCTCTTTTTCTCTGGGACACACAAAAGCAATAGAAATAACATATTCCTGAAACATCCAAATATAATTGCTAGTTAATAGATCTGACTACAGAACTTAGGAGCCATTATCAATTCTATTAAGGTTTTTCTCACCCCCTGTACTTCATTCCCACACACAACTGACATTTTCAGATAATTAAAATTAAAATACCATGAAAGTATTATTTAACTTATTATATAGTTATACCCCAGAAATACCTCATAAACATTCCCCAAAGATAAAAATTTAGCATTAGTACCTAGATGCTAAGACCTTGCTTCTGCTCTTCAAGTCCAAGCAAAGTTTTCTCTCAACTTAAATCTATTATGTTAACCCACCAATAATTATTTCCAGAATACAGATACATTTCTTAATACGTATCCCTGACCTGCAAGCACTGGGAATTCACCAGTTATGTTTAAAATGCTCCATTATGCACAGTAAGGTTTTTTTAGAAGGCCATTTTCTAACACAGTAAAAGGGAGACGTTCTGCAGAAAAGCAAGACCTTTATGATTGTTTAATATTCATGGCTATTTTTCTCCTGCTTTTCGGATGAGAAGCCACACGAGAACGTTTCTTTTATAGTTTTATTGTATGCCAAAGTTCATTAAAGATAGGGTTTCGCCTGTATACAAGTTACTCAAAAATTGTGTCTAGGCAGATTTGTTAGCAGTCTGGCTCATTTCAAAGCACAGGTTTGTTCAATCAGGCCACAAAAATATTATTGTGTACAAGCAGTAACTAAAGAGCTGCAGATTCAAGAAGTTTCCAAATATCACAGATCTTGAGATCTCATCAGGAACTAAAAATCAAATCAAAGCAGTCATACTACAAAATAGCAGCTCCTTGTAGCTTTTCCAAGATTTAACTTTATTCAGAAAGTGACATTTAGTTCAGTTTGCCTCATTCTTTGAAGCTTCATCGAAGTTTTCAACCAGATCTAGAAAAAAGAAGAATGTTGAAATTAAGTTTTGAAACACTTCCGCTCTGACAAACACTTCGGGTATGGAAATTTTTTTCCTCCAAATTTCTACTTCATATCAAGTGCTTACAACATATAAAATTTTCAGCTTATAAAACACAGATCAAATAACTTTTAAGAGTTTCATGGTTCATGCTTCTTGCTTAACCAACTAAGTTTTGGATTGTTCATTATAAAACACAATTCACAAGAGAATTTAACTTCACTGTATCCACAACAGCACAACGTGGTAACAGAAAGGTAGTTTCTTCCCACCCTTCTTATTGAATATTAAATAATTATCTTAGCCATACCTATTACTTCCACACTGGACCAAAATGCTAGCTCATACCAGTAAGTCTCCCATGTTATCTGAAAACAATGACATGATCTGCCCACAGAAATTCTCTGACAGCAAGTGACTAGTTAATAGTAGTATCATCCTTGGCCCAGTCTTATGCTATACATGTTATCTTCCTGCAAAATTCACTTTTTTCACTCCTCTACTGTATGCTTGTTCTTACCGGGAACTTCATCATCGTCATCTTCCCCAGTAGCAAGTGGTGCTTTTCCATCCACAGCTGCAAGAACAAGTAGTTCAAAAGCATCAGTCAAACTCACCATAGGCATCTGGGTTAGTTGTTTTGCTTTGTGTTTTTTCAAAACTTTATCAAAGACTCTGAGCTAAACTGCAATGCTTTATCCAGTTCCCCTGCTGAATAAAAACCTTTAGCTAATGTAGGAAGCTCAGATTCTTTTTGTTAATTTGTTTTGTTCAAAATTTGTTTTGTTAATTTGATAATGTTCAAACAGCCCAGCAGGAAATGAAAGGATGCATACTAAACCATCTTACTAGTTCACCTCTCATACCTAAGTATACTAAGTGCCTTACATGCTAATAATTTTCAGCAACAAGTACAGAGACTGATTTTACCAATTTCTCTTAAAGGTGGTTTGGATTATTGACCACTCTGTTTCTCAAAGTTTACGTATTTGACATCATCAAGTTTTAAGAACAGGAAAGGTTCTTATGATCCTAGGTCTTCATGGAAAACTGAGGTATAATAGTGAAGCTGCAGGCAGATACACATGGCTAGAGGTACTTAAAAGATACTAGAGTTTCCTGGCAAAGTCAGGAATATGGAACTGGATGCACAATTTTACCCTCAGCTGGGTAAGGGAACTGTGTGTTCCAGTCCACCTCTCTGCTAACTCAGTAATTTCTTAGCCATTCCCAAAGCTAGTGGGACTTAACCATGCCTGTTGTAGCAGACCAATAAGCATCTATTGAACTACAGCAGCATAATGCTAAGCACAGGTACCTCAAGTCCCCGAGTGTCTGACACTACTTTTACTGCTACTCTTAGCTGTACAACTAAGGGTACGCTGTCTCTTACTCTGTATCACCTAAGTTTTATCCTAATTAATTCCTCTCAGTTTTCAAGAAAAGGATGAGGAAATACATGGGTTCATACTATACCTGTACCCCAATCTCTAGAGAATCAATTAATTCATAAACTTTGGTCTGAAAGGGCCTGGGACAAGGTCACTGCCAACCCTCCTTTCATTATTTTTTTTAGCAGCAGAAAACCATTACAGCTTAAGTGCATCTTAGTGTCAAATACAACATTTTAAAAGCAAGCCATGTTTCCAAAGCAAGCAGGCTTCCAAATCTAGCAGACAATGCTGAATGGAAAGTTTTGTGCAACTACTCTGGCATCGACCCAAAGTGGTAAGGAATAGCCATTTAGCAGTCATACAAAGCAAGCACTTTAAACAAGCTTCCCTAATATTAGAACTGCACAATTTAGGTTTACCAGAATGTACCCATCTTGTTAGGAGAGATCTTAAGGGACCATTTTAAATCCTTCAAGTTGTTTTTCTTTTTTTCTTCCAAGCCCTACTACTACCACAAGGAAACCACACAGGTGACAGTAGGAAGGAAGGACCAAGCTCCACGGGGAAAGTAGTAGTTTACCCCACCTCCTGAAGGCTACTTCTAGCAGGATTTTTAAAGTGGAAAGTTGACAGAAGTATCAACAACTTTAGGAACAGAAATAGAGGTTGTCTTGTTGGCAGCAAAGCACAGAAGAAAGAAAAAATGTAACATTTAGTTCAGAACTATGAGAAACTGAACACAATTATAGGCTCCTCCCATTTTCTCTTAAGGTATCTCAGAAAAGTAGAAAGACCATACATGCAGAACATGAGGAATGTTCCCAGTGTCAACAAGCCTGTCTTTCACTCCTAATTCTCACCCTACAGTGGCAGCACCTTTCCCAATCACCACATACTTTAAGTCCCCCCATCTATTTTTGCCACAGTTTTAGAACAAATGCTCGTGTTATTTTACTAATGTAAGGATGGAACAGAAAGTTGGTGTACCTAGCTTAGTGCTCATGCCAATCTTGTTCTCTGCATTGTTCTAAACAAAAAGAAATTGCAATGTATTTCCTTGCAAATATTGTGTAATTCCATCCTAGTTACCAAAAAAAAAAATGAAATACCTTCACAGTGGTGAGGCAGCAAAGCAATTGCAAGATGTCTGTTTCAAAGTCCCTTTCCCCATTACTTGTGTTTCTGTTCAAAGCCATCAACCAAAAGAGACATACTCAAAGTTTATCTTTTTTTAAAACCTAACTCTTCCACAGTAACTCATCTACCTAGCTTTAACAAACAAGGTATGTGTTAACATGGCAGCCACATCAAGAAGTAAACTCTCACAACCTTCTATAGCTTTCCAGCCCTAGGACCAGCTGCAAGATACACTAACAGGTGCCTCTGCCTTATTCTGTTATACTTGTCATTGGATTTGAGCTATAAATAAGACCTAAGAATTCCATTTCTTTATAAGCATTTTACAACACGCTTGCAGACAGCAGGAGCGCACTGAATTTCACTGCTGTTACACAAATAAGGCTCACATCAGCTGCCAGCATGACATGCATTCAAGTCTCAACTTACATTGCTTGGGTAGGGCTTCTGCCAATCTCCTGAGGCTGGTCAGGCTGTCAGCCCCGAGCTGGTTTAAGATGCTAGGAAGCATTTCTGTCAGCTGCTTTGTCTCAGCATGGCCAGTGACAGTGAAAGTGTTAGCAGCCAGAGATGCCTGAACTTTAGGGTTATTGAAGTGAATGACTGTTCCTTGGTTAGTAAACATGTTTACCTGCATGAAAAAAAAAAAAAATCCATCATTAGCAGCAGTTTAGCAAGATTTTTCAATTTAACAGGAAACTGAAGTTCTTAAAGCTCAATAAGTGCCTACCAATAATTTACTGACAAGCTTAGGACGTTACTTATCAGGAAAATTGTATTGATACATTTTCTATTTCTATATAGAAAAAAAATCCTTTGAAACAATTACCTCTTCAATCCCAGAAATATTGTTGACTCCCAACTTCTTCAAAGAAAACTGAAGTTTCTTGTCATCTGCTGTAGCTGTTCTGTGGACAACCTTCTTCTTTCTGCGGGCAGTACCCTTTGCAAAAAACAAAAGAATTACAAATTAAACTTCAGTTCTTCAAACTCTAATTTTCAGGACTATGTAATTGCAGCCATTTACAAATCAACTTCACATAAAGATCTATTTCTGTGTTACAGTGCATGCAGTCCCACCCCTCCGATTGCACTGTAGCAGACCTTCCCCTGTATGAGGCAAGCTTTGCGTGTCTGTGAGAACCGTGATGTTTTAGGAAGCAAGGCACCAGAAAATGTTTATTCTACCACCCTAGGGTGCTCCAGAATCCCTATAGGAAAAGTCGCAAGTTTACCCTTGTCTGTTATCATAAGCATAAACCCAAAGAATTAGCACAGTTTTGGGTACTATCTGAAGCTTATGCNCATTTCTGTCAGCTGCTTTGTCTCAGCATGGCCAGTGACAGTGAAAGTGTTAGCAGCCAGAGATGCCTGAACTTTAGGGTTATTNACAAAAGAATTACAAATTAAACTTCAGTTCTTCAAACTCTAATTTTCAGGACTATGTAATTGCAGCCATTTACAAATCAACTTCACATAAAGATCTATTTCTGTGTTACAGTGCATGCAGTCCCACCCCTCCGATTGCACTGTAGCAGACCTTCCCCTGTATGAGGCAAGCTTTGCGTGTCTGTGAGAAGCGTGATGTTTTAGGAAGCAAGGCACCAGAAAATGTTTATTCTACCACCCTAGGGTGCTCCAGAATCCCTATAGGAAAAGTCGCAAGTTTACCCTTGTCTGTTATCATAAGCATAAACCCAAAGAATTAGCACAGTTTTGGGTACTATCTGAAGCTTATGCAATTCTCCTTAGATTGCCTTTCTTAACGTGTAGCCAAATTTTGGTAATAGTCAGAGACCATACAGTTACCAACATATCATTAAGAAATGAGTATGAAAGAACTCAAAATACTTAATTTTTATTCCAAATAGACATTTCCCATCTGGGGGCTTACATATTTGAAAAACACTTACTCTCCCAAAAATTTTATATATGTTTAAAACAAAAAAAATGCTCCTACTTAGTATTCCAGACCCCATCTGTTTAGAAAGCAAATCAAGCAAAGGTTAAGTTCCCCTACAGACACAGAGTGCTAGATTTCTCTAGGGAAATACTGTCCCATATTAGAAGGTATATAAACCTGCAAGAATTATTCTAAACTTCCTTGCACAATCATAATGCTTCCATAAAAATCTGACATAGAATGTCTAGATATAGGTAAAACTAAGCTCCTTTTTGACACACTGTAAATACTAATCTAAGTCCTCCTACTCCAGTTGCCCATCTGCCACATGCTAGCATTAAGAGAACACGTTGCTGCCTGGACATATAAATAGCTGCAATACCTTTCCAGTTAAATGGTAGAAGTTAGAAAACTGGATGGACACTAACACCTCTAACATAACCCAGTTACAAACAAGGAGGAATGATAATGACAAATTCACATGAAACTAACACTTGGAAAACTACATCTGAAAAAATTCAGTTATTTGTCTAGAAAGCTTGATATTTATTTCCTGCTACTGTCAGGCTAGTGCACACAGCAATTTGAAAACTACTAAAATAATAGAAATGGATTTACTTTAGTACCTCGACTAACGAGGAACTGAGCCACATAAGACATATGTTAAGTTTTCTGGACAAAAGACCTCTCAATTTTGAAAAAAGATGTCTTGAATGAAAGGCTATGTAAGAATGTGTACCTCCTTTCTACCCATATTAAACATTAGATATAAATCTTCAGACAGCCCGAGTTTGATTTAAATGAATGGCTGCTACCTTCTTCTCTACAGATTTAAGCTTCTAAACACAGGTTTTCACAAAGCAAATTGATCACATTGAGACACGTTGTTCACACCTCTCTAGCTCTACAATAAAGAGAAGTAGTTATAGTAGGCTACCAATGGAATACTACAGACTCATCTGCCACTCCTCTATAAAGGTTTGGAAAAAGAGCCGAGATATTTAGCTGTAGCTATATTCTAAACAAAACCCTCAAATTTCATATAACAAAGTACTACAATAGCCCTACAACTCAACATAATTTTTAGTTAATTTGTAAGACCTGAAGCCTTGCAACATCTTTAAAAATTTCCAGCAGAGCCATTGTACAACCTTTTCTCACTAGAAGTGACTCTTGCCCCTTTGCCTCCTCCACACTCAACTTACATGGTGACAATACCACGAAGTAATAATTTCCAGTTATAAAGCAAACTAAAGAAAAAGTCAAGTTCAGGCACTCAAAGTATTTCACTGGCCAATCCTAAAACTGAGTAACAGCATCAACAGCACATTTTGAGCTTTGTTTAACATCTCTAGAAGACTATATTGACCAGAGAGCTGCAAGAATGACCTCTAATCTGAATGCATGCTCCTACATTACAAACATGAAAAATCTCTATGGTCAATGAACACATGCTGTTAACGTGCACACAGACACTAATGTAATACAGCAGCTCTCTACTTACCCAGTAACCCATGCAAAGAAAACACAAAATCACCAAGCCAGTAAATTTCTACCTTAACCCTGCCTAAATCTCAAACTAAAGGCAAAAAAAAAAAAGTTAAATGCAGGAATGAAAGCTCCTGGAAACTCTGTTAGAAAGAGTTCTCTTGAACAGCTTTTATTCTAAATTATTTTCTGTAGACTTCCCCAAGTATAAAAAAAAATTACTAACAAATTCTTGCCGTAAATCCAACACTGTAAATAAAATGTTTACTACTGTGTAACTATATTAAACAGATTATAAGTCATAACACAGTTACATATATTCAGATGTCATAACCAAATAAAATGTTGCCTGAGCACGTTACTCTACAATTATAAGATTAACAACACAATTTCCAAACTTGTCCTAAAAAGCAAAAAAAAAAAAAAACACAAGCCATGGACACCTTAAAGACTTCTCATGAGAGTTTGGAACATAACCCCCTATAAGCTGCTATGAAATCTATACCCAAGGTCACTCACTCTAAGGCCTACTCACTTCAAATCCTACATGCCTTCTAAAAGAGTCCATACAAGAATACAGGCAGCAGGTCTGCTGTAATATATTGCAACAAACCCAAACAGCAAAGGTTGGTGGTTCAGCAACCACACACTGCTTCTATGGAATTGACTGTAGACATCCCTGGAGCAGCACAGTTTCCCCTGAAAACAGTGAAGCCAACCTGGGAGTACTTAGGGCTGCTCCCCAAGAGCCCCTTGCGCTAGGCCTGCGTAGGGAGACACAGTCCTGAGGGCAGGGTAGGGAGGTGGCTCCTACCTTACCACCGATGCGCACTTGGGCCTGCAGCTTGGCAAGTTTTTCTTGGTTCATGATTGTTTCCTTCATCTGTGGAAGCAACAAGAGAGCCCATAGCAGGTGAGTCAGGCAGCACATGGCGACAGGCCCAACAGCAAGGCAGGTGGGAGCAAGGGGCTCCCTGCCCCCTCACCCCACTCATCTGCACCC
>VXBJ01007812.1:319018-332701 GCA_013400055.1 Nycticryphes semicollaris
CCCTCACCCCCTTCCCCTTCAGAAAAGATCCCAGCTCAGAGAAGAGATCTGGCTCGGCTTCAGAGAGAGGGTTTCTCCATTAAATGCTACTGGAGGATCTCACCGCTGCTCCGCCGGGGTCCGCAGGACGAGGAACACCGCCGGGGCCCACCTCAGGGAGCAAGGGGGGAATCCCCTCCGCCAAGGAGGGGAGACGGACGGGCTGCCGGCCCGGGCTGCTAAGGAGCTTCCCAAAAGGCGGGCTTATCGTTTGTCCCTGCTCATGGCCTGTGCCCGTGGCCCGCACCCCTCCATCATGGACAGCTTCTGGGGCCCTTCACCGCGGGATGCAGGTCCGGAGGTGCCCCAGAGACAGTCAGGAGAGGGCCTGCAAGGATCAAAGGACAGTGTGAGAAGTAGTTGAGAGTTTACCGAGTTTTACTCAGTTTTAGAGTTTTCTTAAATTTTGGAGAGTGCAGGATCTTCCCAGCGCCACTATCTGCATTTCTCGAGCGCTGGTGCTGGTGACCTTGTCCAGATCAAGGGGCAGCTGCAGCTCCGTGCCTGGTAGTCCGTTGCAATCAGCAGGTGTCTGAGCTGTTTGTCTACGTTTTACATGTTTCCCATTGTTTTCCTCGTGGGCGTTACACGAAAAGTTTCCTTGTCAGCACTAGGAATTTAGTTATTTATTTATTAATCCGAATGGGGAATTTCTGCGAGTTGCATGAGTATAAGGTTAGAGTCCCGGGTCGAGACGTTCGGCTGAAACCTGTGTCCCGGCACTGATCCGCTCCTCCTGGCCATGCCCTTGCCCCGAGGCTCCCCTTGTGCCGTTATGCTATTCACCCCGGACTGGACAGGAAGGCAAGAGGTGGAAGAATGGATGTTTTAGGGGCGGTGAAGGCTGAGTGCAGGGGGAAAGGAAGCCTCTCTGAAATCCAGTCCTCGGTGAAAACTTCGCGCAGAGGGAACACGGGGTCAGAGCCACAGCCGCCCCGTGGCCGGGGAATTTTGTCCCGGAAGATGAGAGAACTCTCTGAGAAGTACGGAGCATTTTTTCTTTCTTTCTTTTTTTNCATAGAAGCAGACCAGAAAGTGTCTGGTTAGTGGGTTGATGCAGGAGGCCTCACGTCCCCCCACTGTCCCCCGCCCTGCTGGGGGACGGCCCTTCCCAGGGCCCCGGAGTCGGCTGTCACGGTGAAAGCGGGGCGCGGAGGGTCAGGGGCTTTACGAAGGCGGAGTTCTGGAGAGAAGGACATATGCCCAAGCGAGAGGTTTTGCCTCGGAAATACGTGTCTGAAAACACGGCATCCCTCGCCACGTCCTGCAAAAGTACCCTTGTGATCTGGCTATCTCAACCAGCCAGAGCAAGGACTTTCTCCAGATGTTGATTGCAGAAAGAGATAAAAGGGGAATTAAAATAAATATTTGTCCTTCAGGAATGGAAGTTATTAAATTAACACCCCAAAGTTTGCGCGACCTAATGAGTTTTGTCAAACATTATTTTTTAAAAAGAAAGATCAAAATATGTGAAGTTTTGCCTTTGGCCGGTGCAGTGGAGCGTAAGAAAAACCTATTAACGTACATCATCGAGCCACGCAAGCCACTGCTGGACACGTACAACAGAAGGTAAATAGATTATTTTGTTTAACAACGCTGACAGCTCGTATGGAGCAGAATTGGGGAGATCTAAATATTAATAGATTCATTCAAGTGCAGCAAAAGTTACAAATCATTAGCTGAAGAAAGTTGGCTTCCAGCCCACATTCTATAGGGGCATGAGGGAAGCGTGGTAACTGTGCTGTTGCCGGCTACAAAAGGGCAAATTTTGTATATAATTTATTTAGATGAAGTGTGCAGAATGTTTTTATTTGTTCTACTTCTAGCTGTCTCACCTCTGTGTGAACTCCCCAAACCCAGATCTACTCCAAATACTTCTGCTCCCCCTTCTGCACACTTCCCTCCAACGTGTTTGCTTTGGCAACTTTCATGTTCTTGCAAACAATTCTTCCAAAGATATCAATCACTCTTGCACCCAAAGAGAAATACTGTACACTCAATGCGATGACAAAATGAAACATGTTTGAAGCAAACCATGTGTTCCAGTGTGCCAGGGATTATGTTATTTGTTCAAGGAACATGTTCGGAATATTTTAGGCTTCTGTACTCCTGTGATAGTAAATTTTATTGTCTGCTGTTGGGATTTATTATTTCGGAGACAACCCAAATACCTCTTTACACGGGGAAAGCTTTTAAAGTGGGAAGCCTACTCCACGTCGTGCTGAGGGAATTTATTGGCCCAGGGTATTTTATTTTCTAATGCTGGTTGCCCTAGGAGACATGCAGAAACCACGGCAAGTGCTCCTGGACCTAGTGCTAGCAGTGCGGCATGAGCCCCCTGCCTGGTCCCACGCGTGCTCGCCCTGCTCCACGCGTGCCCCACGGCGGCTGAGGGTGTGATGCGCTGCCCTCTGCGGCAGCTCCCGCGGGTAACCCGTGTCTGCCCGCTCTTCCAGGCGCCGGCAAGAAGAAGCCCCGTGGGCGACGGCTATGGGAAGGCGCCGGGGGGCTGCAGCGGCCCCCGACTGGTGCATATGGGCCCGCATCCTCTATTCACATCTGCTGAATCCTAATTTCACGTCCTGGTCATGCATGAGGTGGTGGGGTTTTGTGTAGTTTTTTTGTTTTGTTTTGTTTGTTTGTTTATTTTTATTTGTTTGGGTTTTTTATTCTGCACCGGTGTGCAAATAGCCTTGCTCTCCAGGGAGAGGGGTGTCCCGGCGGGACGGTCACAGCGTGGGTGCTCCCACTCGAAGTTTCGGTGCTGTCGGGTTGTACCGAAAGCCCAGGGTTACGGGGTGTGCGTGCCACCACCGTCTCTTTGCGGGAGCCGTCTCTGCAGCGGCGGCGAGGGACATGCCGGCACTGGCACCCCGGCCTCCCCTCTGAAACACATCAGTGATTCTCGCAATCTTCGTAGGGAGCCTCCCAATACCACCGCGGAACTATTGCTCTCAACCCTAGGATGCTTCGAGTCCCTTTCCCTTTGCCCTGGCCGCGCGGCAGCGGCACGAAGAAACCGTCACCGTCAGGTGGTTGCCCCCTCCAACCGTGCGGGTTGGAGCGTCAGGGACCTTTCCCATCCACGCACATCCACCGCTGTGGCAGTGCCAGGCTGCTTGAAGGCAGTTCATCTTCCCTAGTCGCTGGAAAATCAGCCTGGTATCTTCATGCAACCCTGCCGTCCTTCTCCAGACTCCAAAAAAGACTGGGCTGTTGGAAAATAACAGGTCTGCTAGTCAGACGTCATTAAACCATGGCGATTACGCATGAGCCAGTGCAGACGCCACCTCATTTTCTTGATTTGAGATCGAAGTGAAAGAGGTAGTGTTTTGCTCCATAGGAAGCAGAGATGCCCGGCAGCAGAGCTGCTGGGTGAGGGATGCCCGGGTTTCTGACCAGGAGCACATCTGAAGCCAAGAATACACACATTTCTCCCAAACTCATTGTAAAACTTCCTCTCGCTTGGCCTTGGCCTGCGGTCAGGCTGTACAGCTACTGCTTCAAACAGAATAGCTCTGACTGGATCCTTCTGTAGGTCTAAACTGTAGGTCATTAAAACAATAAAGAGGGTTTTGACGGGTTGAACCGACCAGCTGTCGCCCCCGGCTTCGGTGGGCAGTGCCCGGCTGGTGGGGACTGAATGAGCCTGCAGGAGCGATGGCAGCGCCGAGGTGACATCTCCTTTTCTCCTCGAGGACAGGACTGCTCTCCGAGGGCACCTCAGAGCATTAAACAACCTGGGTGGAAAAGGTCTTCTTCTCACAGGGGGGTGCTAATCCAAGGTTACCGTCCTCCCAAAGGAAATAACTCCTTGTGAAACGTTTCAATGGAGAGCGGAGGGTGAGTTGCAGTTCAGTACTGGAAACTTTTTCTACTTCATACGCACGTTTATTTTTCCAGTGAAATCTTTAAATATCTACGTATGTGCACGTGTCAGCCCCGCAAGAGTAAACTAAGAGGAAATTCCTGTTGTGAAACGACACGTTCCTCCTCACACCTCTGCCGAAGGACACTCCATCTTCAGTGTGAGTGGCTTTTACTGGCGTGCCAGGATGTTTTCAGCAGTGAGCTTAAGGTGTGAGCCATCGTCCTTCTCAATAGGATAGAGATTATCTTCCAGCAGTACAGGTAAGAGTGAGCGACAAGAAGTATATAACTATAGTATTAATGTATATATATTATATAGATTATATATTNCAAGATTGTCAACCAACCAATCAACCAACCACCCAAACTCCCCAGACCAACCAAACAAACAAAAGGCCAAAATATTATAGTAAAAAAAAAAACTTTGCAGGGGAAATCAACCTGCTCCAGATGTCACAAAGGGCAGGAAGCCTAAAAGGTAGCTCTTTCGGTGTTGATCTCGTTCGCTCGAGGGAGCTGGCACCGCTGAGAGAAGCCCGACCTGAGCCCGGCGGTGAGCCGGGGCCAGCAAACACAGGAAGGTGACCACTGCCGCTGTCTCCTGCTAGCGAAGAGGAAGCAAGGAATACAGTGCATGTGCTTGTTTCTGGAAGAACGGCCGGGAGCCGGTCCGCTCGGCAGCGGGAAAACGGGCAGAAGTTTCCCCAGGCAGTTGTATTTGTATCACGGCTTCTCTCGGTTCTGGCCCCTTCTTCACGATTTTATGGTCGACAGCGCCTTCAGGAAGAGAGAGAGCCCAGGCCTGGAGGAAAGAAAAAGCCTTGCTGGGTGATGATTACCCAGAGCGGGAGGTCGTTCCCCGCGCCGGGGTCTGGACGCCCGGGCAGTGAAGGGTCCAACGAGTCATTGGACCCTCTCCTACCCACGGAGGAGCGCAGCCCGGTGCCAGGCCTCCACCCTTTCCCAATTCGTGGCTTTTTCTAATCCTCGACGTGCGGTGCCCGCTTGGCCGCTGTGCTTTAATTACGGCAAGGATGGGGACATCAGAGGACCGCGTGGATGTCCTTGTTTTCCGAATACGACGAGGGGATATATCTACTAGTGGGATAATTTTCCTCTCGAGCAATGCTCTGCTTCCTTTAGTTCTGAGGAACACAAGGCGAAACACGTCGGAAAATAGAAAGAGATGTACTTGTGACTGTTCATTTAATCTGCCAGGAAAACTTCTCCCGAATGACTGAAATCCAGAGCCGAGGCAGAATAATCTCAACCACATTTGGCTTTATAGTAAATTAATACTGAGTCTAGATAGTTGGAAGGGAAGTCGAAAGTCAAACCAAAACCCTTGTCAAAATAAATACTCATCAGCAAATATTGTGATTATTTAAAATGCTTTAATAATTGTCTAGCATTTCAAAAGCGAATTAAAAAATGATGAGAGAGGAGAGCCAGCCCGAGTGCCACATGCATCGCAGCTCATCCCCGAGCGACAGACGAGACGTTGATTAGTCTACATTGTGTGGGGTTATAGGAATAGACTCGTAAAGTTTTATTTGCTTTTATCTTGTTTAGCGGTTCGCGCGACGCTCCAAGAGTCCGGTTGTTTTTGACTGAGGCTCTGCATCGGGAAGGGCGCAGACTGAGGTCCCAGAAACTTCTTAAACTGCCCAAAGCGGTGAAGATGCCCTTCTCAGCGGGACCACGGGGGATTTGAGGTGTCTCGAACTGTTGGGGATGGGGGCTGGGAGGTGCGGAGGAGGCGGCTGATGCCTCTACCCCCTGTCCCCGGGGAAAAGAAGCACCAGGGCTGCCCCCGCTTTGGCCCCGGCCGCCCAGGCTGCGGCACCGGCGCTCGCCCTTCTGCGGCTGCTATAAACAGTCCAGAGACTTCTCAGCTTTCTGGTCCGCAGGGCTGGAAGGCTGAAATGTCCAAAACTGGCACGGTGCACGAACTAAAACCTTTATAAACTTATTTCCCTTAAAGTCTTTATTAACTAGCCCCAAGGACCATGGTTGCTGCTGCTTCTGCTCTTGCACGGTGGTGGTCTGGCACCTCCACGAAGCACACATGCTAAACAGATTAACATGCTTCGGCTGACCCATACTTCACAAACCGGGGATAGAGTTTCTCCAGCTCCATGTGGAAATTAACCTACATGTAGCAATGGTCAGCTGCAAAGAGGGAGTTCCCAAGCAATCTAAACAGCCTACAGTTCTTTGTTACTTTTGGCCTTTCCCTCCCTTTCCATGATTAAATATTTATTAAAATAGGAAATAAAAGGAAAAAAAAAAAAAGGAAAACAAAAGGGAGAAACACTTCTTCCTCCCCCTTGGCCCCTTTTCCCTTTTCGCTGGGCTTCTGCACGTATCTGCAAGAGCTTTTTGTGCCGGTGCTTTTTTGTTTGTTGTTTTAGAAAAGCAGGGCTTCTTTTAGAGAAGGTTGAAATCTCAGTTGCAGGGTTTATTGAACGTTCTTGAGGGGCAGGTTAAACTCACAGGTTTGGGAGTGTTATCGTTGTTAAAAAGACTTCAGTCGCTGATGTCTCCCCTCCCGTCATTTACATTTGAAAGCACCCCGAGATTGAGCTGTTTGCAGATGCCCGGGGAAGGGGTTTCCAGCATGTTAATCCCACCACTTTCCCTATACCAGCCTATTCGCCTTGAGCTTTTGCGCGATCGATCCTACACCCTCGCCTCTCGGCTGCAAGCTCCAGGTTTTCAGAGGGGGTGAGAACTGTAAGTAAGAACAAGTAACTGTTGGCTTGTGTCACACGGGGCTGTCATGGTAATAAACACACGGCTTCTCCTCCAGGAATTCCTAATCCTCCCTGTGTGGCTCTAGCGCTGTGGATAATATCATTACAGGACTAAACAAATAAACAGTCTCTCCGAATCAAGCGGGAGGCACTGGGGACCGCAGTTCCTCTCTGCAAAGATGATACAAGTAAATTTACACTCATGGCTTGGAGAGGGTCCAGTGGCTATGAATAGCTGCTCAGTTCTACAACACTGGCTCTGGGCTGGGAAATGGTGCTGACCCTCCTGCTCTGTATTTGCTGCAATCAATGTGAGCTATTCAGGGCTCTGTTTTCCTTACTATCCTCTGCTGGGAACATCAAGGACCACTAACACTTTTATGAACCCGGGCTAGGGGAAGACGCTTTTACTACAAAGTTGGAGTATTAAACCCAGTGACATGAATGAGAGGTTAACGTGCTTCTGCCAATCAGGAGTTGGGCTGTCATGCGATTTCCTGTTGTTACGGCTGCTGCCTTGTATTTGATAAACTCGCTCACGTGCTGAGATGCACAGCCACATTCTTCCTCGTCTTATAAAAAATAATATAAAAATAAAGGCCAGTCTGGCTGCAATCAAGATCTAACACAACCAAGACATTTTAATAGCTCTCTATAAATTCTGGTCTCCAGTTGCAATTAAATAACTTGAATGGCATATTTGGAACATTACCATTTATACTATTCCCCCTATCCCCCACTCCACAAACAACACCAAGAAAACCCAAACCCAGCACCCTCCATATCTCAAACTCATTTTTATGAATTAGGCTCCGTGTCATAACAATTCCAGTTTGCTGGACATTAGCACCGTCTCCCTCCTCAAATGCCAATTTATAAATCTTATTTCAATGCAGCTGGTTTTCTATGCTCTTTTAAAAGGATTTAATTATCTGAAGTGCAATGCTTTCAGGGAGAGAGATGTTTTATTCTTTCTCAGATGGAATAATAAATTGTTGTTTTCTTACCTGTAGTCTCTGCAAGGACTCTTCTGAAATCTATTTTCTACAGTTGCAAATGTTAGAGATGTTTAGCTGAAATCCTTCATTTTTCATAAAAACAGTAATAAAAACATCAACACAAAGTGTTCCTTAAAGCATGGGCTCNAGACTTTCCTGCAGATATGCTTTGGCCGCTTCAGGCATGCCAGCTCTTTCTGTTCCCTGCAAGAAGACAAGGAACATTTGGAGTTGAGCTACGGTGCTGGTGCACAACCTGGAGCCTCCTGGCACTTACAGGGTTACACTGCTCACTCCCCAGAGCAGCCACACAGAACCCACCGGATGCACCCTGGTTTTATTTACCAGGGCTTTTTTTGTTTGTTTAGTTTTCATGGTGCTGTGCCAGTGGGTTAAAAGAGTATGCATTTTTAATTAAGTCAGATTTCTTTACCGTATCTGAAGGCTCGATTATAGCTGGAATGAATACCAGGCTCAGAGATGGAGCAGCTCCAGACACTCCTGTGTCAGTGGGTTATTGTGAACAGCAGCCTTGAACAGGACTAGGAGCAGTGACTAAAGGAACTGGACAGTCTTTGGGAAGCTGGACCCTTGGCACTGCTCATGTGAAATTCCCACAAGAATTTANTACTGACACTGTCCATAGATAAAGTTATGAATTTTCTGAACCAGGCCAGGCAGGAAGGCTTCTTACACAGTCCATATGAGTTTCGAGAGCAGAAATGTCCTGGATCTAATTTTGATTAGGCAGTTTGACAAAAATCTTGCCAAATTAAATATGCTAGTCGCTAATCCTACAATCACTTAATTAACTCAGTTTGGTGTCAAAGAATAACAGAGACTTTCCTGCAGATATGCTTTGGCCGCTTCAGGCATGCCAGCTCTTTCTGTTCCCTGCAAGAAGACAAGGAACATTTGGAGTTGAGCTACGGTGCTGGTGCACAACCTGGAGCCTCCTGGCACTTACAGGGTTACACTGCTCACTCCCCAGAGCAGCCACACAGAACCCACCGGATGCACCCTGGTTTTATTTACCAGGGCTTTTTTTGTTTGTTTAGTTTTCATGGTGCTGTGCCAGTGGGTTAAAAGAGTATGCATTTTTAATTAAGTCAGATTTCTTTACCGTATCTGAAGGCTCGATTATAGCTGGAATGAATACCAGGCTCAGAGATGGAGCAGCTCCAGACACTCCTGTGTCAGTGGGTTATTGTGAACAGCAGCCTTGAACAGGACTAGGAGCAGTGACTAAAGGAACTGGACAGTCTTTGGGAAGCTGGACCCTTGGCACTGCTCATGTGAAATTCCCACAAGAATTTATTGTTGTTCTGCAGTAGGACCTCATTAATGAATAAATCATAAAACTGTAATTCCTACAGAGCTGTGCTCTTTCAGATTTTCTATTGACATTGCCTTAGACTGTGCTGCAAAACTCTTATGTGCAAGAACCTCATATCCTCTATGGCTCCAGCCTCTTTGGGAGGTGCATTTGGGAGTGTATGGCTCAGGAAGCTGTTCATGTGTCACTGCCCTTGCTGGTGCCCACCAGAGGTTCTTGAACAACCAGCCAACTTGGGTGACTGCTGCCCGTACTGGGAGTGCCTAGTGCTGAGCCTCACATTCCAAAGTGGAGAGGAAAGGGGCTCCCAGGGCTTCTGCACTGTAGCCTGTTTGGCAACTTGCTTGGCAGAGCAAGAAGGAACAACTTCGCCCCCTCTACCAGCTCCTTTTGCAATGAACTGGCATTTCCCCCTTCTCTCTTAGCTGCCAGCTGAGCCCTGGCCTGTCTTGATCCTTACTTTCATTTTGTTCCTTCCTAAAGCTGGCTTGGCTGTTGAAGGAGAAAATGTCCCCCTGTCACTATCATTATGCAGTTGTTCATGATATGCAGACCATTCCTGCTCTGGAGCACAAGTTCCAGGTATTTGCTGGCAGTGATAGTGACAGAGCAGGGAAGGGAGGAAGGGCAACACCTAGCTGCCTCTTCCACACAGTGAGATTCAGATTCAGAAGCCCTTTTCCTTGCCACACAACCATGCTGAACCTGGGAGAAATGACCTCCTGATAAGCTACCTGGCACACTCATCTATTGTTAGTGCAGTGATGGACAGAAACATCTTGAAATGCAGCTGTGCTAGGGAGAGGGCACAACTCTTTTTCTTGGCAACTGCTAAAGATAGGGCTAAAATTTGTGTTCCTTTGTCCAGGGACGTAACTCTTCTATTAAAACTGAGGGGTTAGCAGTTCAGTCCCCAGGGGAGGAGAGCTCAAAGAAGAAATCAGATTTATTCCCTTAATAAGATGAGGTCAGAGTACAGGGATATTTTCTTAGCATGGTTCCTTGTGGCCATCAAATCACATGGGTGGTTTTAAGATCCGCTTTGCCCTCCCCAAGCTGTGCAAGTTCCTATTGTTAGTCCAGGGCTTCTTACTGGGGAGCTTATTAGCATGGGAAAGATATCACTGCAGCGGGCAGCCTGCAGCTCTCCATCCACCAAGTGTAGTGCAGGGGGACAGCCATCGAAGCCGCAAAATTGCCAAAGAGTTGCTGGCTCCCACTGCCCTTTTCCATTAATAAAACCCACTACGGCACGATTGGCTCTGGCCTCCTTTCCATTGTCATAAACCTGGAATCAAAGAACTTGACTGCTTTTATTGGCAAAACTTTCACTCCATCAGTGACGTCAAAATGCAGGAGGCGGCTGAAGGTTCACCGGCAGCTCAGCGCAGAGCGGGCTTTCTGGGTGAAAGGAGCCTTCTGTCAATGCCCCTCCTGAGACACTTAGGTTTAAGGAAATGTTTGTATTGCTCTAGAAAAAGAGCTGGCCGGGTGTTTTTCTTTTGTGCTTAGGCACTCTGAAAGGAATTCCTGTGGGCACAATTATCTCACATATGGCAAGTCAGAAACAAAACAAAACAAAACAAAAAAAAAAAAAGGCCAAAGGGAAAAAAAAGAAAGAGAGGAAAAAAAAAAAAAAAAATCAAAGGTCACTTTGGCCCAGAACAGGAAAGGAGAAAATCCACCTTGGAGGATACAACTTACTCAAGGAGAGCTGGAAACCCATGATCAAAGCAACAGGAAACTGAGAACAAGCAGTGGCCCAGTTAAAACCATTGAAACAAATCCCAGTCTCTGCCAACTGTAGGAACAGGGCGTCAGCATTGCAAATGAAATGGAAAGTGCATGTGTGTGTATGTGGTGAACTCCACTGGACTATACATTCTGCATCCAACAGCTTTTTCTGGAATAAAATATAGGAGTTTGATGGGGAAAGAGGTTGCTAAGGAGCAGCCAGCCTTACTTTATCTGCACTACTACCTGCACTGTTCACTGGCAGCTGCTTAACAGGATCTTGCCTAGATCTTTTGTGGTGCGGCACAAGACAGCGTTTAGTCCTGGCAGCATATCTGTGGCAAAAGTTAGAGCAAATTAAATGCTATGCACAGAAGTGAAAATGAGGCTTTAGCCCCAGCCAAACAGCCAGTTACAGGCAGGAAAAAAATCTAACTTCTCTCAGCCTCCTCTATTAGGAGACAGAGCAGAATCAAGGAGAGGTGTTACTTGAGACAGATCTCCTGTGCAGGGCAGTGGTACCAACTTGAATCCAGTAGACAGCAGAGACTGGTTCTTGCTTCTAAGCTGTTACCTCTCTTCAAAATTCGAAGATCCCACAGTGTCAAAGATCCACAGTGCCTGTTTAAAACTTTTTTTTTCAAAACTATTTTTTTAACCTTTATTTTGAAATCAATTTTAATGTGATTAAGCCATAACTTGATTAATTAGATGTTCTCAGTAATACTTGTTTTAATGACTCAGCTGCTTCAGTACATCTAGCTTGTCATATGAATGCAAGCCTCTTCCTGCACTTGAATCCAAAAATTGCCTTGTGTCCAAAGTGTTTCAATACCTCCTCATATTTAAGAAACTGTGCAAACTGCAGGACTGAGAAATATGGGAGGAAGCCCTGAATTTCCACAGCCCATCTACTGGTGACCCTATCTCCTTTCTCCATCAGGCTTTTTCCTAGAGGACATGTGACTGTGTGCCACAATGCCCTGCGAGGCTGGTACGTGGGTCAGACACCATGTCTGAGCCTGTTTCCTGGGCTGTGTTTACAGGGTGGATGTGGATGAAGTCCTTGAATTAGAGCACCAACAGATGCATAATGCTCTGCCAGGATAGTTGTCCTCAGTAGGATCGCATCAAGGATGAGGTGGTGTGTGACCAGCAATGGACATATGGTGTATCATAAGCCTTCCTCGGCATGAACTCTGTAAAGGACATTGCAGCACGCTTGAGTTCCTGCTCAGAGCAGTAGGGGATGGACAGGACCACCAGCTTCTAAGTTTCCAACAGAGCTTGTTAGATTTGGTTGGTGGGGTATATAGAACCTGGCAGATTATGAATTTCTCTGGCATATTTTCCCCTGAGTGACAGCAAGAGCAAATCGATAGGTACTGAAGATAGCTAGGCTGTCTGCATTTAAAAAAAATAAATTGTTTGTTTTGTTCTTTTAATTGTAAGTAACAGAAAATCACAGACATCTTTGTTTGGAGAAAATACAAAACAAAGTGCTGATTCACTTGCTACTTCATATGTGTTAGCCCCCCCACTCCCCTGCTAGCCCCCCAAACCCTAGCTTGTGCTCTCTATTGACTTAACTGAGGGGCCAGATGATGACCTGGGACATATGCTTGTGCAGGCTTCCCCATTTCCCTGTGTCCCCCCGCCTTCAGTATCACACTTCTGGATGGTGTTCCACTGCTATGTGTGCCACAGCAGAGTGACAATCCCAGCCTCCATCCCCTGCATGCCAGCTACTGCATCTGGCTGAGCAAAGCTGCAGAGAGAAGCAAAGCTGCCCTACGCTCAGGTTCCCAGGAGGTCTGGCATGCAGAGTATTGGTGTGTTAGTTGGGCTCTCTGATGGGATAACAGCTGTAATAATTCATAATTCTTGGCTTGCTATGCCACCACAAAACCCTGTGAAAATATTTTTATTAGGTCCGGTTTAGCTCCCTGTCACAAGGCAAAAAGTCATCTTTGCTGTAACTACGTTGACTTTGGGATGCATGTGATTAGCCCCCGTCATTGGGCTCAAAGCTGAGATAAAACCAGATAGCACACTTATTTTTCTGTAGTTTTCTTTTATCTGACAATTGTGGTATTATTGCTTTGTTTTGAGCCATTTTAGGAGTCTGAGTATGTTCTGTCTCTGATCACTGATCTGCTTAGTAACGACCAGGGAAAACATGTTTACTATTATTTTTAGTAATAATTATCTGATTATTTTTATTACAGTCAATGAGTTTGTGATTTGAGNTATCTTTACTAAAGAGCTCCACTATGAAATCCATGGAGTCATATTAGAGCCAGGGCCTCTCTGTTATGATCACTAAATATCTGAACATCTGCTGGAAACGCATTGGTTACGATACATGTATACAGATGCAATGGAAAGCAGAATTTATCTAATACTTCTTATAGCTTTGATCCTGTTACAAATACAAATTCCTTGGCTTTCAAGAGCAGCCTCCCAGAAATCATAAGATTGTATTCTACATGTAACTACTGCGCATGTGTAGAGAAGTTGTACTGTTTGTTTTCTGGCACAGAACTCACTTTAAAATGAGATTACTTAATTGAAGAAAACATTTCCTGACGTGTTGCAAATCAACATTTGAACCAAATCTTCTCCTTTTGCGTAAGGAGAGGATGAGTGTGCTGTAGCCTGTTTAATCCATGTGGAGCTCAATGAATTAATTTTAACCACTGAGGCATTTGATTGATAAAACATAATGTAGCACAGCGTGAAGCAGCTTGCCATCAGTTAAACTGTTTTGCTCAGTCAGATTGCTTTGATAATTATTTGTCTTCTGGGGGGTCTTCCATAATTCCTTCAGATAGGCTCTAGCTCCAGAGCAAAAGCAGCAGACTAATATGGACAGGGAGACTAGTTCAGACAGCATGTTTTTATAAACACCTATGGTTGATTGTTGCTGAGTATATTGTCATTTGGTGTA
>VXBJ01007812.1:336406-350082 GCA_013400055.1 Nycticryphes semicollaris
GGGATCTCTCCAGTTTGCCAGGACTGCTGGAAAATGATGGAAAGCGACTCAGCGAACACTTTCACCAGCTCTCTCAGTACCCTTCGGTGGATCTCATCTGGCCCCATAGACTTATTTATAAAGTACAGAAGTTCCTCCTCATGCTTAGATGGAACTTCTTATGTTCAAGTTTGTGCCTGTTACCTCTTGTCCTTTCACTGGGCACCACTGAAAAAAGACAGGCTCCATCCTCTTGACACCCACCCTTTAAGCATTTATAGGCACTGATCAGAAACTTCCCTGTATTTTTTCTGGCAAATTATTCATTTTAATTTCTTAATTTGTGGCTTTTTATTGGCTAGTTTGGTTCTTCTGTTTATCTCTCATGTCTTCCCTGTTGAATTTTCCATTCTCCCTATGCCAGGCCTACTTTGTGGTATTTAGCCACCCCACGTTCACTGGCGGCTCCATTCCCAAAAGCCGGCTCCACTCCTGCTTATTGACAGCCCCCAAGAGGCTGCAAAGCTGGGTTCCATAGTACTTCAAATTTGTCTCTGCAATGATGACAACCAAAAACACAAAAGGCAGCAAGAACTGCATGTTCCATTAACCCCACACCAGCTCCTAGCAAGTGGCTGGGAGTCACGTGCTTGGAAGTTGTTGGGCTGTTGCTTGATGTGATGGTCTAGTTATCAGACCACATGAAAAAAGATCAAGTATGTCTAATACAATCCTCACTCTACTACTTCTGCTGATTTTGTCATACAGGTAGAGCATTTGTTTTGCTCTTACTGGTTATTTTTGGACAGTCATTAGTTAATTAGGAAATGAAAAATACTAATTGGTAATAAAACCCTTTCACATTTGAGACATTAAGATGCTTCTGCCAATGAAGGCATTTTCAGTTCCCAACTGAGCCAAAAGCAAAATAATACAATGCCATTGAGAGTTCTCTAATTATAGATATGCTTCCTCTTAGTTTTCATGTGGTACATATTTTATAGGTTAAGAGATACCAGTAATTTTTAAATACATGCCTTACTTGAAGCCTGATGACAAAAACACATGCGCAAATTAATCAAACCCAAACATCCACTGCAATGTGTTGACTAGCAGAGCACACACCCAATACACAAACCCTTATAGCTCCCATGCAGTCAATAAATTATTGTTTTTCAGAGCTGTGATGGTATAAGCAGCAATAGAAAATATTTTCTATAATTGCTTTCTCATCTTGTAAAATAATGTAACTCCTTAAAATTAATAATAATTCCATCTATCTACTTATCTATGTTCTTGCAAGGTGGCCTGTTTGTTTTCCAGAGCTTTACTGAATGAGGAGTTATGCTTGCTTATTCCATTTTATGTCTCTGTTATTTGTATTTTTTTTCTTTCCAGTTTTGACCCACAGAAAGCATCAGCAGTTGTTGGCTTTCTGCAGTGTCCTGAGACCTCCCAGACCTCTAAACTGGGGTTTAGATCTTCCATACTTCCACTGGACACAGGACAATGTTTGCAAAGATACCATAGGGCTTAATTTCTACCCAAAGTGTGATACACTACCCCTTTTGTCTGAAGTTTGTAGTCATTCCTCCTTCATTCTTTACACTGCATGTAATCATTCATCCTAACCAGTTCATTATAATTTTCAGGGCAACAGTGGCGATACCATTCAGACGGCTATTGCTTTCTCTTCCCGTAGGCAGAAAGAGCCTCATGCTCTCCAACCTCTTCTGTGTTTCAAAGCCTGAGTTCCAAGTCCAATTTCAGTGGCTGCGAGAGTGATCAAGCTAAGTTTTGGGGATATTTGCTTGTGCTTCAGTAGTGCTTTGCATGAGGTTCTTGATATACAAATCACTAGCTGCAGGGAAAACGACAGGCTTCCCAACATTCTTTAAACAAAAAGACACTTATTTGGTTGTTTAGATGAGCATATGTAAAAAGTCAGAAACGGTAACAAACATGAAAGCAACAAAAGGAAACAGCAAGAAACAGCAACTGTGGCAACAAGCTACAAAGCAGATTGGTACATACCAGTTGCAGTATTGGAGGCAATGGCACAAGTTACCGCTAAAGGTCTGGGATCTGAAGACAAAGGTCCCTTTTTTGACTTTGGCAGGTTCTTCTGCTTCTCGTGCTGTTGTTGAAAGACGTGTCTGTTATAGCATGACACCATTGAGGCAAACACATGCTTTGCACCGATGTACATACAGTATGCACATAATGTACTTACATAACAGCTGCATATAGTAATTTAGACATATCATCTTACTGTTAGATACGCTCTGCTGGATTTTCAAAGTAAACAGAAGGGAAAAATAGCACTCCTTTATTTACACCTAAGAGGTAACATCACTAGCTGACCAAAGCAAGCAGTTTTGCTAGCGCTGCTACCGCCACTGACAAAATTTATTGCTGCTAAGTTAAACTACCTTGTCATACACCCACTTCTGCAAGCAGTTTGTTCATGTGACTCAGTAACAAGATTGGAGACCTTGGCGCCCAGTAGAAAACTGCCAGTTCACTGGGATGTGGGTGTTGCCTGATCAGAGGTTTGCCTTTATGGCTTTCTCATCTTAACTCAAGCTATAAACATGATAATCATTAACATTTCTTTGCTCTGAATACACTGACAGTCTTGTTCATGCATTGTGTATTTGTGTAAATCCAAGATGCTAATCAATAATTTCAGGTCTGTAACCAGGGCTGGTTGCTAGTGAGTACAGAGAAGATGAGCAGAGAATAAAGGGCCTTTTTTTCCCCCTCATGATTATGAAATACGAACTTCTAACAATTCCATTCAGTTGTTCTCTTTTATTAATTAATTTTTAAAAATGGGAAAGAAAGCCTCTTGTAAACCAGAGAAAGAGGACCTTCTCTCTATATTGCTTTGTATTTCTTATCAACTCTTACTCCAAAAGGTTCACTTCCAGACTCCATTTCTGTGTTACACTGGTCAGCAGTTTGTGAAGTCATGGCATAAGGCTGCTTGTCCATCATTTTCTGATCTCTATCATCAGTTGGCTACAGAGTGGATTAAAAAAGAGTCAGGTGAGTCAGAGATCTAAGCCTCAGGCTAAGGGGAGTGTAGGAAGTTGGAGTCTCCTGCTCAGGATGGGAGGAGAATTTGCTGCAGGTGTCGTAAACAGATGGTCCAACCTCACTCCCCATCTGAGAGGATCTGCTCTGAACCACTGCATAACAGCATATTGACCTACTACCGATGTGCTGGCCTTGTCACCACAGTTAACTGAGGAGGCAGGGGAAAAAAGGGAAAGCAAGTGTTTACGCATACATATGTACCTTTAACTTGGCTTTGAAGAGTAGCTTTGGCTTCAGATATACTGATGTGTAGAAGGCATAAATCTAGTTCCAGAGCCACATGATTTGAAAGAAAAAAATACAATGGAGGTAACTTCCAAGTCATTTAACCTTAGTGCCAAATAATGCTTGTAGCTGAATACAGAAGCACAGAATGTCACAGAACAGATTCATGGAGGTTGTTGCACCTAAACCATGTTCAGAATGAGTATTTGGGCTTTCTTCCAAAAGACACCCACAGGCCATTCGAAAGGCCAGTACAGCTGAAGGATGAAAATGCCTGTGCAGAAGGGGAAGGGAGAGGGAATGGGAGAGAGGTGCTTGTTCCCTCTCTCCTTCCCTAGGAACACTGACAGCATTGCTTATGAATAGCAGCTCAGCATTGCACTAATCTAGAAAAAAGTTAAAAGATTACTTAGTCAGGTAGGGATCTGCTGTAGTTTATGTTTCCTAGCATATCCGCTACCTTTGGAGTGAGTTAGGTCTCACTTCTGTCACCAACTCAGTCTGTCTGGTGCACTTGGGATAAAGTAATGAGAACATAAAATACAAGATTTACCCAGTCAGACCAAAGTCCATATGGTTTCTTATCTTGAATCAGCTACCAAGGGAAGGGTAGGAGAACAAGGCAATACTTGCATGTGAAGCTTCTGCCACTGGGTTATTTGTGGAGGACCTAATGTGAGCCAGACTGATCTGTGAAGCACTCAGCTACACAGCTCACAAGCCAGGCTGCATGGATTGTGGCTTGCCCTGTGATCAAAGGGTCCTGTCTCTATGGTTTTTACATGCAATCCAATTAGCCTCAGCCTCGGGTTTTGTAGTTGCTCTAGAGCTTTCCTTACTCCAATGCTGTGGGTCTCTTGGTCATTGGGAGCCTCACCATATTTTTGGGGAACCTCTGTTAGTTTCTGATCCATCTGACCCCCACAGGTTGGCCACATTTACATGAGCCTAAGCTCCTAGTTTTATAAGGGCCATGTACTGAGCTTCACACACTGCTCCTTCTGGCTTCAATCATATTTTCATTAATTTAATGAATGTGATTCAGTGACAGGGTTAATAACTAATCAGGTAATTAGGAGCTTTCTCACAATATATTCAAGGGGCAGAGTTAAGGTTGTGTGACGATTTCACAATTTGGAGTCCTAGGGTTAGAAACATTCTTTTAGCATGACTGTGCTATTCATTATTGCTGGGTCCTTTCTCTTATTTACTGTATGAGACACCACGGGGTCCATTGTTTCTAATACTAAGAAAGCTGGAAAAAAGAGGCTTCATCGTAATATGTTTCCCTTCCTTTTTCTGAGCTGTTTTCCCAAAACTATGATTGTAAGAATGGAATTTGTTTCTTGTGGGATTCCAATAGCAAGCGGATGCACAGTGAGGAAGGCATGGAAAAAACCCTGCCTCCGGCACAACCATCTTCAGCTGTTCAGTGTTTTGCTCAGTGTGGCTTCCACTGCATCTGAAGAGCCAACACAAATGAGAAAACCCCTGCACAAGAGCTAATAATCCTACGTATGACTTTTGACTGAACTTGTCTGACTAATGTGCTTTAAAGCAAAACCCCATGCTTAACTAAATCCAACTTGGAATAGTTTCTTTGGCCGCCAGTTCCCTGGTATTCAAGCACTGCTGCTTAAATAACACACCAAAGAACTCGAGTATTTCTAACTTGCAGCAGTTCCAGGCTTCCAATGACAGCATTGTTTTACATTGATTATTTTTCTGAAAGATTGTTTCTCTAGGATATATTGAGGCCAAACGGCCCTATGGATTCAATCAGCACAGCATCACTGAACCCAGTGGTGCAGAGCTAGTTTGCCTCATCTGATAATCTGGCACATTTGTGTTCCTGCCTACTTTTTATGAGATTAAAGATAAATCTAACTACTCAGATTATGTCTGACTGCCTGTAGATGCAAAGCCAGTTGACCATGCCAGTCTAGGTCCTAAGGAAGCAATTGAGGTAACTTCAGAGCTGCTGTGCAGAGTAGTCAAGGGCATAAACTGAAGGATAAAATATGCACTAAGTGAGAAAATACAATGTAATTGACAGTTCTTCAGCAACTTAAAATATGAGCTTTTGTCGTTACAAATATTCTTGCTCCAACTGTAACTTCCTGGTTTAAGATTTGCACCCTATTGTATATGTGATTAGTTTCTAAAATTCAGCTGCACAGAAAGGTGTTTGGTCAGGGAAACAGGCCTGTCTTAAGAATGACATCATCAGTGGAAGTAAGGTCTTTGGCTTCGAATGGAGAACAGGTCAGTCTTCCACCAGNGCTGTAACTGTTTAAGGAGTTACAGCTCCCAGCTGCTCACTCTACTCTGTTGGAGGTTATTGCCCCCCTGGAAAAGCAAACAAAACAGAGCATGTGCCCACTCCTTGGCACTTCCCTTACAAAACCCAGTTAAACCACTAACGAAAAAGGGTTTCCCTGTAGGACACACAGCAGCAGCAGCACACAGGATGTGATCATCTCCACAGCTGTACAATGGGGTTAAATCTGCAGATATCTCCTCCTTTCTCATACAGCACCTTCTTGCTGGATGGAAATAAAAGCAAGATGAGGAGATGGGGCCTGGGCACATGTGTGGGGGCACATTTTCTTGAGGGAGGTTAGCACATTGGGCTGAGGTCCTGTGCAATACCAAGGGAGGCAGTGAGGAGGCTGGTACAAATACCAGAAACGCAGGGGTGGAGTGAAAACTGCTGATGTTAAAACTGAGTCCATGCAAAAGGAAATGGAAGAGGAGTAAAGTTGGGGAGAAAGATTAAAAAAATAAGATGATCATGTACTGCTGAAGAGAAAAGGGTATGAGACTTTACATAGTCTGAGTGAAGCTCATAGCTTTCCCTCCTTTTCTGTAAGGTTGTTTTTATGGGGATAGGGAGACCAATTAAGAATGGGGGTATGAGCATGGGCACTTGCCATATCTGAGGAATTCAGAGAGCCCAAGGTGTTTTGGGAAGGGATGGCTTTTTCCTGAGTCCCAAGGAACTCATACATGAGACTGAAATTCCAGGTGGTGGTCTCCTGAATAAATGTTAAATCAAATCTG
This sequence comes from Nycticryphes semicollaris, assembly GCA_013400055.1. Classification (NCBI taxonomy): domain Eukaryota; kingdom Metazoa; phylum Chordata; class Aves; order Charadriiformes; family Rostratulidae; genus Nycticryphes; species Nycticryphes semicollaris. Next base: position 342,776 of record VXBJ01007812.1, read on the forward strand.
GTAGCATATGCCATAGGACATATTATTTTTTTAGGAAAAAAAAGGAAACTGGTGATCTAGAATACTAGGCCTTTTAGTCTGATCTCAGCAGTTTGCCAGTTTTGCAACAATTTTTAAGACAAAAATAGACACCCATATGGAAGTAGGTGAAAAATAGAATTTGAGTTAGAAAAAGGTGAAACATGCCAGACTAAATAATGAATTTCTTGGATAACTACATTACTAAAAAAAGGAATCAAGTGATCTATTTCAGCCCAACTTCAGGCAAGCATACTCACGGTAGGGGGCTTGGAACTAGATGATCTTTAAGGTCCTTTGAAACCCAAACCATTCTATGATTCTTTGGAATTATGTAAGAAATTATCAGTTTATGTGCAGAAGGTGTGGGAGCCAGTGATCAACAAGACAGCCAAAGGATTTACATGGAAAGAGGAAGCATCTGGCGGGATGAAGGTTACTGAGAGAGTTCTTCAAAGATTAATCTTGAGCTAAACTTGTTTAAACATTTAATTAATGACAGCAATAATGGCTTAGTAGAAAGCACAGGAATGTGCTAATGACATTTATTATCACCACAGAAGAAGGGAGTATGTTGCTGAGCCAGAATATATCTGACAAGAAAACCAGTATTACTGTGGGTTTGAAGTAATAGAAATAGGATAACAGTCATTAGTGCAAATTGCAAGATCAAGTGTTTGCTGCTAAGCCATAGGGATTTTGAAAAAATATATTAAAGTTTGTCAATTGAAAATAACAGGAATATAGATGTGGCAACGACTAAGTCAAGTGTGGTTATAGTATATGTCAAAATATCCATTTCCACTAGATAAAAAAGGGCCAATGCTAATCTCTGAGGTACCAGTGAGGTCCCTGAAATAAAATATATCTTTCTGGACACTCATGTTTTAGGAGGAAGAATTCAAACAGGAACACAGGCTATGAAGGACTGACTTGGAGTGCATTTAGTGGAACAGAGAACTGATCTTGCAAGAGAACACTAGAATCGCTCAGCTTGCCTAGCCCAGCAAAAAGAAAGTTGAGAGATTATCTGCTTGCTGCTGAAACAGCCTCAAGGCCTGGAACATATGAAGGAAAAAATAGCTTAACGACAACCTAATGATACTCTTATCAGAAAGACACAGGTGCCTGAAACCTGACTGATACAGTCTCCCACAGTATCCTCCTGGAGAAACTGGATGCCCATGGCTTAGATGAGAGTACTCTCCACTGGGTTAAAAACTGGCTGGAGGGCAAGCCCAGAGAGTGGTGGTGAATGGAGTTAAATCCAGTTGGCGGCTCATCATGAGCGGTGTCCTCCAGGGCTCAGTACTGGGGCTGGTTGGCTTTNTTGTACCCTCCATCCCTGGAGGTATTTAAAAGACGGGTTGACATAGTGCTTAGTGATGTGGTTTAGTGACGGGTTGTTGTTTTTTCATCAGAAGGTTAATGGTTGGACTAGCTGATCTCAAAGGTGCCTTCCAACGTAGACAATTCTATGATTTGGAGGTTGCAGAGCACTGGAACAGACTGCCAAAGATGTGGTGACCAGAGAGGCTGTGAACTGGTAGAGGCTTCCTCAGATTCAGAGGGCTGCGGTGATTTGGCAGTCTCCTGGCTGGAGCAGGAGGACAGGACTATACCTGCTTTTACAGGAAGCTTGCTCACCTCAAGAGAATAATGACCTGAGCTGCTACCCCCAAAACAGCCAGGTCTAGACTAAGGAACTTTTTCTGCTCCTAAATCTTTTTGTTCCTCCCAGACGATGCCAACTGTTCACCTCCACATACAGGGAGCAGCCCTGGGGAAGAGTGTTTCTTAGGCAGGCTCAACTGCTTTGGTTCTTCCTGTGTGGCCTTGAACTGCTCTCTATTTAGGGCATGTGGTGAAGCACCATAATCTAACCGAGGGCCTGTAAATGGTTTGCAAGAGGTTCCGTGAGAAAATTCTGTGTTTAAAATGTGAAATGTGTTTCAAATTTTGGATGGGCACAGAGGTCATGTGACAATCACTTCGCTTCCCAATTGGAAGAACATACCTCCTAGAATTGAGTTTCTTTGCAAATACTCTTATTTAGGGCTCCAACATTCATATTCATATGCTGCTTCCACAGATATTTGTCCTAACAAATTCATTGTCTACTCTCGAGCCAAAAGGGTGTGAAAGCAGCACAAAGTGAAAACTTTTTTTTTTTGTTCAAATTAATAATCCTAGAAAAATTCTCAAGGAATACACTTAGGTCCTGGAGGGACACAGGGAACAGTGACAGATAATCAGGAAGAGCAAGCAGAGGAGCAGAGAGAGACATGAGGCATGTCTGAGGCGTGCTTTAAAAAACAGGGCAAATTTGAATTGAATAGGGAAATAGCAAGGCTGCCTGAAGATAATGCAAATATTGATCCGTGACACTTGTGAAGAAGAGTGTCTTGTGCATCCAGGCAAGGCCACACACAAGAAAATTAAACAATTGAACTTACAGGAGCTGAGGCATTTTCAAGGTAGAAGCCCAGGCTGTGGAGTAGAAGGTTGAGGTCCACAGCTGCTGAGAAAGAGAGACAGAAGACATAGAACAAGGTGGGTTAAGAATTAGTAAATATGCCAGTACAGCAGTCAGGAGGAGCTAAAACATAGATGGGAGCTGAGCAAGATGGGGAAGAGAAAAGCTGCACAAAATTTCAAAGTCAAACTGGAAAGCTGGCAAGATTTATGTGGTTTCAGATTGAAAGCATGTAAAACCACTTGCGCAGGACGTGTATCATTGAAGAGTTGAAGCAGAAAGCTTGTAAACTCTGAACTGAGTTTTGGGTTTTTGATCAAACCACAGACCAAGAAAAGAGTTTTGAGAGTGGGGGTGGGAAGCTAGGTTTCATTGAGAAAGTTTCTCCTGTCTGTAAGTGATGTAAGGGAGTGGAAAAATACCCTGTGCTTGTCCCTGAGCATTTTTCTGTATAGAATTCCATTTAACACCTTTTTTTTTCTTTTTTTTTTTTTTCTTTTTTTATATGAAAGCTTCCCTTTGCTTCTGTCCCCTCCAGTTATGAAACAATTGTGCTCTACCCACATTCCCCCCTTGGAAATCCAGGGAGTTCAGGTGATACTCAGATTGCTTTAGTTTTTGTGCAAATAATGGCTGCAGGTTGCATTTTACTTCTCCTTGACTCTCAATGGCATTGAGACATTGGCACCTAGTTTCTCTGACCAGCCGCTGTTGCACAGTGAGGGGGATTTTTAGAGGATCTGAAGAAAGCAAGGGGAGGAAAGAGAACGATGATTAGAGACTTCTGAAAGGGGCAGTGAGGAATTAGGGACTATACTCTTTGAAAATTTGCGTGACACTCCTTAACGGTCCCTGCCTCATTTTCCACTTGGCTGCTTTATGACTGAACTGTAAACTAAAAATGACATGGGCTCATTAATTTGGCAGCAACTGGCAAGATGTGGCCATTTAGCGTACCCACAAAGCCATTGTTTAAGGCTGGGTCATGTCAAAGGGCAAGCTAAATATGGCCGAACCTCTGAAAGGCTGAGTCTAGGAGTCCTAGAGACTAAACCTTCTCCCTAACCTCTGCTGGTCTTCAGCAGTGTGATCAGCTTGGGTTTTCTAGGGAAGGCTTTACATAAAGCTGTCAAGTTACTAGCAATATTATGTCAGTGATTTTTTTTTAAAGCAGGCTCAATTATATCATCCTCTCTTCACATCTGACAAGCAGTGCAAAAAGTGTTTGCAATAGCAGCTTCAAGGGAACAGAAATATTTTGTTGTGGGTTGCTGCTGCATGTCCAGAGTATGAAGGGACTCTAAACCCAAATATTTTAAAATGTTAGATGCCACAGAATCACTGAAAAACACTTCAGGATATTGGTCTGATTGTATTTGTTTGGTTTAGAGAGTAGGTGGTTAGTACCTGCTCTGTCAAGGAGTTAAAGTGCATGGCAATTGGGTAGATTTCATGTGTGCAGGCTGAGTTCAGTAGTAAAAAGCCACATCACAAACTGCAGGCTGAGTATTCATACACGGCTCTTCTTCAGACAAAAGAAGACAATGAGAGTGAAAACAAGTCAAGTTAAAAAGCAGATTCTCCTCTTCCTTTCTCCCATTCCTCTGCACTACTGCCCTTCACGTACAGTGGAAGAGAGTATCTTTGTGTCCTTGGTGTGACAGTTTGCTCCCACTTTCCCTTGAGCTGATCCTGATAGAAAAGGATGACATCCCATCCCACACTCTCCCTAGCCAAAAGCTGCCTTTTATTCAGGAGACTTGGAAGGAAGCCTTTCCCCAGCTGGTCCACTCCTGCTTGGGACATCTACATCTGAAAATATCTCCGCTATTTATGCACGTGGTCCTGTCATGACCTCGTCTACTACGATAGATTAACTGAATTTCTCCAATGTTTTCTTTACTTCCTGATGGCCACTATTGACTTTGCTGTGTGATGAAGGCTTTCAAAGAAGCTAAACATGCATCAGTACAGGAAACTTGGTGTGCCTAAACTTCGGTGTGGCTTGCTTTTCTGAGGCCTTTCAAATGTGATTTTTCCCTTTTAAAATGAAGTCACACTAAAGCAGAAGGGACAAATAACTTTGACTGGCATTTCCTTTTTGGTAAGCAATCATCTTAATTAATTTCATAGAAGGCAAATCACAGTTCTCAGGTGTAAAAATATAAGTTTACTTCTTAAAGAAAAAGAAAAAAGGGAAACCAGTTTGAAATTTCAATGCTGCAGGCTGGCTTTGCTATGAAAATATACCTCAGCCTGGCTTCTCATTATTGCATTTAAACTTAAAAAGAATGTAGTAATAAAAAACCCAATCCTTATTTTTTGGTCAACTTTGTATTCTACTAAAGTTAATGAGCAAATATTTTTCCATGCTGACTGGTTAAGTCATTTTGACAAAAAACTCTTATTCATTTAAGTACTGTCTAATACAAAATCTCCTTTTTTTTTTTTTTTTTCTTTCTTTGTGTTTCCAGTGATATTTCCCTATATATTTCTACTTTTTGTTTTGTTTTGGAAAGGAAACTGTAGAGAGGCAGGGATTGCCCTCTTCTNTGGTTGGACTCGATGATCGCAAAGGTCCCTTCCAACCACTAAGATTCTGTGATTCTGTGATTCTGTAATTTTAGCAAGTTTCCAAAAATGAACTGGGCTTTTATGCCTCAAGGAATTTTTTTTTTTTATTTTGACATTTAGCAGCAAAGAAAACTATTTCCTCTCCCATTCAAAACTAACCATGTTTAATTGGCCTAGAAGTCTGTTGTAGTTTGGAAAATGTTTGTGATATCCCATCTGTTTTTTTCATCCAGCCATTTGAGTGGGCCTGTGTTTACTGTCTTGTTGGGTTTACATGTACAATGATGTTAGTATGACAAGGTATTCTTGAAACAACTGAAACAATGCTAGATCTCACAGGCTTTGTGACTCTTAATAATGCTTTTTTACCTAGTCAAAAACAACTCCGTACTTTTAGTGATGGTTTCATAAAATCTCAAGTTTATTTTAACTGCTTGGACACATCAGCTGCATGAATAACACACACAACACAGAGACATGCAGTCGCATACAGCTGTGCTTTGGGGACCATTTGTAGTTCTTAACAGGATCTATTTATTGGCTTCGGTGGGTTCACGTGAAAAGTTTTGTGTCTTTTGACCTTTGGTTGAAACAAAAAGGTTTAATGCAACAAACAACCTCTAAACTCACAGGCTACCATTTGCATCTCCCCCTACATAACATTAAGAGACTTTAGGCTTTAGGGTGACAAGCAATATATTTTGTAAAACAACAGGGATTTAAGATGCAGACATGTACAGATGTTGCGTTTTCCATACATTTTTGTGGTCAGATAGCAATGTTTGAAGATGTATGTGTGAGGTCATTTGAATTCACTTGGAGATGGGAGCTTCATAGGCACAGAGACCATCTGGCGATCAGATGTGGACTGCAGGTAGACCTATTTGTTTTTAACTGAAGTCACTGAGGAATGAAAATGTCAAGTACCCTAACACTGCAGAAAAATGATAATCACTAACCACCCAGCACAGCGTCTGTTTAACCAGACTCAAAAAAAGTAATCCAGCCAATGAAGTAGGAAATTGCAGGCATTACAGTATTTTTTCTTTTCTCTGTGTGTGCGCGAGCACGGATATGTATATATGCATGTGTGTACATTATGCCAAGTCCTTAATGGAGTGGTGAGATTTCTGGGTGTCTGCTCATGGTGGTCCACACAAACAAAAAGACTGGTAATTGGAGAAATTGCTCTAAAATCACTTAGCCTGCAGTGTCTGACAAGCTGCAATCAGTCTCTGACATGTGCGTAAATCCCAATTTTTTGGATGTTATTTGACTCTGGTGGTAAAGCTTTCTGGCTAACTGCTGTGCTCTTGGTTTCAGAACTGGAAGTTAAGCTGTGCAGGGATGTAATTCAGGATGTCCCTTACACCCTTCTGCCTACTCCCCAACCCCAGCTTTTAGCTGTAGGTACTGGCATGTTGGCTGGGGGTATTGAACTGCTGGCCCACAAGAACTAAGATAGGCTTACTTGCTTTCAAGGTGCCAGAGACCACATCAAAGANCACCATGTTGCCTGAAGACAGGGATTTCCTCCACAGGCTTTGGATGCATTTTGAGATGTAAAAATGAGCCTTTCAGACAAAAAAAAAAAAAAAAAAAAAAAAAAGAGAAACCACACAAATTTGTAAAAAGTACTCCAAATGATGAATAATGCATGGCTTGGTGTGATCACTTTCTGTGCAAAAGCATATTTCAAAACACAAAATCTGGCAGCCTATCATGTATCTACGATTACTTTAAACACCTCAATGTCCTGAAAGCTTCTTGAAATTTGTGTAATTTCAGTAAATAATGGTGATACATCGAACCTCTAGGACCTTGTGCCACTTGATGTAATAGAAATTTGGTATTTCTGTGCAAAGATTTCATAGTCACACACCAGCTGCTCTATCTAGCAAAATGTGCAAGTGGCACCCTGGTGATCAGCCTGGGCAAAGTTCAAAGTTTAGATGAGCACAGAGAACAAACAGAACGCTCAGACCTTAGATAATTCTGCCAGACTGTGGGAGATGCTTGAAGAGCTGAGCAAATGCTGGGTAAAGTCTAAGGCCTGCTGTCTGTTCCCTAGTGTAAGACAACACTCCTTTTAAATTTACCTTGTTCCCTGGGAGAAAAATCTTAATCACTGTCTTCCTTCTCACTCTCCCAGACATTTGAAGTCCTGTGGACCAGACTCTCTCCTTCCCCTTCCCTTCCCTTCCCTTCCCTTCCCTTCCCTTCCCTTCCCTTCCCTTCC
>VXBJ01007812.1:350220-382105 GCA_013400055.1 Nycticryphes semicollaris
TTTCCTTCCCTTCCCTTCCCTTCCCTTCCCTTCCCTTCCCTTTTCTTGCCTTGCCTTTGCCTTGCCTTCTCCAACTGAGGCTTTGAGCAGCATAAGGTTATCTACAGCCTAAACTAGAAATGTAACACTGTGGCATCTCTACTTCTTTTAGTATGGGTGCTTGATGACTTGATGGCACTCAGGCACTCTGAAATGCCTGACAATTGAAAATTAAAAAAAAAAAATAAAATAACCTGTTCTATCACTTTGTTATAAATCGCAGGCAGGTTATCAATGAACAAAACCCATGATACTTACTAGAAAAGCAGTCTAGGGTATAGAACAGAATCTAGGGTATTGCACAGAAATTGCAAAGAATTTTTACCATCAAAGAGTTGATAAGAAAAATGTAATTATCTGGAAAATACTTAAAAAAAGGATCCCAAAGCAAAAGAAAAACACAGAGTTGGTAAGGATCCAGGTGTTTTCTTATGTGGCTGTTATGCGAATAAAACCCTGACAAAACTCCAAGCTCTTAGTGAATGTTGTTCTTAGAAGCTTTGAGACTGATTTTTAGGGGTAACTAGTTCTTCTGCAATTGATTTTATTACTAGTTTTGGCTAATCTGATTATCTCTACGTATAGTTGGCTACCTTATAAGGTAGCTGCTGATAACTACCTTATCAGCAGCAGACAGTGAATAACTAAGGAGCCTGAACACGCTCTCTCATACTCTGTTCTACCAAATGAGGCCCCTTGCAGCAGGAGTCTAGACCACTTTCCAGAGATGCAAATCTAAGCTGACCTGGTAACATAGAGTTATTCCAGATTTGTATCAGAATGATGATAAATTTAATAAAACCTGAAAATCGTAACCAGCATGATGTCAGCAATCCATCTCCCTAACTTGTGGATTGTGGTCTTGAGGTCTTCTTTCAGCACAAGGTGATGAGTTGTGATGAAGTTTACAGGGTCTCCAGGCAGACTGTCAGACTTGTTGATCTCTGGCTTGAGCATGTCCACTGATCTGTCAGCCTAACCATCTATATCTAATCTTTGTCAGATAAAATTATAAGAGAAATATAAATTTGTAATGAGCTTTGAAACCTTTCCTAAATCTAGATAAAGGATTATTTGGGTTTGACTCTGGGTTCTTTGTAGAATTACAAAAATTCAACACTTCGGTACATGCTTAAGGAGACAACTCCAGCAAGATGCAATAGAAATTATGTATAGATCTCCCAGGACACATTAACAAGAGTTGCAGCATATGCAAACATGCTCTCCTCGCAGGAAGACAAGAATATTATTCCTTTGGGATGATTTCTGTCTTGCCGAGGTTCAGCTTGTATCAGTGTGTCAAATGGGCTGATGCAGGACAACATGATTTACGTGAGGCTTTACTTTTGCTTTTATGATGATCTGTGTTGGTGTATTTGGCTGGAGACAGGGTTTCTATCTCTGCTTTTGGCTTCTATACCCAGCCTTATATAGTAATGCTCTCATCTGGCACACTTATTTGTACAGTGTGTCTCATTATGGCTTTTTAATAAAGAACAAGTTTCCTGGCATTTTCTTTGCTGTCCTTGGGATAGGAACAATGGACTGATCCTGAGTTTTCTTCAGCCAGATTTTTGCCCACAGAAGGATGCCTGACTTTCGCTGGAGTATGTCAACTGGGAATATAATCCCAACCCTTTCATAGCCCTACACATTTATGATGGGGTTTAGATTTTGTTTTTTAGGCATTTGACCATTTTACTTAGTAAGGACACCGAGTTCATGAGCAAGCTAATCTGAAAGAAAATACCGGTTTAAATAAAGTGAGAATTAATAGCAAATGACACATGCCTATTTTTTCAGGTTTTCTACAGTAATGAACTTTAGGACTGGCTAGTAGAGCTATGTTCCTTGATTGGATAAAACGCATCAATATTATGCAGACGAAGATGATCAGTGTATTTGCAGCTGAAGCTGTGTCTTGTTAAATATTTTTGGTGGATAGCACAGAAAAGTAGGAGAAAATGAAAAGCATAATTTTGATTAACAGGGACCAGAGCATTAACATGATCCAGTTTTATATTTTGTTTGAAAATGATATGAACCTAAGCAAACATATTGATTATTGAAACCTTTCCCCTAGGTATATTCTATTCATCTTGGTGTGTTTTTGGACTCTATCAGCATCCACTGTTATTTCACCATGCTTCTTTTCCTCTCTTTCACACAGTCTGTATACTGGACTGCCTTTTCTTTTTGGATGAAGTGAGATGGACAGCCTGTTTCTGAAGCCCATCAGTTGTGCTCTCTGGATTTGTCAGTGGAGGTTTGGGGGTCATGACACAAGGCCCTTCCTCTGCCTGACCTAGGAGCTAGTCTTGCCAGCCGAGTGCTGCTGTTATTAAGACACAGATGTGGATGCTGTGTCCTTCCTCTCTGGCTGTGCTGTTTTGCTTTCAGGCCCAGAAGAAAGCCCCAACACAAGGAATGGTTGAGCACCTATGATGTAGCCTTTAGGAAAGCATTGGATGCATGACAGGGCATGAGTGTGGACTGTCCTAGACTAAGATGTGCAGCCCACCTCCTTTCTCAGGAGGTTTACTAACCATGTTCTGTCATAGGAAAGGTGAGTGTCAACATTTCCTTTTAGGCAGGTTTAGGCCTGTGAAGATGAAGGTCCCTAGTCACGACACCAGCAGAACTTACAGGATCTGTGCTACACAGCTGCTGCATAGTTGAGTGTCTATAGCTGCTTAAGAGCAAAGGAGTCAGATATGTTTTTGGATGTCACTTTCTCTTTAGTACCTAAATTCTACCCACACTGCTCATTCAGGGCTCTCCCAGGAACCTCGTTGTGAGGAAATGGAGAAAGATATCCCACCATAACTTTTTGACTTATTTTAACCATCTCTCCGTACCTTCCAAATAAATACTGGATTGCTTTATGAATACCCATGAACTCAACAATGCATTGTCTAGAAGACACTAGTAGAAGATTATCTCTCAAAAAAGGAATTGCTGTATTCAACAGAGCACCAGCCTTATTGCTAGGGAAAATTAAATATTTAAAACCAGTTTTATGAAAGGATATATATCTGGAATTTTGAGGAACAACACCGCACAAAGGTAGGCCACGAAATGCAATATAACAGTATTTATACTTCTCAGCATCTCCAATGTCTCAGCATCACCATGTAGATGGCTAGTTTACTCCATGCCAATAGATAGCATGTGCTGCTGTTATTGGCAGTGGCTGCCAGACCAATCATTCCTCATTGCCACGTTCCTTCCTGGTCCAGGTAGGATGACCCAGCCATGTTGTTGCTTTTATCAGAATTTCTTTTCCTGTCACGACTATACACTGGAACTCCACACAAGAGTGCACAGCGTTAGATCGTTTCCTCCCCTTTCCTCACTGAATTCCCTTGATTAATATTTCAGTTTTATATCTCAGCGGAGACATCCCTGGCTATGTTCCTTTGTTACAGCCATCTTAAAACACAGTAGTGCAATGTTGTAAATTTATGCATCATGAAAAATATTAATTGCATAAGCACCTTTTAAAGACTGATAACATTTAGCTTGCTCCAAGCTTTCTCTAAAGTCTACATGTGTCCTAGAAGACAAAAGAGAGTTCTAAGGATGTGGTTGCCAACACTGCACATTTCCATCTTTCCCCTCCTGCACATACACGCATATGCATACACACACTTCATTAGATTAAGAGAAGCCCCGGGGGATGCTGTCACAGCTGCCTACATCCTTTTCTTGTATCTAGCCTTCAGACCTAAATATGATAATACTTTGCACAAGCCCTGCCATACCTCAGACAAAAGGTTGTTTTTTCTCCAGTACAAACCATTGCTGAAGACACTGGAGTGAGAGCATGAAATCAGAATCAGGCCCAAACTTTCAAGGTTTGCTCTGAATTTCCTGGGTTTTGTGGTTAGAATCCAGACCCTTAACATTATTTTAACATAGGTTTTGCATTTATATTTATAAACACAGAGTACTGCTGCCTATTTGAGTTTAGAATAGATTGTGGTATAAACATATTTCCTCTTTACACATTATAATCAGTGCACAATGGCCTGCTTTATGTAAAACATATCGCAGTCTTTGCTTCTCTGCATGTGCTCGCATGCACATATAGCTTAAATTAACTAACTTAATATTCTCATGATGTGTTCAAAGAAGAGATCTGTGAATGAGGTAGGGAAAGACAGTCTTGCAGTTCCTATTTTGGAGTTTGAGATTAAACACTGTATTTAGAGAAACTTTTAATGACGATTCATTTTAACAGACTTTTGGTTGATGACTTATTTATAATTTCATCAGCCAAACACTTCCCTTGACAGAGTATGTTTTGGCTCACCGTTGCTCCTGACAGCTATGTAGAACAATCCATAGTAAATGTGTCCTTTGGAAAATTAGCCAAACATCATTCCAATGCAATGACTCTGTAGGCGATAAGATGAAAATGATTAGTTACAGTTCATTGAATATTGCCCCAAACCTGTTCAAAACTACTGCTTGGCATAATCCCTGAGAAGGTGTTTTGGCTTCTTTCACAGCATTGCTGGAAAGTAGTTGAAATCAAAGCTGAGTTTTGTTTAAAGGGTGAATCAATAAAAAATTGGGGGCTGAATTTTGCAAGTGCTGTCTGCAGAGTCTGACCTAATTCTGCAAGATATTTTGCTTTACTTGGAGCATGTGAATTTAGTTTTGGGGGATTAATCATACGTTCGTGTTTGTGCAGTAAGATCTTTTGATTGATGGCCTTGCACACTAACTTTACTTTCAGTGCAAATGCACAAACAGCAGCAGTAATAGCAACAACAAAAACATCTAATTCCCACATAGCATTTTCATATGTATATCTCACAGCTTTTGGCAAAAGAAGTCTGTATCATTATACCATTTTAAGGAGAGAAAATGGAGACAGAAATTTTCTAAGACACTATGAGCTGTATTGTCCAAAAGTTCCCTTCTACCTGGAGACAGAGAACTGAGATGCCGTTAACTTCAGGCTGTTCCAAGTCACCATGACTCCAGTCTTGCTTCACTCACAGCTCCCACAAGACGTAATAAGTATTTTATTTGCTGAACACCGGGAGGGATGCTGGAACAGTGAAATGTGTAACTGGGGTGCCATCTACAACAGACAAACGATGTCAGGTTCTTGTAGAGCTCGTGCCAGGTGCTGTGATATGCTCAGGCAGAGTGGTTGAAGAACAAAAATGCAATACCCTTTTGCCCTCTTTCAAAAAAGATCAAAAACCCGGAGGTTTTGGATAAAGTGTTTATTTATGATCTCTGCTGGATGCCTGTTCCCAGCTGTATTTATCCACAGACTATATGTAAGCCGAAAAAAGAACTACACACTCCTTCTGTATTGTGAAGGACCAAACAGAGAACTGCAGTGCTGGGTGCTGGGCACACAGGCAGTTTCCCACAGAACTACACCTTCCCCCACCCTGCACTGTCCTCTTGAGTTCATGCTGTCACCTGTGGCAGCTCAGCATGACCACAGGCTGCCAGGCTGATTCTGCAGTGCCCCAGGGTGCCTCTGACCTGATGGAGCCTGCCATAGGCACTGGTGCTTTCACTAATTCATGTTTTTTTAAGAGTTGCACATTCTCTTCCAGTTTATAAAACTTGTAGCACTGGTTAGGTATACGTAGGTCCATTTGAACCTGAATCATTAGACAAGAGAATTGAACTCTATTCAATACAATTCAATACAATGCTATCTCATTCCTTCACTGAGGTTTTTCTGAGAGATGTCAGGCTACTTTGGAGAGAGATATGTGCTATTAACCTCACTTTTTGTATCCCAAACTAATGGGTTTTTTTCTGAAATCATGGCCTAGTCAGCTGAAGAGCTGGGGTGAAACCTCTGTCTTCTCACTCCTAATGAGAAAAATTATCCTCAAGTCAGCTTTCAAACTCAAACTGGTTTTAATGAAGATAAATGGAAGCCTTAAACCCTCCAAATACATTTCAGTATGCTAGCTGTAACTCTCAGTAGTAGACTTCCACCTGAGAAATTGTTGCACATGGAAAAAGTGCAAGACAATTCCTCTCTGTCCTCTCTATGTCTGGAAAAAAGGGGTAAACATAGATCTACTCAGATGCAACATACCCTGCAGATAAAACATTATGCTAGCAAAAAATATGTTTTTATCTCTCATAGTAATTAATTAATACAATGAATACTTCATATTTCATATCTGACTTTCCTTTTCTAAGACTAGTTGAATAAAAAAAAAATGACTGATTTATCTTTTTTTTTTTACTTTCACATACAGTGAGCTAAATTCCGTTCTCTGAGCTGTACACCATGCTAGTCCCCACCGATGCAGATAAGAATAGGATTTGACTTTCTTTGCCCTCCAAAATTTAATCAGGGGTTTCAGCATTGTATGCAAATCTGCCAAATTGTATCTCTGCTGAAAAAATGTAATTAGCCACTGACTCCTGACTCCTGCCCTGCAGTTCCTGGGTCCCCTTTACTTGCATACCTGAGGACCCCCTCTGGGTTCTGGTGGGCTGAGGATGGAACACGTCAGTCTGTCAGATGAAGCGGAGCATGGGCTGAGCATAGATTTACCAGGGATGTGGGAGGAGTCTTGCTGACTCTTCCCCCAAGGATTACACATGATATCTTACTGTATCAAACAGCTGTGGCTATGCAGCCTCTTCAGTTAGACTGGGTCAGGAAGAGCAGGCTAATTGGGAAACTTTTAAAATTGCATCCATTCCCTTCCCATGAGGGGGAAAAAAAGCATTATGTAACACACACATTGTATATACCTGTGACTGTTGCTGCCCCTTCCCTGAGTAGCAATTAATTTAAATCAGGAAAGAAAGCTGAGTGAGATATAATTTCTGCAAACTGTGCCAAAGATGCTCCAAATGATGCCTGCTGTATCTGTCTAATCGCTTAAACAAAATATCATAAAAACTCAAATTAATATCAGATTGATCCCTCCAGTGCTTAATGCAATCTGCTAGGATGCTCAGGGGCACAGAATATCAAAAACCTGGCGTCAATGAATATAGTAAATGGAATCTAATACTGTAGGAAGACACCATACCTCTGCCACTTAATGACACAGAGGCTGCTTCACAAAGGTAGAAAGTAATAGGAATTTGAGAGAGGAATTTGATGGTGAAATGTGCTAATTATTCATAGCCAGATTCTTAAATTTTCAGCTGCATGGAGACAGCTGATCTGAAAGAGAACAGACTAATGTTACTTCCCCATCTAATTTTTCCCCATTTTTCCCATGAAAGACAGCCCAAGATTTCTCAGTAGTGTAGGGAAGATTGAGCTGCTGCTCACAGATGAAGAATTTGACCTGCCTGGGGACAGGTTGCTTCTGCCACAGCAAGATTGAGGAGCAAGGGAAGCAAGCCCTGAAGACCTCAGGTTGCTGCTTTTGCTGGGCTTGAGGGAGGAGAGGAGGGAAGGAAGAAGGGAAGGGTGCTTATGTAAAGAGCTTACCACCACCATGCCAAACATGCCAAATGCAGCAGGAAGCCTATCTTTCCAGGGCTCTTCCATCACTAGTGTAAACAGCTTAGCAGAGGATACTTTATTTCCTAAAGCAGTCTTCTGCAGTGAGTAATTATCTCATTACCTGTGCTGAGCCACCCCCCGAATGAATTAGGAAATTTCTGGAGAAGGATGATTTTTCTTTTCAGGGAATAAGTGGACAGAGTGACTCTTGTTTAGATTCTGTCCGTGTGCCACTCTTCTGTCATTCCTCTGCTGATAAAATATGTCAAGACCTGCTATTGAATATAGCATTTCAAACAGATACAAGAAGAGAAGTTGTGATTATTTCATTAGCAACAGGATGGGTTACATGAAAATGTTATTCCTTCAGTAAGTTAAAATCTTGCCACTGTCTATCAAAGAATTATTACAGGTCAAATAAAGAACATATGCATCATTAAAATCTTGAAAACAGAGTGTTTCACATTTTATTTTGGAGCCATTGTAGTTTGTTTTCTTAGCTGTAGATTTAGGGGATTGATTTTTTTTATTTTTNCCTTGTGCTAATTTGTATAGAAACATTTAAGCTGGTTCTTGTGCAGAAATAGACCTCTCATTTGTGTTGGCTTTTTACACTTTGATTTAGCAAAGGCAGATCATGGCTTTGTTTTCTCCGCAGTCCTAGCCTCCTAGGCTTTTGTTTTTATCTGGCTTATCTTTGCATACTTGTCTTTTCGAGCTGCAAGCTCCTTGGGACAGGGGTTGCATTCACAGTGTTTAATGTGCCTTACACAAACCGAGTCCTGAGCTCAGGCTCATAAGTATCAGCTGAAAGCTAATAAGAAGAATGAATTCCATCTGATCCAGCTCATGGCAGAAGCTGATCCTTAAACTCTAATCTAGCCCATTTTGCCTACAAACTTGCTTGTTTCGTGATCAGTATGGAACAAGAAGTGGAACATGATTTGAGGAAAACAAAATGTCAATAGGTAGCATTTGGTCTTCTCTGCAGAAAATATGGTGTGTAAAGCAATCTTTCTTTTTTATTATAGTTCTACAATAGGTGCTAGTGTTTGTTAGGACAATAAACTTGTCACATTGAATTATGGTAGTAAAAGAGCGCAGATGCACACAGAGCCAAAACCAAACCTCAGAGTGTTTTAATTCATTGGCTCAGCAACTCATGTTTTAGGAAATAAGGAAGATGGAAAATTAGGAAATGGAATGGAGTCTTACGTGAGTGGAAGTTACATGAATCTGAATGAATCCAAATATCATTTATGGGGCAAGAAAAAAAACCTTGTGTTCATTGCCATATATTAAATCTTGTTTATCCTTCCTTAAACTAACCAGAAACACATTTTGTTCAAGTACTGTTTAACAACTGGGATGTTGCGGTTGTGCTGTAACTCTCCTCTGCTGCTTTTATCATCTCTGAAAAGGGAGCATGACTGCCAAGCCTAGAGCCTGGTTCCCCTTGCTTCAAACCCTTCCACATGGGAAGCCCAGAGTTCTGCCCGTGGCCCCCACACAGGAAAGCGTCAGCCTTCAGGCTGAAGGACATCCCAATATGCAACCAGTGGCATCTGAACAGACGTACAATAAGGGTTTCTCTGCGTGCAGCATGGCTCTCTTTTTTTTTTTTTTTTTTGTTAGAAGGCTATGAGCCCTTGTCTGCAGGATCTGAATACTTCTGTTTATATTGCTGATGTCTATAACACAAGTAAAAATTACACTTTTATGACAAAGGGTCTGCAGGTTTTACTTTCCTTGCTGTACAGGGATATCTGTATACATTTTCTTGTATTACAGTAGAAAATTGTAGGTGTACATCTGCCTTTGGATGCCTGCTGGTGAGTAGATAGCTCAGACCTATACATCCCAATGTTTGTGACTGATGCATATGGATTAATATATTGCAATAACTTTTTATATGAGGTATATATGAGCTGCATAAAAGCAATGCTCATCTCCTTGTTTGACTTTGGAGTACCAATACTGAAACATGCAAAGCTGAATGACAACCAGTTTGTGGCTAAGAAAGCAGACAGCTATCTCTAATAGAAAAACTGAGCTGGTTCAGGGACCTGGAGGAGCCTTTAATATTTAGATAAAAATCTAGAGGCTACAAAGAGAAGCAAGGAGAATGCGTGACTGCAAAGATAGGGACAGGAGGGACATAAATCTTGTTTTGTCTTCTTGAGGCTGGCTTGCAGCTCCTATAAACCAGAGCAGCTGGTGTGAGACCCTGTTTTACACCAGTGGGTATAATGGCCACCTCTCTTCCAGCACTAGCTCACACCCTGCACCTTTGGAAACAGCGTGACCTCGTAGCCTTTTTGTTGGCTGTGTGCCAGAGCCATTAAATTAGCACCTTCCATGATTGTCTTGGTCTCCTTGCCATGTCACATGTAGGAAGGCTCCATTTTACATTACTCGTGTTTGTAAAGCGGACAAACTATTCACTGTACAACAAAGGTATTTCCTCATATTCCCCAGGCATTTCCTCGTTAGTGTTTTGCTGCAGGCTGCAGTCAGCCTATGGGCAGGTCCTAATGGCAGTGGTTGCATCTGGAGAAACTTCATGGAAAACAGGCTGCCTGTTTAGAAGAGTGCTGCCCATCTCTTCTTTCTTGTCCTCCAAGCCACGAATAAGTTTCAGAAAAGATTGCGAAAAAATGCCCATGTTCATAAAAGCACACAAAGTCCTTGATCAGGCCAAGGTAAAGTACTCTATTGAGAGCGTGAGAGCGTGAGGGGAAGGCTAATATCTGGAAAATTATTTTTAAAAAAATTGCTTCCCAAAAATTTCCTTCTGGATTATCAGATCCCAGCCAAAATGGTTCAGTGCTTACTCTTCCTTTAGAGTTCAAGACCCTTTATTGGTCTAATAAACTGTGCATCGGCAAAAGAGATGCTATTTTACCAAAATAAAATTTACTATTGCAACCTAAGGTTTTCAAGCTCTCATTGACTGCAAATTTGCAAAAGATTTTAGCTTACATTACTGGATATAGTTTCTACCAGCAGCATATAGGAGGACCTGCATTCCTTTCATGCTCACTTTGCAAACTTGCAAGCCCTACAGAGCCACATGACAGATGTGTCATTGGGATTTGATGAGGAAGCAGAGATCGAATAGGTATGGAGAACAGCATACTCACAGCTCAGTAATGAATCATATTTTACCATCTTACATTCCTGCTGGAGGAGAATGATGCTATTATTCTAAAGAGCAAAAATATTAAGTGTAGACAAATGTAAACAGTCCTTATACAAGCATTCTTTTCCACTGGAACAGGGATATATCTTGAAATAACTATGCAAACAGATTTTGTGGTGTGGGTACTCCTTGTATACTTCAACAACTACTTCAATTACTTCTGAAATACAGCCAATGGTGAGGTGGAACGTGGCAGCTTTTTCAACAGAAATGCAGCAATGCTACATAGCTTAGGGCAGGAAATGAAGAAATACATCACATTGATGTATAAGTATTTGAAAAATTGTACATGGGCAAGTTGTAATTGCTTTAACAGGGAAATTGAGTTAACAGTCTAGTTTTGGGACACCGTGTTCCAAGGAGTTAAATGATCACAAGCAGTCTGCATTTCATGTTCATGGCTTGTCAGACTGACAGTCCATCCTAATCAGCATCACGAATATCCCTTTTTATCCTACCGAAGTATTTAACTCAGTACTGTTTTTGAAGGATTATATTTTCTGAAGAATTAGACTAGGTTGGAGTAAAGTTTTCAGGGGCATTTAGACGATGCAATTCTAAGAATAATGCCAAAATCATTAGTAATGTACTGTCACTCTTAACCTAGGCTGACTGAGCTACGATTTAGTGACTGCAGTACTTTACAAATGACTGATTGATATTCTAACTGTGTCTTGTTTTAACAGATCTAAATACACGAGCACTTGCCTATAGCAGCTGTAAAGTTTTGTGAACACTTTTAAGAATTAATATGTTTACATGTTTTCAAGACTAAGTTATGCCAAAGTGGTGGGATTTCAGTACGCGCCTTCCAAAGCGGAACTTTTCAGTCAAGAGCTTGCTGAAAAATTGACTTTTTGGTTTTCTCCTTTCAATTTCTTCCACCAACGATCACTAACTGCATGATGATGAAGAATCTTTTACAATATTTATTTTGCCTTTTCCCCAGCTATCTCTCTCTAATTTTTCAAAAACTAAAAAGATTATTTTGATTGAACTCATTCAAATGAATTTGTGACTGTCTCAGTGCCATAATCACTGTTACCTTCTGCTCCTGTCAGGCATTTTTCCTTTTCAGGTGGCTTCCAAGCAATAAGCAAAACTACTACTACTGAGCATGCCAGTGTGTCAGTATTAAATCAAGACATCCTAAAACACATATAGGGGAGCATACTGTCACCTTTACCATGTTTGCGTGTGACACTACAAGGTATAACTATAACGCTGATTGAAACACAGCTTCCTGTGCACTCATATTCTTACTGTCTGGTCTCTACAGCTTTTAAAGGACAGTTTTCCTGGTGAATTAAATAGGAAAATGTGTGGTTGCTCCTTTCAGAATCCAGAATTTGAGCAAGTAGTTAGAAACTAATGGGAGATGGGAAATGTGTATATAAGATAGTCACTAGGACTTCAAGACAAGTACATTACCTGAATACCTATGAAAAGACAACTTAAGAGGAAGAATTTAATACTGAAATATGAGTGATTATGAGTGATTTTAATATTCAGCCACCTCTGATACCTGATCTGTCAAGACTGTACACAACACACCATTTTTTAAGGCTCTCTGAACAATTATGACTCTTTAACAAAATCTTGCCTTCTCGAGGCTACTTTCACGGTTAGTGCCATGAGCAGGCAATCACAGCGCTCCAAAATAAAGGCTAATGTTAACTCACCTTTCAGTCAAAGGCAAAAGCATGAAGCATCCATGTGAATCAAAAAAAGGAAAGAAAATGTCCAGTAGTATTTTAAACCTTTACCTGTTCTGAAGGTTTATTACAAATCCTGACTGTTGGCTTTGTGATATTCAGTGAGATTTTTGAAATCCCAGGTGCTGGAATGGGGCAATTTGCAAAAATCTTTTTTTTCTTCTTTCTCCTGCTTTTAAGAAAAGACCACTTCCCTCATCTTCGATTCCCTTCATAACTGTTAATCGCACCAGTGGGTTACATCTTGTCTTAATTAGATTGCACGCAGCGTCCGACTACAACTATGATCTTACCCTGTGCTATGTACTGGGGCCCAAGTGTGAGTGGGACTGCCGAGGGCTTCTATAACACAAACAAATATAATTATTTTTCTTTGTTCATAGGTGTCTTTTCTCTCTAGCTCTTAGATAAACACTGTTTCATAGAAATGAAACTGTAACTTGGCTGTCAGTGTGGGGAGCCAAGGGCTGACTGAGCATCCCATGAGATGAACAAATCTCTACCTTATGTGGAGGAAGAGAAAACAGCAGGGTTAACTGGTTCAGAGGTACTCAGAGTAATAAAAAAGCTCAGTATGGGTTGCAGACTTGACTAGGGATGATCAGGATTTTTGGAAACTGTTTATTGACACAAAATTGGTGTGTAGCTAAATTAATCATTTGTTTAAGTATCAGCTTTCTGTGAATAGTTTCGGTTTTGCAACAAGTTTTTTCCATACTCTATCCTATCCCCTAATGTCTGAAAGTTGAAATATTTCCACACTGAAATGCTGCCACAGAATTTCACGGGAGCTGTAGTTGGAAGCTGTATGCACGGCTCTCCTCTCTCAGCCAGGATCTCTGGTAACACTTAATCTGCCAAAAACTTGTTGCAGCCCAACTGACCTATCCCACTGTCCCCTGTGTCCCACAGAGCAGGAGATGTTGGATCATCTCCCCATCTTGCTGAGAAGCGTGGCAGAGGTGGAATTGGATACCCAATGCTCCACCATGGGCTCCAGTGACAGTATTTCAAGGTATAAGGAAACGTCTACCAGTATTTCAGTTTTCAGCTCAGAGTTTTCAGGGTAGGGGGAGAAAAGGGTGGGAATACAATATCACCTTCCAGACAGTGCTAGCCTCTGCCTGTGCACAAAGCATGGGGGCATGCAGTGGTGTGAACGCTCAGTCCTTGGGGGACCAGAGTGACAACCCTCTGGCAACCAGGTCGTAAACAAGAGACTGAAATATCTCAACTGAAAATGAGCAAATAGCATACAGGTCTCAATCACAGGAATACTTACATTGATTTTCACCTATTAATGAATTGTTCTTTTAAATTCAAGCTATATCTCGTAATATAGCTTGCATTTTATCTTCCAAGTGTCCTGCCACCTTATCTGTCTTCTCCCTATCTGTGAGTTGATTCCTGTGAAGATTATGGGCACATACTTGTTAATTCTGGTTGAGAGTTTAGGTACTACCTCACTCCACAAACACACCCAGTGTTTTCACAGGGCTTTTCACATAGCAACATCATTTAAAAGGTGATACACAGCTCCAGTATCAGAGTCTGACCCTCCTCCAGGAGAAGCGAGAACAGGTTTTCCTGGCCATTAAAGTCAGCATAGTTATTATTATTTTGATTGCTTGCTTGACACATGAAATGATTGAGTGTTTGAGTTGTCAGTGGCTATTTGTGAAAACTGCACTAAACCTGGAGAGTCAAAACAATCAATATAAATGATCAATGATCCAGAGGCTAGTGAACAAAATGAGCAACTTTGAGCCAAGACTAACAAGATTTCCTGAATTCACAAGCAAAACCTTTTTAGCATCTCCTTGTAGACCACTGGACTAAACCTTGAGGTGATACAGACTTGGATTCGGACCTTGCAGGTGATAAAGATGGTCTAATTTTTCTCTCAGTGACCTAAAGACTAACCAGGATAATCATGACGATCCATGGAAGTGCAGAGGACCACAGTGGGAAGGAATAGGGAGGGAAAAAGGTGAAGAATTTGTGTAATTTCATAGCCCTGCTTGTTAGCACCCCACAGCCCACAGCAGCGTCTGCCCCAAGCTGCTGCTGTTCATGCTGGTGCCGCAGGCCTTGTGGTCCAGCTTGGAGGAGCACAAGTCATTAAATAGCAGTGCCAGCTCCTCTGCTCTGGGAGAAGCTTGAGGGTCCCTGCGTTGCTGGATGGGACAGGTTGCCTAACACAAGAGAGAAGGGAAAACTCTCAGATCTCATCTCTTTCACTAACACTTGACTATGCAACTCACTCAGGAGGATACTGCTTGGAAAAAGTGAGAGAAAGAAAAGGGAGTGGAGAGTATGGACTTTCTGATATTTGGTTTCCCACTGGAAATTAAAACAAGACATTAAACAACAGGGGTTTACTCCACTCAGTTGACTTAGAACAGCTGCTCACCAATTTCTGCAGCACAGAGGAAAAGCAGAACTTTGCCCTGGGTCTGAGCAGCTTTTCAGAAGCAATCCAAGTCAAACTTCCACTCAATGACTTCATTCAAAGCTGGTTTACATCATGATGAGAAACTCCGTTTATTTATTTGTAATAACTTCAGGATTTTATGGACCCGCAAGAGGATGTAATTTAAGAAAACATCAGCAAGCTGTTTCAAATAGCAAGGTTTCAAAATGGGCTATGCCAAAATCTCATCAATGGAAAGAGTTCATTATTAAAAATAAAAATTTAAGGAAAATACCTTCTGTAGATGACTTTGAAGTAAAAGGTTCCAAAACGTGAATTTAATTCTGCAATAAATACATTGTTTTTATATGACTGAAGTCATATAAAGGAATAGACAGCCTTCCTCCAAGAGCACTGAACCAGCTGATGAGCTAAGTTGACAATTGTCTATTACTTCAAAGAAACGGCACAGCAACAATGTTTCAACGTATCCCTCTCATGTAAACTAATCAATAAAAAATATATAAGAGGGGTAACTTAACTCTAAACCTGAAAAGCAGCAGTGTCTAGTCTGATAATGTTTAGGAGCAATGGAAATTTTCTGCTGAATGACCCAGGACAAATCACTGGGATTATCCATGCCAGGAATATAAAACTGGCTTAATAACATTTCCTGATCTGCAGGAGAGCTGGGAGACCCAATGGGCCTCTGCAGATGTTCCATGACTCAGACATGAGTGGGGGCTGCTGACTAGGTCACCAGTTTTATTCCTAATCCGGCTCTTAATTCACCAGATCCCATGGCATTAATTACGTCACCAGTTGGCATCCTGGTTATCATACAGCACTGGAAAAACTCTGCAATGCCTTTTGAGATCTTCAGGCAGAAGACACACAAGTGGACAGGCTGTGGCAGCCTTGTGTGGGGGAATCAGAATGTGGCAAGGTGACATGGAAGAGAAAGCCTTGACAGCTGAGTCATGAGTACCCTTGGCCAGGCAAGGGACATGCAGAGGCAGCATCTGCTGTCAAGAGGACCTCAGGAGGCCTCCGCATGTGCATGAAGCAGAGGAGTGGTGAGAACAGGCAGCAGTGGAGCAGGGAAGAAAGGTGGCTTGAAAAAAGCCAGAACCAGGCTAAGGGAAACTGGAGGATGAGGGAAAGAAGACCTTTGGTGGTTTTTCCGGATCCACATGACCAACAGCTGCTCAGCACTGTGAGGTTAAGAAAAGAGGCTCTGAACGTGATTCTGGAAATTACAATGGCCCAGGCTAAAGGAGAATGTTTGGCTGCACAGAGGGTGTTGACAGAAAGATTTTGGCTTCCCTAGCCACCAGACAGTATGTTACAAAGCAGAATTGCTAGGCAGGAGAATTGCTAGACAGAAACGGGATCCCTCTGGTGAAAAGCTTTCTGCAGGGCCAGGGCTTGCATTGGCTTTGAGGGAAACTGCTGATAGGATCCTCAAATGAGCAAAAAATGGAATAGAGATCCAAGAAAAAGCTTGGAAGTAGGTAGTAAATGGGTGAAACTTAACATAAAAGAAGAAAAATGAAGATAGCAAAACACTTTGCAGATGCATCTCCAGCGAAATGCCAGGAATTTGAGGAGCACACTAGAGTAGGTTTCAGTCTTAATATACCACTAGATTCACAACCACTAGGTTCATAGAGATGTAACAAGACATGGCAAACAAGCACAGATAATTTGGCTTCCTATGGCAAAGGAAGGACAGAAAGAATGCATGCTGAAAAATGGGGTTGTATTTTAATATTT
Source organism: Nycticryphes semicollaris (assembly GCA_013400055.1). Classification (NCBI taxonomy): domain Eukaryota; kingdom Metazoa; phylum Chordata; class Aves; order Charadriiformes; family Rostratulidae; genus Nycticryphes; species Nycticryphes semicollaris. The sequence goes on from VXBJ01007812.1 coordinate 366,831, forward strand.
TAATTTTTATCTCTGTTATATTATTTTGTAGATATATTTTAAGAATGCAAGTATTAGTCCGATCAGGTATTGATATAACAATTTAAATACCAAATATGTAATTATTATCAAATTCAGAGAGATGCATCAAGCAGAACTTCTGGCTGCATCTGGGGTCAGAAAAGATAAAAAAAGCTAAGGGAATATGTATCAGGATTGGACTACAAACCATCCTGCTGGATGACGATGATGAAGTTGTGAAGTATGTAAACTACAAATCCTCCAGTATAGAAATATCTAAAGGACAGTTCCTACCACTGATTTGCTTATCTGCTGCAAAAGTGAAAAATGATCCATTAAGTTCCCAGAATGCATTGGAAATGTTAAGTTGCCTTCACAAAAAGCCTTGAGGGAAGGGACAGTTATGGGGGACAGTCACTGGTTCTAGGAAAAAAGTGTTTGAGAATGTGAAGGTAGAGGAAAATTGACCATAGGGTGAAAAGGAAGATGGAAAGAAGCAAGAGCAGCAGAATAAGGTTACCAAATTTCAAAAAAGTACACAATTAACTGAGCGAACTGGTGCCTCAGGATTCAGGAGAAGATAAAGTATGAGGCAAAGTACTCCAGGTTGTCCAGTGCAGCAGACTATGCTAATTCAAAGAAATTAGATAACATAGGCTGTATTTGATTCATACTTGGTAGTGTATGGGATGCCCTCGGGCACAGCATCTGTGTGCTCAGAGTGGTTCCCGGACTAGAGTAAGCAAGGCTGACGCTAATCACTGGGGTGCTGTCAGCAACATATCCCTTGCAGTGTATGTTTAAGGTGGGCAGAACTTCACTCTCTGCATGTAAGGTGAGCTCCTAGGACTGGTGAATGGCACAATGTCACTGCTACTAAAGACACAACGTGGCCATGCAGCCCTGGGACTGTAACAAGTCAGAGATCACAGCATATGACAACCCAGTCCTTAAGTCTTTCAATTATGACAACTGATAACATACAAGCACCCTTTGGAGTGTTACCAAAGACAGGTGTGTGCTTTGTTTATAACCATATGCTGACTAAAATGTTGCTTACTTCCTACTAACCTTCTCACTGTGTGAGAAAGAGTTAGTCACCAAGCTAATACTGGTAACAAGAAGACAGAAGTAGTTAAGCACTTCAAGGTTCTCTCATATGGCAAAATATGTACTCCTATACCAATTAGGACAGAGCTGTGGCAACTTTGGGGAACATCCTCATCATCCTCATCATCCTCCAGAAGCTGGTAAGCTTACAGTAAACTTCTACTGTCCTGAGATGACTCAATACCTTAAAAGGATAACGTGAGGAAAGGTATCCCCACCCAAACAACCTCCAAGTATCTCATGCTTGTGCAGAGGTGTTTAGCTGATGTTGCAAAATTTAGTATGCTTGTGCAAAAGGGCTATTTGGTCATCCTAAGGAATATGCACGCCTAGATAGAGTTATGTATTAGGTAGGCAGAATTATGAGAATCTTTTTTGTGTAAATACTGGTTGCATATCCCTGGTAAGGTGTGCTAGATTTGTGGATTTCCACCTCGTACCCAACATTGAATAAAGCAGTATCTCGTCTCTAACCTACTTCTGGTTTCGAGAGCTTTTGTTTCAGGGAACAGGAGGATAAGATTAGAATATAAAATAATCCTAGTAAATTGGAGAGATGGCCTGAAGTCTTTGAGATGAAATGCAGTAAAGGCCAGAGAAATGTGTTAGTCTTGCTAAGAATATAAATACATGGAAACAATATAAGAAAAATTATGAGACTGAAGCAGTATTGTAGAAAGCAATCTGGAGGTCATAGACAATCACAAGAGCATGACTTGCTGATGCAATGTTAGAATAAAAGCAAATCTTATTCTTTGGTGCCTCACCTCGAACGTCTTACCAGTGAAAAAAGTAGTAAGTGTTCTGCTTTAGGCCACACGGGCAAGTCCTCAGCTGGTGTATTATGTCCAGCTTTGGGAACCACACTTCAAGAAAGAAGTAGACAAATTGAAGAGAGTGCAAAGGAGAGCAGCAAGAATGATCAGAGGTTTTGAAAACATGACCTACAAGAAAAGGTTGAAAGAACTGGGTTTGTTTAGTCTAGAAAAGAGAAGACTAAGCATGAGGCTCAAGGGGAGGGGGAGGAAGGGATAACAATTTCCCAATATGTAAAAGGTTGTTCTGAGGAAGACAGTGATCAATTGTTTTCCATGTTCACTGGGAACAGAATGTGAAAAAGTTCACTAACTTGAACAAAGAAGATAGATTACACAATTTTTAACTCCAAGGCTAATGATCAGGCTACCTAGAGAAGTTCATGGAAGAATCCTTATTTTTAAAAAGGGTTATCCAAACACCTGCCAGGTATGCGCTTTATGTACTTGAGCCTGCCTACTTAATTGCAGCTATATGGGGTCCTGAAGTCCTTTCCAAATACTCAGTTCAATCCTTTTAGAAGTAATTTGCATGTTAACCTTCTAAGCTGTTCAGACAGTCTGTGCTGAACACCATTCACACAAGAAGCAAGGCTGTCCCTAGCATTGTCTTCATACAATCCTTGAAGCTTTATCATCAAAGATCCATGTAGTAGCCATGATAAATGTCTGCTGTTTGAGGCAGGTGAAGACTGAAAGGTCAAGTATCATAGTATTTTACCATTAAAATTTTGTATGGTAATGCTTCAGGATCCTTTACTTGTCACTATGTTGTGGCTTTATTACCAAAGACAGGTGTGTGCTTTGTTTATAACCATATGCTGACTAAAATGTTGCTTACTTCCTACTAACCTTCTCACTGTGTGAGAAAGAGTTAGTCACCAAGCTAATACTGGTAACAAGAAGACAGAAGTAGTTAAGCACTTCAAGATTCTCTCATATGGCAAAATATGTACTCCTATACCAATTAGGACAGAGCTGTGGCAACTTTGGGGAACATCCTCATCATCCTCCAGAAGCTGGTAAGCTTACAGTAAACTTCTGACTCAATACCTTAAAAGAAAAAAAAGCTTTGCTGCTTGTCAATATGGGCATATCCTCTCATTTCTTTAAACAATACTTGGACATCGTTTAAGGATGCTTCCACATTTGGTGCTTTTCATTACATCTGGCTTGATGTAACTTGGAAAAGACCCTACTTCCTCCAACCCTATTTTGTATCAACAATAGGTTTGGGGGGTTTTTATATCCAGCTCTCTGATTGTGTCTTTGTCTTTCAAATGGATCACCTCAGTCTTCATATTAATGCATTTTTTGACTTGACTAGTGCAGTTGCCACCAGGACCACCAGGATGGTGGATGAATATTTCTTATCTAGAAAAGAATAAGATGACGATAAGTGATTTCATGTAATCACTGGGGTCTGTGGGTATTAGCACTTAGTCATGAATGATTTGACCCGTATTCCAACTTACTGCCCAAACCTGGAAAAATATGTGATAGCTTTCCAGGCTATCTGGTCTCCTGAAAGTGTCCTACCCTTGTGTAAACTCACAAGTTGCATAAATATCTAGCTGCAGCTACTGTAAGTCAGTTAATTCAAACCAGGTAATAAGCTCGTTACCAGATTAAGCAAATTTTGTGAATCAAATTTAGGTTTCTTGGTAATAAGAGAAGTAAAGGCAAATTTGGACGCAGAATCAAAACAGCAGCATTTGTACATAGGAAGGCTATATATGACATAAGCAGCACACGGAGCAGACTTTTAATGAATCTTATCCATTGCACACAACCAAATTGTTAAGCATGACGGTAACTCTAGTCAGCATAACACTAATTAAGGCTCCAGGCAGAGACCACTTGCGGAATGAGATACATGTAGCCAAATTTCTAAAGTCAAATGAGATTTTTTTAAATCCTATTTTCACTATTCAAAATCCACTATAAATCATTTTATCAACAGGGTTTTTCTTAGAATTTTTGGTAGACATCTTCTTATAATTTATATTTATCCATTGATTAAATTAGCTAAAAATCCTCCTATTTGTCACCATGACCCATTATCATGGCTCTTATGATTCTGCAGCTAACTCCCTTCTTCAAACAATTGTTTGCATTTCACCATTTTTGTGACAAAAATGTCTGAAATGATATACTAATTTTAAACAAATATTTTTTCTTCTTGTCATTACTAATGTAACTCAAAAATCAGCTTATTGAGATCAGTACTGACTGCATGGTATGGGACCTATATATGATAAATATTTCAGTAATATAGGTGCATTACAGCTTAAGAAAATGGTAACATTGCTAATTTCACCTTTGTTTTAGAATTGTTTGTAAGCCAGCCTGAGGCTTAGCTGTGGAAGACGCATCTCTTCTCGCTGTAGTGCTCAGCTTTGCACAAAATGGTAAATGTAGCTGGGATCCCGTCAGCTGTAATCACATCCAACGACTATTATCGACACTGAAATATTTCCTCTCCTGGATAATTTAAGGTACAGAATTGATTCTCTCCTGCCTTTTTAACTGTATGCTTGACTGTTCTTTTCCTAAAGCAAATGAGTTTTAAGCGGTCTGGGAATTTTTTCTTGCCCTGTGAGGACAGCCAGAGCTATGATGGCATGCTGCAGGAATACATGCAAGTTGGGTAGCGCCACCTGAGGGGCTTTGTCCCTCCAGACCCCAGCAGCAACGTGCCCACCCCGCTGGCTTCTACCCCTGCCTGCAAACAGGACACAAAGCGACACTGGGGAAGTTCTCCTTTCCTGGATAAGGCATTCCTGATATATCTCAGATACTCTCGCTGTGAATGACAGGAGCTAAGCCATCTTACAGGGCTTATTAGAGTTCTTCAAGGGGGCAGGCAACAGATGGAAAATGAATGGGTTCAGAAGCACTAGGAGAGATGAGTGGTGATACAGGCAGGGAGGCAGTAGAAAATAAACACTGCTAAACAGCAGGCTGTTTTTTCTTCTGCTTTGTGATGGGAGAGAAAACCCCAGGACTGGCAGAAGGATGATTACTTTCTTGCAAATTACTCCCTTAAATCTAGTCAGAAGCTTTACCGTAGCAATTTCCACAGCAGCAGCAGATTTGTCAACTGCTGGTGCAGAAACCCTCTCCGGCTCTCCCTGGGGCTGCTGGCAGAGCTGTCAAAATGCACCTTCCAGACAGCGATGGGAGTACCTGCTCCGCACCATCCTGTGTGCTTGGCCAGGCTGCGGGGTAGAGGCTCCTGCGCTTTCCTTCCCAAGCTCCTCCCCTGCTGTTCTGGGGCAGAGCGCACAGCTTTCCCACCGGGATGGGCAAGGAAGAAGCTTCGTTTGGATTCGCAGGCAAGACTGTTTCCGCGGCTTGGATAAAGCAGTCGCATTGCTCTTGAGTTTTCTGAGGCTTTTTATTCTTCCACACAAGCGTCCCCCCCGCCCTTGAAGAGCACCTCACCTAGTGTCTGCGAGGCTTCTGCTTCTTGTTTGACATCCCTTATTTACAAAGCAAACAGAATGTTCCTTTTAACACACATCATGCTAAGTTTATTAATGAAGAAAACAATCCCAGGGGGTCAACCCAGGGGACCCTTGAAACCTGCCAGCAAAAACTCTTCAAACGCTCAACGCGTCAGATCCTCCAAAACGATATTTCACACAATGAAGTAAAAATAATATTTTTCTTTCAGCCTTTCCAGCCGCTTTTGTGGAGAGCAGACAGAAATTATTTTCTTACTCTGCTCCCAGAGCAGAGATCTGTATGAAGCTGCGTTTATTTGTTTAACACGATGATTTCATCCTAAATGTCTCGACAGCAAATAGTTGGTGGTTTAATAAAGGCTCTTTGAAAGAAGGGCCTAAGCAGTTATTTGTACAGGGAAAATGTGAAGTATGTGGCTCTCAGGAGGAGAGACAGAAATGCCTGTTGTGATTAGGGGGTGTAGAGAGGATCCTAAAATCCTCTGTCTGCCAGGGTAAGAACAGTGACTCCTGTGGCTGTTTTCTTGTAGCCACCAAGCTGAGCTGTTGCAGCAGACCATGGGGATGAAAGTGGTGTGACCTTGTTATTAACAAGTGACTGATACGCCCTTCACTCTCCAAAGTAAATGCTTTCACAGAAGATAAAGGATCTGCTGTTTGTACAGAACAGTTTGATTACGAAAGCAATAAACTAATGATAAACAGACTTGGAACTGGCTGGTGAGCTCTGTATCGTGGTCAGCAGAGAAAAATGTATGTTGAGATGGCTAAAGTTTGAGGGCACCTTTTCGTCATTAGCTAGATTTCCCAGTGGTCAAAGAGACCCTGAAACGTCCACATCCACCTGCTGTCTCTGCAGAGTCATTTCTCTGGGAACACTTGGTGCGTCAGTGTAGGTAGGTAGGTGTACACATCAACTGTGGGGAGGCAGTTTTGGAAATGGACAGTGCAAGATACCAAATGGGGGCCTTCTCTCCAAAACTTGGGGCAATATTAAATCTCAGATGCATGTGATCTGGATTCTTTTCTTCCTCTTGTAAAATGTTTCACATTTGCTGTTTTGTCTTCAACTGAATGAATCATTGTTCAACTGGTTCTTAATTCTGTTATTGAGCAGAAGTGTCTAGCCACAGCAACCAGGCCAAGTTCAAATCTGGACCAGGGACCTGCAGTAGGCTCTGTTTTTTTATTTAGATATACACTTTTAAGAGTGACAGATTCAGTGTAATTTGGTTTTGGTCAATATTTCCAGGTTCTGTTGGGATTTACTACATATAGTCTAAGGAGTACAGACTATACTACATATAGACTAAGACTGCGGACACTATCCTCTAATGGTAATGTATTTTAAAAATATTTCATGGAATGTATTTGCAGTTTTCAGTAGCTGGTTGTAACACAGAGCCATATGGTGGTGCTCTGTTACATACGTGTAAGCATGGAGTAACTCTGCAGAAGGTGGAGCTATAGTAGTGAAACTTGGACCCGTTCATCGCATGTGATGAACAGACTTGTCCCACAGGCCTTCTAGTATGATTTTATAATGAGTGCAAATACTCCTATAATACAAAAGAAAAAAAAGCTTGTCTTCACAAAGCCATTTGTGAGTATTTTAATTGCCTTTTCTCATTCTACTAATGATATTACTTACACTAATTGTCACTGAAATATGAAACGTAAAGTTAACTGGGGGCTTCAGTGGATTCAAGCTTTTATCCAAGGATCACTGAAGCACTTCGAAGTGAAAAATACTTGTGGGCTGTCATTTATCTTCCTCAATATGGTCACATTGTGCAATATAGTAAAGCAGAATGGATAGAAGCGGTTAGGTTGCAAAATTCAATACTGGAAATCTAATATTTATCAAAACATATTACTACTTATAATTAGTTATGATCTGTACAATAATTGCAAGCAGGAACCCAGATAATTGAAAGAAGATACCCAAACAACATGATTGTATTTAACTTTTATAATGTGGAAAATTGCTTGACACATGAAATAAAACTGGAAATAGGAGGTGGAAAAAAATTTAAAAGATGGCACAACTAGAGTGCAAAATAACTGTAAGTTCTTTCCAAAGTAGACTGTGTCTTTCCAATGCATCTTCATGCTTTGCACAAAAACAGTGTGGCAGTACTCAGAATCTGGTCTCTTAATCTGAAATGTTTTGTAACATGAGCTATGTATTCCTTCCTCTGCAGACACAAATTAAAATCAGAGCTTGCTGAACACTACGAATTGGGCACTCAGATCTGCAAATGCTGGGGAGGTGAACTGACTTGAAGAGACATTCAGCAATGTCTGTCTTGTGTTGAGAAATTTAGAGTGTAGCAGAAGGGAGGCACCAGCCACCAAATCTCCCAGCCACATGCTGGACATGTTGAACTTGGTAAAGAAGAAATTACCCTGAGCATCATTGAACCTCTGGTGGTCTCAGATAGTGTCCAGGGAAGAAACAATTGGCACCTTTGCCTGAACCAACTGACAGACAAGCAGCAACCTGAGGTTACTATCAGCTCTAGGCAATTTTTCACCATCTCTTTCCAGCCTGCTTCCCACAGTGTTAGTAGCTGACTCTATTAGTCCAAATCATTCAGATGACCTCCAAAGCTCAATAAATTGATGAATCTCAGTGAGGCAGAATATCACTGAATTGCACAATGACAAATTTGCTGAACATCCACATTCCCTTCTCCCCCGGCCCCAGGTATTTCTAATATTAGCATTGCAAGCATCTAGAAAACAAATCACTGTTGGTTGATTTCTGTAACTTTATTAATATTTTTAGATTTAACTTCCATGCATAACTGACAAAAGTGATACGGAAAGATAGTATTTTTATTAGAGAGGTTGACATTATGGTCACACAATCTCCTTATCGGACAATAATTTAAGTTATGATATGTATGACTTCACATGGCCAAACTGGCCTCTTTACTTACGTTGCTAATATGCTGGAAAAACTAATCCTGCAAAGCAAGGCTGTGCGACAGGAAGGTGGGACTACATACCCAAGAAAGCTAACTTGGCTGACAGCAGGTACTGTATGTCCTTAATGATGCATGAAACTGTGGCTGATCTGAGGAGCAGCTGAGAAACCCCATCATCATCATCCTTCTACATACACATGCATGTACACAATTTAGACCATTGAGAAATAATAACATTTGTAATAACCCTTTGCTATTTCTCAGCAAGCCCAGCCCAAAACAAAGTTGTTTCAGACAGGACAGTTTCAAACATCTTCAATTTTTCTATCTGTAGATACTTTCTGCATAAAAATAGATTAATCAGTTTTTAATGTGAGAGCTTACAATTCCTGGTATATTGATGGAGCCTTTGCAGCTTACAAACTTTGCTTAAAATCTAGATGACTTTTCCTTGCAAATGTAATTCCCACAGCAGGACTTGCGTCTCTGTTTTAACCTGACTATGCCTGAGAACCAGAAATCTTACTTTTCTGCTCATCCCTGTTTTCCTGAAAACTTCTATGGCAGGTTGAAAGGGAGAAAGGCAAAGAAATACTCACATGCCTCCTCTGCGGATCTTTAACAAGACATTACCCTGTGCTAGGAGGAGACACTCTCATCTCCTGCAAGGAAGAATTTTGCCCATCAGATACCACTTTACATATCACCTGGTTTAGCACATGGACTAACTGATAAGCACATTGGAATAGCAACCAGGAAAGTAACCTCTTCAACCATAAAATCTTGTAATTCCGTACCATGCAATTGGTGAGATATTTGCTCAGAGCACTGGGATTTGGTTTTGTATCTTCATCTTTACATGACATGAAACTGATACATAGGTTCCATCTGTAACATTGGAATGAATAAATCAGTGCTAGTGGTTGAAAAGCTGTAAAATGTCACTTATGTGTGTGACACATTTCTTCACATGTTGATTGCACAGTCCTACCTAAGAATAGCATGACTTTCTCAGTAAAACCACAGAAGTACTTACAGCACTATCCAAATTTTTTTTTATTGTAATCAACACATTTAATTTTTTACAGATTTTTATGCTGAAGCAAATGCTGAAGGACTCAGAAATCTGTTAAAAATACTGAAGATAATTAGAGCACAGAGAGTATTTCCAACAAGTAATGTGGACTATATTTAGCTGGACTAGGTCGCCTGCTTTGCTGAATTTGCTTTGCACCACCCTGAAATTAGAGGCATGCCTGATGGCCTGAGGACAAGGGACTCACAGAGCCGTTGCGGTTCTCATTCCACCGCCAGGCTAGCCCCGAGGATCTGGCACCCAGTGCTGGGGAACAGGAGACTCCCTTTTCTATTGAATGATGAACATCAATCTGCAAAATTATGTCCTACTGTCAGTGTCATCACAGCTCAAGGCTTGCTAGGCCACAATATCTGTGACTGATAGAATAAACATACCTCCAGCTGAGCAAATATGAAGACAACATTGAGTTCATGGCTTAGCTGAGTTTCACTAAGTTGTATTTTTTTTCTGATTAAGTCAGAACATCTATTTTTGAATTATGATTTGAATCTTACAGCATGACAAGACTTTTAGTGAGTGTCTTAGTGCTAGACCTACCCAATCAAAGCCCTGTGAATTGCTTTTCAGAAAGTAACTCTAACTAGGAAAAGTATCCAGCAGGTTTTTTGACTGCTGTTGCTGAAAAACCATCAAGAAAGCAGCCCAAGTTTTACAGCCTTGGAAAAGGTATGTCTCAATTTCTTTTTTGTTGTTGGTGTTGCTGTGGTTGTTTAGTTCTGCTCAGTCCCCACAAAAGAACAATAACATTTAATGCTTTCAAAGAGCAAAATCACTCCAGTCCAGGGATTCCTGTTCTGAGCCTACGTTCCTTGCTTTTCTGTGGCTTCTCAGAAAGCCAAGTGAAGCTAGCAGAGTGGGACTGTGAAAATGACAGGGATTTGGAAGGTCTCAGAAATTTGTTTAGGAGTCTAAAATCACCAAGACAGCAATGTCACATGCCCCAGGGAAAGGATCCAACAGGAGGTCTAAGCCTAAAGTGTATCCTCAGAACTTAAGACTGTAAGAAGCGACCAGAGCTTACCAAAATTTGACTGCCTTGGGTCCCAAGTTTGAGTTGACTTGCAAATTGTCTAGAGGACTGTTGACGGTGCTGTGGGTTAAGAGTGCAAACAAACCCTAACAGGGATAAATAGAATTAGAAGGTAGTATGATCATAATCAGCTACAGAGGCATCACATCCATTTATAATTATCTCTATAGAGATTATTATCTTTCAATTCTGATGATTTTTATTAATGCTGGTTATATGCCAGGAGAAAAGAAAAAGAAAGAGAAAGGGAAAGAGGAAAAGAAAAAAAGAAAAAGAAAAAGAAAAAGAAAAAGAAAAAGAAAAAGAAAAAGAAAAAGAAAAAGAAAAAGAAAAAGAAAAAGAAAAAGAAAAAAAAGAGAAAAAGAAAAAAGAAATGAACAGCAATTGAATTAATTGCATCCCTTTAAAATTACTGATCATTAAAATAAATATTCTCTTGATCCTGAAAAGGAATTTTGGACAGTCAACACAGATGAGGTTTATTCATACAAATAATTGTTAAATTGATTATGTTAACTACAGGGACCAAAGACTAACAGGTCCTCCACAAAATATTTTGGCTCCAACTCTATGTACTCAAAATACTGTTTTTCACAGATAAATTGATACTGGCCCTTTTAAAGCTCATGCTGTAGCCAGCAGTATTCCACACACCCCCCAACAAAGGTGAAGTTTGCAAACCTGATGTAGTTGTAAGCTCTTAATGTCTTTGGAGCAAAGTGTCTATGTAAAAAAGGGATGGGATTCACATCAAAGGCCAGATCCATATTAAATCGACATGCAGACAATACAGGAAAACAAAGCTTCTCTTTAGCCAAACAATCACGTGGAAATGTAGCTGCCCAACTTTCGCCACCCATGTTTAAGACTGTCTTAGCCTAATCATTCCCTTCGAGGTCCTCAAGATAGTGTAAGAAAACAATTCAGACATAAGGATCCTGGGCTTACGTTCCTAAACTGATACTACAAAACCGTTACACTTACCAAAAGAAAAAAAAAACAACAACAGAATATGATAAAGAGTACAATTTTAAAGTGCAACAAGTGAAACAAGTGTATAGTAGTGTGTATGGCAGTCATTAATACATTCTGAAATAACAATCCAACTGTTCACTATTTGTAGATTGTGTAACTTTCTTTATTAGGTACAGAAAAACAACTTTGTATTACAACATGTTTTTCATTGAGGTTTGTATTGTCAGTTAATCTGTTTTTTTGGCACTTTTATAATAATAACACAACATTTCACGAGCAGTTTCACTGCTTTAGCAATGATCAGAATATAGTAGCCATAATATCTGAAAAAAAATAATATATTTCTGCTAGTCTAAACCAAAGAGAAAACCATCATTCGTCCTTGCACAATTAATAAGAAAATCCTTCAATTTAATGCATTAATATAGTTAAAGTAAGTAAGAAAGCTGAATTCTCTTAATTGCCTTACCATGGTGGGAGATGAGCTCTGATATTGTCATCTATGCTGCATCACTTTTAATTTCTTAGGCTGCCCTCTGATTTAACCAGAGTTCATAATATAGTAAAAGAATCAGTATCCTAGAAAACATTGCACAGCAATGTATCAATGGTATTTCTGGAAAAAAAATGACACCACTGTTTTCAGAAACTGCCCTTTAGTAGTGCACACACATAAGCTGTTAGCAAACACCTTGATATAAACAGTAGAGAGAGAAGCAACCACCCCCACAGGCGGTTTTAGTTAGGAAGCACATGCTCTTAAATGGCTGTGCAAAGTGACACCAGGCTGTCATATCATTTGAAAATAGACCTTCAAAGCATCTACTGGACAATTGCATAAGAACCAGTGGTTTATTCCAGGCAACCAAGGTTAGCTGTCTAACTGCATGTGGATTAAACTCCAGTAAATACATTTTTCACTTCACTCTTGAGAAGGATCTGTAGTGCCTTCTCCTGTCATTGTTGAACACTTACAAAATGTCATGGTCAAAGTGCATCCTCTGTGTTATCATTTCAATGGCTTGAAGAAAAGACAAGGTAAAAATTTATTGTATTTTAAATACAATGTCAAGACAGTGTCTACCTGTTCCTGACAGTATCTCTGTGATGGAGTATTCACTGCTCCTATTTCAGAGGCTACAGAAGACTAAAATCATAAGGATCTACTGCCCTGACACCACCAAAATCTTCTTATTTTTGCATATCTCGGCTGTTGTCAGCTTAGTTACCATGTCAACCTGTCCTTGATACTTAACCCAAGGTGATTATAGAACCTGGGCAATGGGTTGATTACAGATATCATGGCATGATTCAAATTCAATGTATAGTAGAGGGAACCTGGCAGCTGGAGCTTGTGATCCAATTCTGAGTGATGCTTGGAGTGTCCCTGCAGCGGGAGTACTTTGCCCACCCTGCTCCCCTGTGGCCCCAATGCAACTCTCCTGCTGCCCCTAGGGCACAACACACCTACAGTAGTCCATTTTTGCTCATTGTGAAAATTAATGCAAGGCATTTTACAACTTAAGTGATCAGTTCTCCATTAAATCGCGTGTGCTTTTCATATAGTTATTACTGCTACAGCTAGTAGTGTGGTAGTGCTGAAGGATAAAATAGAGGGGTCACTGAATCAAGCATCGCAACAGCAGTAAATAGAAAGGAAAGCTGTGATTTGCAAAATGTCAGAGGTGTCTCGTTCCTAGAGAAACCTAGAAATACTTGGGAGAGTTTGAACACTTAAATTTACTAATGTATATGTAACCCATCACTAGAAGTCTTTCATGGTAATATGGTACTGGACTACCAGATCTGCACAAGCTTCTTGAGTTGCATAAATCTGGGATTGCTCCTATTTCAAACACCACAGAGGTAAAGATGACTCTCAGTATTTGAAACCATGTTTTGACTTCCACTTCACTAAATGCACTTTGTCTGTAATTCTTGCTCTCCGCTCTTGCGTTACCCTGGATTGTTTCTACTCTACAGGTGAGCCATTGATTAGAACACATTTGCTATCACTTTCTCTGTATTTTCACAGAAAGAAAAGATTAAACATTAGCTGAACTGGGAGGTTCAACACCCAGGAATTTAAAAGCACAGGAGAGAAGGACAGGTGAAAGCAGCAGAAATAAAGCTGTGAAATTAATCAATGGTTTGAGTATGTGGCAAAATGTGACATAAACTGGCAAAAAAGAAAGTGGTTTAGAGTGGTTTAATTCTTGTCATATAGCACCACAGGCATGGCTCTATTTAATTACATCTTTTCTCACTTTTGGCTGTTTGAAAAGTGTTCCAGCTATTTTTTCTTGGTGTTTCTGTGGCATTTTAATCATTGAGGGCTTTTTGTCTGGCTTTTTTGCTTTTTTTTTTTTTTTTTAATTCTAGCTGTAAGGCATTTTGTGGGAGTAATATAGGTTGTTTTCCTTGCTGGTTTTCCTGTTAGGCAACTCTGAAGGGCCTCTTTGGTTTGGCAGCTTAGCACTGATTTTGTGGCCTATAAATGATTGCTTGTTTTCTTAGTTCTGACGTCGCCACTTCTTTGGACTTCTTGTCCTCTTCTGCTCTTAACACGTCGTTCTGTTTTCTCTTTCCCTTTCCCTGGTATAGGCAATATTCCTGATACCAGAGAAGTCGAGGGGGCCAGACTGACCTCACCTGCTGTGGGGTGGTATCCAGGTTGACACGCATACCTGGGCTGGGGAACCAAACTCTGCTGTGGGCACAAGAGACTGCATGGCTGGGATGATTCGTCCCGCAGGCTGCATGCACTGCCTGCTGCACTGGCAGGAAGAAGACCCCAACTCATTTGGAGCCACAGAGCCAGCTACCCGATGCCAAAATGATGTCTGCATGAGAGGCTCCCTCCAGACATGCAGGCTGTCTTTGCCTTGGACCCTGCTCTGCTTTCTGTGGGCTGTTTCTCTGTTTCTGGCTTGCTGTGCAAAGCCTCAGCTCACATCACTTAATTTAAAGTGACATGCCTAGTATCATAGAGGAATTTTGTGGGACAGAGGTGAATGACAGTATTACAACCTTTTTCAACTACCTTAGCTGTGGGACCATCTCTGTATAACTCTTTCACCTTATTCCTTGCATGCTTTACAACTTCTGCAATAAAAGAGGCAAACAACATCCAGTGTGCAGGTTTCTTCAGTAAACATGCCCATTTTATTCCGCAAGCATCACATCCCATGCTCTGCCTGGAACAATACTCCTGTGGGAAAAAAAAAACCACCACATCTAAAAATTGGACTACCTCATCATGCCAGCACATGAAGGGGTTGAATTAAATTGCACAACTTTCTTTCTCTCCTAGATGTTGAGTGCTTGGCTCCATGATCTTTACTTTTTATCAAAAATGTAATTTCCTTTGTCTTTGCAACTAAGATTAAGCCTTCCAGTTTGAAAGATTAATGAGGCTGAACATTTCAAAACCTCAGGACAGGATGTTGATCACAAACCTAACACAACAACCGTAACACCAGGCTGTCATCCTTTCACAGGGGCTGTGTTACTGCAAGAACAGAGATGCGCATTTCCTGAGGCCTTCACAGCCGTTCTGCTGTGTCTGAAATAATATGAGTGTTCAGGATTTCATGACTCAATCGGGGATTCTCAAGGAGAGTTTTTTCCAGTGCTTATAACTCATCCACTCCTCTCCTTCCTTTTCTAATCTATTTATTCATCCAACCCATCACACACTAGTTTTCCCACTACCCTCTCCTGTTTCCTTTTTGTGAGTGGAATGACTTAGCCTGCTTTACAAGTAAGCCCTGTCAAACATATGAACTAACTGTCAACAATCCTGATACTTTTAAATAAGCAGGAAATTCCAGAAAAAGGGAA
>VXBJ01007813.1:2044-21607 GCA_013400055.1 Nycticryphes semicollaris
GTTTTGGACGAGCACGAGAAGATGCTTTGTGTCAAAGCTACTCTTAAATAAATTATCTATAAATACGTAATATAAACCCGTAGGTTGGAACACCTCTACAGCTGAATAATTTAATTGGATGGGGCTTGGAGCAACCTGATCTGGTGGGAGGTGCTCCTGCCCAGGGCAGGGGTTTGGAACTGGATGATCTTTAAGATCCCTTCCAATTCTAACCATTCTATGATGGTCTTTAAATTGTGGCCCAACACACAAGTCAATCGATCACACTACGTAATGATAAAACCCTAATTTCTTTGTAAGGAGACCTTATTTAGCGAGGGCTCTGTGTCAAGAAGGCATCACTGCAGCCTCTTAAAAGAAAAGCTCTTCATTATCTGCACGTAAGGATAGGTTGTCATAGAAAAAACAAAAGGCCCAGCGTTTCTCCGCGTTCACAGCACCAAGGACACAACCTGAAAGGGCTGGATTTGGATCCAACAACTCCTCCAGTGTTACTTAGACTAAATACCTGCCATCTCAGGGACACGGGGAACTGCAGGAAAGACATCAGGATATGCAGCCAGCCAGCCAATTCCTGCTGGGCGTTTTAAAATTACCAGGGTATAAATAAATTACCAGCTGTCGCCGATGGCTGTGTGTACTCAGTGGGCCTTATCAGATGTTATTTTCCTAAAGTTACCACAAAAGACCTCGCTCTCTTATGGAATAGGAACAAAAATGGTTCTGCAGAAAGCAGGCCATATTTAAAATACACTTGGCACAACGGAGAACCAAAAATTAATTGCATGTGTGTTTTTAAAAAACACACCGAATGCCCATTTATTTACTTACCTGCTTACACAGATTTCATCACTACAGTATTTAAACATCACAGGGCCATTAATGGGTTTTAGCCTCACAAAACCTGTCAAGTTGGTAAACCCCTCATGAGATTTGGGAGGTTCTCAGAAGAGAGAACGGGGGAGTCTGCTCGGGATTATACAGAAGGCTCATGATTGCATTGACCAGACTCATGGGTCTTGAGCTGATTTTCAGAAGGTTAATTCTTAACTAAAGCCCCAGAAATTTATCTTGGAAGCATTTTATATAGACCCAGATGGAGCTGAAGAACACTAGAGAAAGAAGTAGTTAACCAAAAAGAAAAGAACGTCCTACAAGGACAGGCTGAGACTGTCGTGATTGTTCAGCCTGAAGAAGCAAAGGCTCTGGGGAGACCTTAGAGCAGCCTTCCAGTACCTGAAGGGAGCTACAGGAGAGCTGGAAAGGGGCTCTCTGTCAGGAGGGAAGCAACAGGATGAGGTGTCATGGTTTTAAATTGAAAGAGGGGAGATTCAGACTAGAGACTAGAAAGAAATTCTTCACTGCAAGGGTGGTGAGACGCTGGCCTAGGTTGCCCAAAGAAGTCGTTGAAGCCCCATCCCTGGGAGTGTTAAAAGCCAGGTCTGGTGGGAGGTGTCCCTGCCCATGGCAGGGGGTTGGAACTCAATGATCTTTAAGGTCCCTTCCAACTCTTAACCATTCTATGATAAAAGTTTGGTTACAGCTTAATTAAACAACAGATGGAGAGGTGAGACTCAAGAATTTGTTGAAGAAAACTTTGGCCTCAGCAAATTTTATATCCTTCACACCCTTCAACTAAATAATTTATCAAGAAAAGTCACCCAAACATTTAGCACAAATTAGGAATTTTGATTAAAACATACACATACAGCAATCCACAACGTAAACCCGTATCAGTCACTATTAACAGGAGAAACGACTCTTTGACGTTAGGGATCTGAGGGGTCTGTATGTAATTGATTGGAAGGGTTACACTTTAATTGACGAGGTCTCGGGCACTTACTCTTAGTCTGTCCTTGGGCAAAGCAACAGCTCCTTGCTTGATGATTTCCAGAACTCGCTCTACTGACAGCTCGGCTCCAGCTTGCTCCAATCGGGAGCTGAAAAAGCTGATCACCTGGAATGAGAAATCAGAGCACGTAAATAAACCGAAAAACAAGAGATGGCTGTATCAATTTTCAGGCAAAGCTGTCATCTTCTTTCCCCGGATGGATGTATTGGTACTCCTTAAAGAATAATCATGTCATTGCTTGTGTCGCAGCCAGGGAGACTTCGTTAACATCCAATTAGCACAATTATCACTATCCTCCCGCAGTCGTTTTTAACAGACAGATGATTTTAAGAGTTTAACACACAGAGCTGAATTCATAAATTCACATTTTCAAGTGCTGTGCCCTGACATCTGCTTATATTTCTGTCAGGACTTCACGTTGGGATTTTCAAGGCCTTGCAGTCTGGTTTTTTTACAGCTTGAGCTAGAAATTTACTTTCACTTTCAAGCATTCAAGTAAAATCCTTATCGTTTCAATGACTCCCAGAGACAAGGTTTTAGGACAGCTATGAAATATCTCAATACAATTACAAGAGTTTACATGACCTCCTGGGGGTTTTGTAGCATTTAAAGCCACAGCAGTTGGAGGGGGGTGTGTGTGAAAAAAAGCCCACAAAGCTCCTCTTCTCCCTTAATCAACCACCCGAAATGCCCATCACAGATTCCACACCCAAGGACCTGTACAGTTCCCTCCCAACGTTCTCATCCTCCACACATCTCCCTGGTGAGGCCAAGTTGATTCTCAACATATTTCCCTCCCAACCCCCTTTTCTGTCACCCAGCTGGTCCTTGTTAGCTAGAACACAGTTAGGTCAGGCTTTAACTTTTATCCCTCTCCAAGCTCAGTAGGTCACACCAGAAGCAGGCACCCCACTGGCAGTTCTCCATGTGGGACATCAGAAAACCTCTATTTCTCTAGCTCCTTTCATCCAAAAAAAAAAAAGCAAGCACACTTTACCAACCCCATCCCATATCCCAGAGAAACTCATCAGTCACACAGGGGATCCACAACTTGAAACGATGTAAAAAGGGTACAAGGAAATATTTCAACACCTACTTAGAGCCCTTTGAGAAGTCCCACGAGATGGTCAGAGCCACTTCATAGAATGGTTTAGGTTAGAAGGGACCTTAAAGACCATCCAGTTCCCCTGCCATGGGCAGGGACACTTCCCACCAGACCAGGTTGCTCAAAGCCTCCTCCAACCTGGCTTTGAACCCCTCCAGGGATGGGGCAGCCACAGCTTCTCTGGGCAACCTGGGTCAGGGTCTCACCATCCTCCCAAGAGAGAATTTCTTCCCAATATCTCACATAAGTTTCCTCTCTTTCAGTGTAAAACCATCCCCCCTTGTCGTATGGGTCCGCTCCCTGATTGGAAATCCCTCCCCATCTCTCCTGTAGGCCTCCTTTAGATACTTGGAAGGCTGCTCTAAGGTCTCTCCAGAGACTTCTCTTCTCCGGGCTGAACTTCATAGATCCCACAAACACTTGAGCATTCAGCTACCCCTTGGCCAGAGCCACCCACATCTTTCGGTCACTGACCATGTTGCTGGTAGGTTCCTCAACATCTCATGGGCTTCAGACACACTCTCCTCAAAAAGCATTAACGCCCCCTCATATCTGAATCCCAATTTCCAAAACATTAAGTAACCTTCGTTAACTCTCCCAAGTAGAAGAGAGGAAAAGAGTACTATACCACAAAATCTCCGCTGAGCTCTCTTTGTTCTGTAGTGAGACACAGCTGGAGCCAGAAACCATTACCCTAATTATGCCTCCCAGCTCAGCTGCTGTTAATAAACCAAAGCCAGCTGATGGCTTGATTACTGTGAGATTCAAATTTGTTGTTCCTCTCTTGTGATTCTCTGAAAACCCAGCCCTCTTTTGAGCAGGTAGATTTGCAGCATTGTAGAGCTATTTTCTCTAGAAACTGAAGCAGAGTGAGACAGGATAGTTGCAGGAATTTGTTGGTTTTTTTTTTTTTTCTCTCCTGCTTTGTTTTGAACAGAAATGTAGATATCAGTCAAGAGAAAATTCAGATTGATCCTTCTATACTGTCCTTACGATTATCTCCCTCCATCCTTGAATAGAAGGGAGAATTTCACTGCCTCTGGGTAGATGTTGCAGGTAGGTTTTAGCTTCTTACAGATAAGGACCCGCTGTAGCCCTGTGATCTCTGATCCTTGAAAGAAAACCAAACAACCCAGGAGCAGGAAGATGTGCTGAGTTTGTAAGCAAAGGAGCTGGGGGGAGGAACCAGAAATTAGAGGAAAATGGCAAGAAACGGATTGCGCAAAGAGCGTGAAGACCTTGCAGTGAGGCTGACACTGTTTTGGCCCAGAATCTGGGACAAATTGCTGGTAGAGGATACTCGGCTCATAGAGAAACAAGAAAGTTGCCCACAAACTCCAAAAGATTAACAACAGCAACAAAAAATGCCCTCTTCCTTCATTTCAACACTCCTCCAAGTAACGGCTGGTGAAACCTATCCTCGCCCAGGGCACGCTCAAGCAGAGAATCCATCCCACTGGTTAGCTCGAGTTCTGCTAAACCACAACAAAATCAAAGCAAAATTTAATATTTGGGCTTTAAATCAAAAGGATAAAACCCTATCGTAATGCACAGTCATATAAAAACCCACCTGACTGAAGCTCGTGGATATTACCTGAATTCCTGCCTTTCCTATTTTGGAAAGTCAAAGCCTCCAACCTTAACATGTTTTTAAAAGGCTTTTATGTTTTGGGGTTTTTTTTTTTGTGGTAAAGGTACTAATCTGGGCTGAGTTACATTTCACAGAGAACAAAAGCGGGATAGGCTTCCAGTATTTTCAGGCTAAGTCAGCATTTCACAGATTTTTGAATAGCTATTTTTGGTACACAGCAACTGAAAAGAAAAATATCTACTTTAATACTACTACTACTTATCTCTAAGTGTTGTTTGCCTTACTACTACAGAAAATATGGAATTGGGGTAATTCTCTAACCCTGACGGTACATGAGACACTCCAATGAGACACTCAAGTACTCAATGGGTATCCCAACGAAATAAGGGAAAAAAAAAAAAGGTAGAAGAAAAAAAGGAAAGAAAAACAAAAGGGGAAAAAAAATAAAGAAGAGAAAAAAAAGAAAGGAAAAAAACAAAGAGATGTGTTATACAGAATAGACCCTAAAAGAGGCATTTGCTTATTACCATTAGATCAATAATTACCATTATATCAATAATAAAACCAAAAAGCACCCAGCATTACATCCCTACTGCCCAAGCTCCCATCTCTTCTGCAGCAGAAAGCCTAAGGCTTTACCTAGTAACCTGGCCAAATATAGAATCATAGAAACACAAGGTTGGAAAGAACCTACTAGATCATCCAGTCCAACCGTCCTCCTATCACCAATACTACCCACTCAACTGCTAAATAATGTCTCGTAGCACCTCATCCAGACGCTTCTTGAACACCGCCAGGAACGGTGACTCCACCACCTCCCTGGGCAGGCCATTCCTTTGGGACAAAAAGTTTTTCCTGGGATCTATCTAAACCTCCCCTGGTGCAACTTGAAGCCATTTCCTCGAGTCCTATCATTAGTTATCTGGGAGAAGAGGCCGATCCTCTCCTCTTCACAACCTCTTTTCAGCCTCCTCCTGACTAAACACCCCCAGCTCCCTCAGCTGCTCCTCACAAGACTTGTGCTCCAGACCCCTCACCAGCTCCATTGCCCTTCTCTGGACATGTTCCAGGGCCTCGATGTCTTTCTTGTAATGAGGGGCCAAAATAAACCCCAAAAAAAGGCTTAACATAATATTAAGAGTAGCCTTTACCTTTGGAAGAGCTTTAATTCTCTTCCATACAAAAGGAAAACAGCTGTGTTTAAAATAATCATGAAAATGAGCAGATTTTGACTCCTTGTCCACTTGTTTCATGTGCTGAGAATATTCCTCTAAGGTATAGAAAAAAAGCAGATTTCGGGGCAAATGAACTAGGCTGAGAGATGAGTGTACATTTTTTGATGCTCTGAAAATTGTTTCCCTCGTTAATTATTTGGGCCACTGGTCGAAGCAAGCAGAAAATAAGTGAAAAGACGGTTTAAGAAGAACAACAAGAAAATTGATGAGTCGCTGTGAATTCCTGGGATCCTATGCTGAAAGGCCCTCTCCGTGCAAGGAAAAGAACCCATTTTAAAAAGCTTTCTCTCTCCAATCTGGCTTCTGGATGGAAAGACACATCTAATCCTGGATTAGAAAAACCCTCATCAGGAATATTTTATCGGTGTCCAGCCAAAAGGGTGTATCTACCATGCCTTGCCCCACGCAGGGAGCCTAATTCTGGCTGTGCAACACCCCAACGGTGCGGTGGCATAGGGTGACATGGCTTGGTCACCATCAGCTCAGGGATTTCCAGCCTTTTTTATTAATGCACCATTAACAGACTCAAGATCTTTAAATAAAAGCTGTTTTTTGTAGTGATGTCCAACATCAGTTTTCATAAAGCTTTTCCATTTAAGAGGTCAATTTTCCCTCAGAAACTCATCCTCAGTCATTGTTTTTCCTAAACAATAAATTCGCAAAATATTTCAAGAGAATAAGAGTGCTATGAGAAAACCAGACTGATTTAAAAGTGACCTTTTAAGTTTGGGAGACCTATTTTTTAAAAGATTATGAGGGAATGGACTCATAGAATTGTCCAGGTTGGAAGGGTCCTTTCAGATAATCGAGTCCAACCATCAACCCAACACTGACAAAAACCATCACTAAAACCATGTCCCTCAGCACCACATCTACCCAGCTTTTAAATCCCTCCAGGGGTGGTGACTCCACCACTGCCCTGGGCAGCCTCTTGCAATGTTTGATAAGCATTCTATCTGCTATTTCCCCCACCGTTTGTTTTCCGTTGAGCTGATAGGGCTGAAGTAAAGAAATATTTCCATGTACTCCAGCGTGTCCCGAGCAGCAGAGCTATCAAGGACAAGATGTTTTCTTCACTTGGATTCTTTCAGCAGCCTCTCGAGTGCTCTGATGCCCCAGCCCCTTCCCAGGCAGCGCCGCTGCCGAACTAACACCACAGCTCCTCGCTTTCTCCTCCGGCTAAAAATAACAGCACGATTCGCTGCTGCCTCCTCTGCCCGCAACTGTCAAGGTTAACCCTGCAAAAGAGGGGGGAAGAAAACAAAATACCAACCCAGCAACTTGGCAACACGTGAAAAAGTTCTCACTCCTGTTTTGTTTTGTTTTGTTTTTTGTTTTGTTTACCTTCGGAAAGCGAGGGAAAAAGAAAAAGCTCTTTTACATTCCCAGCCGCGTTCACCACCGGCGGAGTAAGATGCTGTATTGACGGAGAGGAAAAAAAGGAGAAAACAAACCTCTTGTCCTAAAGTACCCCAGAATTAGCACTTCAGCTAAGTAGTTTCCGTAGGAAAACATAAATCAAAGCTACCTTCAGTAGCTGACAGCGGTACCCTCTTGTCTTGGAGCAAAAGTGAGGCAAAACCAACCTTCGCTGATTTAAGAAATGGCTTCAGTTGATTCAAGAGCAGGAGAAACACCAAAGGTTTATCAGCAAACTTGAAGAAGTTTTTCAGATTCCCCTTCAAAGTGGGAGCGTGTTCAAAGACACGTGAGCTTTTCAGGGTGCTCTGCTCTTCTCAGCTCCCTGCTCCCAGCAACAACAGCGGGGAAACAAAAAAAGAGAAAAAAGAAAAAAATATCACTTGAAGTATTTAGACGGGCTCTAGTAACCAGCAGGATCAAGGTTCTTCCATGGGCATCTTAAAGAAAACCATGAAAAATGGTTTTGAAATGTTTTTTTTATGAAAAAAAAAGATTGTAGTACCCTCTTGTCCTAGAGCAGAAGTGAAGCAAAACCAACCTTCGTTGACTTAAGAAACGGCTTCGGGTTACTCAAGAGCAGGAGAAATACAAGAGATTTATCATCAAACTTGAAGAACAGAAGTTTTTCAGATTCCACTTCGAAGTGGGAGCGTGTTCAAAGACATGTGAGCTTTTCAGGGTGCTCTGCTCTTCCCACCTCCTCGCTCCCAGCGAAGAAATTGGGGAGAAAAGAATAAAAAAAAAAGAAAAAAGAAAAGAATCCCTGAAAGTATTTAGCTTTAGTATTTCGCAGGATAAAAGGTTTTTCTATGGGCATCTTAAAAAAACCACGAAAAATGTTTTCTTGTGTCTACTGCAGGTTTTGAAAGAGGAGTTGCTACACCAGAGCCGAGCCAGCTCAAGCCATTTTCACAATGTCCTCAGAGAGTTCAATTCCTAGTAGGAAATTGCATCAATCGGATCCTTTGCATCACTGAACCATTGCTCCCGACCTCCTGATTTCTATCAGGCTATCTGGCCAACAAAAATTCCAGCAGCTCCCAGTTCAGCCTGTTCAGCCACACGCTATCTGTCACTAGCTCACAGGAAATTGGACAGTGACGAAAGCCAGTGAGTTCTCACGATGGCCACGGACCAAATTCATCTGTTGCAATTGCTAATGAAGAGTCTCCCCCAAATTCCCGCCGCGGCTGAGGTTGGAGACCACCTCTGAAACACAGACCTATTCATAGGTCACAGCTGAAATGTTCCTGCAAGGAACCACAGCATTCCTCTTTGTTCCTCGTCCAGAGGAAGAACATCCCATTTAGCTAAACGAGATGTACCATATCCTATTAAGATGACTTTCTAAAATGAAAAGGAAATTAATAGGAAACAGAAGATATTTTGATTTCAGTGTCTTCTGTACAGCAGTAACTGTTTCCATATGTTCCCAATCAGTTGGCAATGGTGATTTTTAGCTTATTTATAAAAACCCAGAGGCAAACTGTTCTATACATTGATGACCCTTAAACATTTACCTGGTTTTGCCTCAACGCCAAAGCACGTTACGTGTTATCTCCAGAGTAACCTGAATGGTTCAAATCCTGAGCCAAAGTCCCTAGTTACTGTCACCAAGCCACAGGGGACCTGGAAAATAGCCAACCGGGTCTGAGCAGCTGGTGGAGCTGCAGATCCATCTCCATGTTCTTGTGTTCCTACAGCCAGGTCCTGCTCTGTTCTCCTGCCCCAGCGTTATCCTGCCAAACGTCTGCTATCCAGAGGTCTCCACTAAGTGTCTGGAAACCTACCACAGTGCTTCATTATTATTAATATTGGAAAGTCTTTCCTTATGACCTGTGAATCCACAAGTATGTAAAGCACGTTATTCCATTTCCCTTCACAGCAGCGCTTTATTGCACAGAATCATAGAATCACAGAATGGTTTGGGCTGGAAGGGACCTTAAAGATCATCTCCTTCTAAACCCCCTGCCCTGGGCAGGGACACCTCCCACCAGCCCAGGTTGCTCCAAGCCCCCTCCAACCTGGCCTTGAACCCCTCCAGGGATGGGGCAGCCACAGCTTCTCTGGGCAACCTGGGCCAGGGTCACACCACCCTCACACCAAAGAATTTCTTCCTCAGATCTCATTTCAATCTCCCCTCTTTCAGTGTCAAACCCTTCCCCTCATCCTGTGGCTCCCCTCCCTCATCACGAGTCCCTCCCCAGCTTTCCTGGAGCCCCATTTAGGGACTGGAAGGGGCTCTAAGGTCTCCCCAGAGCCTTCTCTTCTCCAGGCTGAACCCCCCCAACTCTCTCAGCCTGTCCTCACAGGAGACAAAAATATATTTGAGAAATATCACGTCACCTTTAGCTAATCAGCACCCATTCTCTTTAGTATGGGGTTGGAAGGGACCTCTGGAGATCATCTAGGCCAACCTCCTGCCAAAGCAGGTCCACCTGGAGCAGGTGATCCTGTTTTCTACAGCTAGTGTTTCTCCCTAGAGTTTCTTCCTTGGTGCCTAAACCCTGAGTAATCCAGCTAAGAAGTCACTGCCATGAATAGGTGTAAAGGGCACCTCTGGGCTGTTCTCCCACGCAGGACCTGTAAGAGATGCCTCTTTCCATTAGCACCTTCGACTGCTGGTTACTACCTTCTCAGTATGCTTTCCAACTCATTTTGCATCCAATTTTTAGCATTTTTGCTTATTCCATGCTTCCTATTTGGCTTATGAGAACATTATGTGCAGCAGCCTAAAACCAGCAACTATTAAAGTCAAGGTATGCCATATCCCTTTTACACATTCTTGACAAGGCCACCTGGCAACTGTTTCAGTGTCCAAAAATCATTACAGATTGCACATATTCTGTATTTTGGTCAGATTTCTTCAATATAGACCATTACTTTGCTGTCTGGTAGCATTTCTGTACAAAAAACCAAACCTGGACTACATTTTAGGATCAGAGAGTCTTATACTCCATGTAAGGAGGACTTTGACGAAGCACAAGAGGGTTGTCAGAGCATCACACCCACCTTCTGCTCATGTGGACCTCTAGTGGTATCTGATGATGGAAATTAGACTCGTGGACCCACTATAGCATGGGTGGAAATAATCATATTGCTGGATAATGACCAGAAAAAGTAGCAATGGATGGAGTCAGGATGGAGCACAGCCCTTGCAGATGCGCTTTGGTGGCTTCAGAAAGGGCAATTCTCTTCTCCACCCTTCCATCACCAAAAGCTGCAACATTTCTCACTTACACTTATGGTCTCCATGCTTTGGGCCACCAAACTACATGGAGCACAGCAACCTGAAACCAAACAGAGTTTCCTGATGCTCCTCTTCTGAATAACCAGCCTTGGCTACACAAAAAAGACCGACCAGCTCATTATTCTCTCTCTAAGCACAGGATGGGATGGATGCTTAAATAAGAATATAAGAGCAGTTCAAGACTAGGGAGATCCTCCCTGTGAATACTCACTCCCAGTTTCCAGCAATGTACAGTTAAGGAATTATATTGAGCCAAATCTTTCAATATTTGCCCCCTCTCCACGATTTTTAACTCCTTTTGGAGCACACCGACGTTTCAGACCTTCACAGCGGCTGTGAGGATGGAGCTCCCACCTCAAGAGAAAAAGCCTGAGCAGAGTTTGAGAGCCTGAAACTCATTAAGGTTCTTCTCAGATACTACTGCCCACAGGGCCCCAGACACTCTCCCCTTCCATGCGTAGGGTAAAACAAACACGATTTACCACTTTTTTTAAGGGATAGGGAGAGCAGTTAAACCATTTTGCCTGTAGCACACGAGGCAAAGACTGGTTTCTGTACGGGATGGTAGCACTGCCGGTACGGCGTGTGAAGCGGAGGATGTGACAGGGTAGAAGAGGAATGAGTTGAAGCTAATCTTTTAGTCAGATCTGCAAGCCTGACAGATCTCACCACTTGCCAGCTGGTGACAGGTACATTTTTAAAATAAAATAATGAAAAAAAAAAATCTTTTTTTTTTTGACATCCTCACTTCTCTAACAAAGGACCTATTTAAAAAATCAACATGCCCCCTTGGAAAGCTTTAAATAGATTCTGACTGTAACTGGCATTATGCTGTAACCTAATATTAAAGAGTTTTGGGGAGGAATTGTTTAAATTGTCAAGGAAAACCTACATTTAAGTGTTGCAAAGGAAAGGACACGCTCTTGTCTGTGGGAGGAACGGGGCTGTCACACAGGAGGACGTGGCCATCACTGGTCTTCCTGGATGTGGACAAGTAACCAGAGAAGGTTCTGATCTCAGTCTGGAATGAAGATGATTTATCTTCACCGTGCCATGTCCTCTCTTTACATAATTTGAAGGCATCTTATTCTAATCCATCCAGGCAGTCTCATGCCAGCCATGGTCTGCAGCTGCCAAAAATTTGGAGAGTTTTTCAGCTCCGAACCCTCCGCTCTCCAAGTTCTTGCATGACCAGAAAATGCAAAGTGAGAGCAGAAGAGGAAGGGGCAGGTACTGAGCAGGATTCCAGTTCACCATTTCAACTTACTTTCCTTCCCGAATCATCAGAAACCTGTCAATCTTCTGTAATATTTTACAATAAAGACAGATGAAACAGAACCTCAGTAGATTTTTATTCACCATGAAGAAATGTGTCACTCGCTTGCAGCACCCTGTTCAGCTTCCCCTTCCAGTGGTCACAGCGTGACTTCAAGCACTGCTCAGCTCTGCAAATACCAACTAAGGGACAGAGAAATAATTTCTTGCACTTAAAATCTGTTATTTTCCAGCAGGAACCCTTACACAGGTTCTCAATATGAACACGACAGCCACTATCAGATGCAGCAGTAATTAATTAGCGACTGTTTTCCAAACTCCACAGAGAGCCGCACCAGTAACAGCTTCTGACCCATCACTATTTCCTGTCATCGTCTTCTAAAATGTCTATTTACCCAAAGGGATTGCTGTGGAGACACATCTTGTAGGTGAAAACAGCACACAGATACAGCCCAGGAAGGCTGCTCTAANTCCTTCTCCTCAGGGCTGCTCTCAGCCATTCTCCCCACAACCTGTATTTGTGCTTGGGATTGCCATGTCCCAGGTGCAGGACCCTGCCCTTGGCTTGGTTGAACCTCATGAGGTTCACATGAGCCCAGCTCTCCAACCTGTCCAGGTCCTTCTGGATGGCATCCCTTCCCTCCAGCATGCTGACAGCACCACTGAGCTTGGTGTCATCGTCAAACTGGCTGAGGGTGCACTCTATGCCACTGTCCAGGTCTCCAACAAAGATGTTGAACAGCACTGGTCCCAGTACCGACCCCTGAGGAACACCACTCCTTCCTGGCTGCCACTTGGACCTTGAGTTGTTGACCACAACCCTTTGAGTGTGGTCATCCAGCCATTTCCTGAGATCACATAACACCGTGTAAGCATCCTTGAAATAACCCATCACTTACCAGATCTATATTTTGCATGATGTCCTGGAAGGAAGGGTGAGTTCGAAACTGCTCGAACAGATCCCGCTTGTAGAGCAGGGCGTAGACCAAGTTTGGGTTGTGATGAAGAGAATTGGTCAGGCAGGAGTTGATGATCTCCAGCATCATTCGGATCACTTCCTCGATCACGTTCAGATCTTGAGCCTTTAAGAAAGGAATGAAAGGTCAGCGCGCCCTTTCCCATTGTAAAATATAGTAGGTAATAAAGACAGAGCACAGGTAATTATTACTAATGGAGCTATTTAGCTGGTTAACGTCTCAACGGTGAGCAAACCTGGCATGGCTGTATCTGGAAAGAGATCTGTTTTCTCCTGTAATATGAAAAATTTGAACCAAAATGCACCGTACTCTAGTATTCAGCCTCACAGCTTGATTCTCTCAACAGAAACCATTGTTTCATGCCAAAAAAGCATTTTAACATATTGTCATCAGCCAAATTCACCAAGGGTGAAGCGAATTTAGTCTTTTCAACCCTTCTTCCTGTGCTAAGTAGGAGCACCTCAGCATACGTGGAATTTATGATGTTTTCTGTTGATCCCCGGCTTGGTGAGGGGGGATAGGGAGAAAGGGAGAGGAAAATAAAATAAAAGAATAAAAAGTGGCTGCTGAAACAAAAAAGTAAAGACAGGGGAAGGAAAACTGAATGGGATCAAAACCTGTTGCACCTTGAACATCTGCCACCATTCTCCAGACTTTTTTTCTGTTTTTTTCTTCTATTTTTGGCACCTAAGAATACTAGTAATACATAGAAAAAAGAAAAGTCCTTTTGTAGTGCACCAAGACCTAATGCTAAAGATCCCTGGTCTGGTGGGAGGTGTCTCTGTCCATGGCAAAGGGATTGGAACTGGATGATCTTTAAGGTCCCTTCCAACTCTAACCATTCTGTGATTCTATAAACTTGTAGAGCTTTTCACCCTGTCAATGCCTTCAACAATTCCTGATGACTTTAAAACTCAAGCTTTCTCAGCTGAAGGAGCTGGGAGTGTTTAGTTGGAGGAAGAGGAGGCTGAGGGGAGACCTCATCCCTCTCTACAACTACCTGGAAGGACATTGTAGAGAGGTTGGTGCTGGTCTCTTCTCACAGGTGATAAGCGATAGAAGGAGAGGGAATGGCTTCAAGCTGCACCACGGTAGGTTTAGACTGGACATGAGGAAAGACTTTTTCCCAGCAAGAGTGGTCAGAGCCTGGAATGGGCTGCCCAGGGAGGGGGTTGAGTCCCCATCCCTGACTGTGTTTCAGAGTGGTTGAGATGTGGTGTTGGGGGATCTTGTGTAGGGGAGACCTTTGCAGAGTGGGGTTGACAGACTTGATGATCCCCAGGGTCTTTTCCAACCTGAATGATTCTATGATTCTTTGATTCTAAGCCCTGCTGGTCATCTGGATTTCCCAGCTGAGCATCAGCACATGCCCCATACGGTTGTTCAGAGACAACTTGGTCTTCCCTCAGGATAAGAGGGAAAAAAAAAAGAAGACAAATCTCTGTTCATATCGTTAGGTCTCTCAACCATATCAAGCGTTGGTCTGTGAGACTTTACAGGTCTGGCAGGAACGTGAGTCACAGCAAACTGGCGTGAGTTTTTTCTGCTTACTACGAAGACTGAAACCACTGGCATTTCCTTTTGCCAACTGCCTACACAGCAGCCGTTTTCTGAGTTATCATAAGGCACTTCAGTACTTTATAACGAGGCTGAACTTGCAGCAGCATGTGGTCGGGCTGTCAGCCAATCTGTACGTTGAGTTACTTTCTATTATAAGGTAGGAATCCTCACTTCTCAGATGTAAGAACTTCTTTGGTGTGAGGGTGGTGACAGCCTGGCCCAGGTTGCCCAGAGAAGCTGTGGCTGCCCCATCCCTGGAGGGGTTCAAGGCCAGGTNGTTATTCACACTGATCAAGGTCACGCCGGAAGAGACTTCGAGAACGTGGTCTGGTGAGAGGTGTCCCTGCCCATGGCAGGGGGTTGGAACTGGATGGTCTTTAAGGTCCCTTCCAACCCAAACCATTCTCTCTACAAAAGAGAATTAACTGATGAAAGCCTTTTGATATTCTTGTTTGAAGGACACTATTTGGCGCACACTCCAATGAAATTTCCTTCTTTAGTAATGATGTCTGACTGACTGTGGGTTACAGGTCTTTTTCCAAACATGAGGATTTCCTCCTCTTTTTTAATAGCTTTGCCTCAATTGCTGTTGCAGTGTAGCTCACAATGTTGGCAGAAATCCTTACAGTTCACCGCAGCTCCTCAGTCCGTCAATGGGATTGCATTCTTCTTCTAGGACAGAAGCAATCCTTAGGTTCAAAACACAGGTGGTTCCTCCACTTGTATTTAATTCAGAACATGGTATATTATGGTAGCTTTTAAAAAACTCTGAGCATCGGTGTAATTTTCACCCCAGCACAGCAGGATGACTGAGAGGCTGAGGCACTATCCTAAAATACGGAATATATTACTTGATGATTTGAGATCAAGTGAGATCTCTTCAGTGAGCAGACAGGTAACAAGCCACACAATTGCTTTTCAAAAACTAACTGTTTTCTAATAAAAATATGTTCACCTGAAAAGCCATGTATACGTCTAGTTGAAACAGAAAGCGTTGCTAATCATCTCTAACATGTTATTTCAAGAAAAGGCAGACTGTACTAATTGGACAGCTTCAAAGAATTAGAAGTTGCCAGAAATTCTTGCTCAGTAATTATATTGAAAGTTATTTTAGAAGCTGATGGACAGAACCAACCATCTGTTGGTTGTTCAGCTACCGTGAAGAATTTGGGCCCCAAATGAAGAAATCCAGGAGCTACAGATTTTTACTTATAATCTACTCTATAGAAAAAAAAAAGGAATTAATTTATAGGAAGAATGAGCTCCATAAAAGACAGAGAAGTGGGACTGAATCCCAGTATTGCATATACGTTATCCGGAGAGCTGTACGCTCCTATAATTAGCGATTAAAGCGTTTGTCAAGTTCTCAAAACAGGAAAAAACAAGCAGAAAGCCAAGGACAGCGTTTGGATGAGACAATGGAGAGAGGCTGTAAGGGCTGATAAACCGCCGTGTGCTTTTGTCGCTCTGGATCACCAGTATCAAGCTACGGCCCCTCTGCATCTAGATGTGGCGTCATGACAGATAGAAATAAGGTTACAAAACCATTTTGCAGTTGAAGAGGAGAAGTTTATCACCCCGTGTATTAACTTCCAGAGCAGCTGAAATGCAGAACGTGTGTGGCCAAGTCAAGGGCTACCACATCACCCATGGGAACCTCGTCAGAATGATTTCCTTTTTTTTATTTTTTTTTTTGACTGAATGGGCTGCTGGAGGAAAAGAAAAGCCAAATATTGATTTTGGGGAGGCAGGCAGACAAGTTTCAGTCTATCAAACAGTACATTTAAATAAGTAGTTAAAAGTAACGGCGTTTTCTTATTGCTTATTATTGACAAAGTCAATCATTTCAAATTATTACAGTATTCCTTTACAAAGCAGGGCTCAGATGACTCTGTTGACACTGATAAGTACCAGTCCTTCCCCTCCCTTTTTTTTTTGTATATGCCTATAGAAATAATTATACCCATAATTAACAGAACCGTGGCTTAGTAGCAACTTTTTGAGATGGAAATGGCATCTACAAAAGGGACCACAACGGCACTAAGGTCAGTGTGGGCAATACTCGGAAACCACCTCATGGTTCCTTCTCAGGATAGGAATTACATGCAGTTCTTTTGCAAAGATTTTCATTTTTAAAGCAAAAAACCAGGTACTTGGTCACATTCTACTTGCACAAGGAACAAACCCTGCAGCAACAGCTACGGGAGATCCCAGTACCGTTCTGGGTTGCGCAGGTCTCCTTCGTTAAAAGGAACAAACAAGTGATAATGCCAGAGAAAAGCGAATGGAAACAAGCTGAGAGGATGCAGAGGAAAAACACCAGGAATGAGAATGTTATCCAGAAAAAAAAACAACTTGAGTTTGATAAACACTAACAAGGAAAAGGCAACTGTGCAAAGTCAAGGCACACCCACCAGGGCAGAGCTGGACCTTCTTGTCTTGGACCATCATGAAATATGGCTGCTTTCCTTATTGCAATATAATTAATAATTAGCGTGATATCCTCCTGAGAAAAGACTTCCAGAGAATTCAATACTTACTGCTGGAAAGACTCTAATATGTAAAAACCAGTTTGGAAGTATAGGGCTTATGAAATATCAGAGAAGTCAAGCAGCCTAAACACCAAACCCTGGGCAGGTCCTAACAGTTTGGATAAATATGAATGCATTTGTCCAAAAGATAAAAGCATCAAAAGATAAAAACAGCTGAATCACTACCAGTAAAGGATGCAAGATCCCAGTGTCACCAAAATCCTGCTTAATTTATCTTCCGTTTCCTACATTGGAACATCCTGAGTGCTCAACCTTTTAATTTAATTTGACATTAAATTAATTTTAATTTTTATAATAATAGAGAATTGGTTAAAAAAAAAGGTCGATTAGGAAAGAATGCAAATCTCCAGCCTCAAGATGTTAATAATTCTTAGGAGAAAAAAGGAGGCATGTCCATGTGTCACTCAGGTTAACTTTGGTTAACTATCCCTCACGGCTCGTACTCTCTAATAAAACCAGCAAAAATTATTCTGCTTTGTTTTCTTTCCTCTTATGCTAGTTTATACAGAAAATAAGCCATTTAAAAAATAGAATTTCAGTCACTTGTGATGTTATGCAGAGACATTTCTACGCAAGGGTGGACATGAGGCTCTCTTTCATGATCCAATAACGTTTATATTAAGTTTCAGAGAAAGGAATCATACCTTTTTAAAACTTCTGGTAGTCTCGCTGAAGCCATGTGGTCTGGGATCGTAACCTGCGATCTCAGCAGCCCCGTTGGCTGCTGCAGGAGATGTGCCCTCAGCTCCTGCCCCCACACAAAAGCCCCTCGTTTGAGCCCAGGCTACAGGCGGTTCTGGGTGGTACCCGGGATATTTCACAGCGCAGGCAAGAGCTGGATGGTGATAGATTTCTTAATGACCTTTTTTTATGCTGAGGGTGGTGAAACCCTAGCCCAGGTTACCCAACGAGCTGGGAGATGCCCCATGCCTGGAAAGATTCCAGGTCAGGTTGGATGGGGCTCTAAGCAACCTGGTCTAGTTGAAGATGTCCCTTCTCACGGCAGAAGAGTTGGACTATAGACGGCCTTTAAAAGTCCCTTCTAACCCAAACCATTCTCTAATTCCATGATTCTATGATGGCCCAGGTTGCCCAGAGAAACTGTGGCTGCCCCATCCTTGGAGATGTTCAAGGCCAGGCTGGATGGGGCTTGGAGCAACCTGGTCTGGTGAGAGGTCTCCCTGCCCATGGCCCCAGATGGCAGGGGGATGGAACTGGATGNCAAAGTCTTAATCTAAAGTAACCCGATGAAATAGCGTGGAAATGTCACTTCTAACAGCCAAAGAAATACACAATGGAAATGCAGGCTGATAAAAAAAAACAGTGTCCCCCAATAGAATTCTGAACTTATTGCATGTGACAACGAATGGCTTTTAGGGAATGGTATCTTGCTGCCAGTAACAGGATGCCTTGATGGAATCAGGGAATTCTCAGAGTCATAAGGGACCTCTAGAGATCATCCAGTCCAACTAAAGCAGGGTTGCCCAGAGCACATCACTCAGGGCTGCATCCAGGCAAGGATTGAAGGTCTCCAGAGAAGGGGACTCCACACTCCACACCCACCCTGAGCAGCCTCTGCCAGGGCTCTGCCACCCTCACCCCAAACAAGTTTCTCCTCAGATTCAAATGGAACTTCCCATGTTCCAGCTTGTGCCCGTTGTCCCTTGTCCTGTCACTGGGAACCAGTGAGAAGAGTCTGGCTCCATCCTCCTTCAACCCACCCTTCAGATCCTTGTGAGCATGAAGAAGGTCTCCCCTCAGCCTTCTCTTCTCCAGGCTAAAGAGTCCCAGCTCTCTCAGCCTTTCCTTGTGAGGGAGGCGCTCTTTGGAAAATTTGAATTTTACAAAGTCTAAGTTTCTTTACGTTGAAGCTCAGTTGCTTCAGTCCACAAGGACTGACACTGCAGGCCCCTCTCCAGAAGAGCAAGGAGTGCATACAGTAAGAGAGTCATAGAATTGTCCAGGTTGGAATGGACCTTTGAGATCATCTAGTCCAACCATCAACCTAGCTCTGATAAAAAAACAACAGCCCATCACTAAATCATGTCACTGAGCACTATGTCAACCCGTCTCTTAAATCCCTCCAGGGATGGTGCCTCAACCCCTTCCCTGGGCAGCCCAGTCCAAGCACTAATAACCCTTTCAGTGTAAACATTTTTCCTGATATCCAATCTGAACCTCCCCTGGTGCAACTTGAGGCCATCTCCTCTTGTCCTGTTCCTTGGGAAAAAAGACCAACCCTTGCCTCTCTATGTCCTCCTTCCAGGGAGTTGTAGAGAGCAAAAATCTGTAAAGAAGCTTCCTAAAGCCGCTTTACCTTGAGATACTTGAATAGTTTCCTTCCTAACAACTCCAAAATTCAGAGCCATCTCTAAACTTCCACTTTCCCAGCTGGCTCTACCTGCCCCCTCAAGGTCATTTACTCTGAAGGCTCCTATACGTTACTGAACCTTGTTTTTCCATCAAACTCCAAATTCTTCTAGCACGTGACTGAATTTTCTATTTAATCACTGACGTTAAGGCACGTTGCGGGACAAACGAATAGAAAACGGTACAGCTGTTCTTTCAGGCACAGAGGCAAATTGTGTAGCTTAGGGTTATTGTGTACAAGAGAATTTCAAAGTCTCACTGCTTTGCTGTGCCTAAACAGAGACACCAGCATCTGTACACACGTAGATGGTAGCTGAACACCAGCTTTGATCAATATTGAATACACTGTGCTGAAGAAAATTCAAATTCTTTGC
>VXBJ01007816.1:4985-16508 GCA_013400055.1 Nycticryphes semicollaris
CCCCGCCTCAATTCTTGGCAGGGCAGCAGGAAGTGTAGAGTTAGCCTTGATGTCGTGCCACCCCCGCAGCTGTCATGTGGAGGAATATCCTCCTGCCCAGCCACTCCCCTATTCTGTCTCCTGCACACTATGCCCATCAGCTAGGGTCCCACTGGAGCAGTGAAGGCAGGGGTGAGCACCCTGTCCCATGTCAGGACCAAGGGATGCACCAGGATGAGGACTGGATGATGAACCAGGATGGGGGATGCACTGGAATGGAGGACCAGGGCATAGACCACGTCAAGGGATGCACCTGGACTGAGCACCCTGATTGGTTTGGGGGAAGGGGGCCCCTGTGAGGTGCTTAGGGGAATGGGCTGCAGGGGATATTAGGGTTGGGAGGGCTCCGCTGGGGGCAGGAGGAGTTCCTGAACCCCCAGCTGCAGCCCCAGGTCTGAGCTGTGCCCCTGGAGTACGAGGGCTCTGTCCCTGCTCCCTCCAGTCACCACTGCCAACCAGAGGTGACCCCCAGGGAGGTGGTTGTGCCACCATTGGTCCTTGGTGCTGGCCCTGCCTGTCCCCTGTCCCTGCGGCAGTGATGAGCTCTGTGCTACCGGTTGGGGCCCTCATTATCACCTTTACCAGTATGGTATGTCACCCTCATTTCCAACTGACCAGCCTGCCCCTACACATCCCTCCTCAGTCCTTCCTGTCCAGTCCAGTCCACTATGTGTCTCCTCAGTCCAATGTGGTCCAGCCCTTGCCTCCCAGACTTCCCATCCCAGTCTGGGCCAGTAAATCCCGCTCAATTCTCCCAGTCCAGCCTGGTCTCACACATCCTTCCCAGTCCAGCCTGGTCCCACACATCCCCTCGTACCTCCGCAGCCCAGTCTGGTCAGTTTGATACTGTCAGGAGGGCAGCAGCATTGCCCCATCTGAGTCATCTGGGCTTCAGGATGTGTGGGGAGTGTTGT
Source organism: Nycticryphes semicollaris (assembly GCA_013400055.1). Classification (NCBI taxonomy): domain Eukaryota; kingdom Metazoa; phylum Chordata; class Aves; order Charadriiformes; family Rostratulidae; genus Nycticryphes; species Nycticryphes semicollaris. The sequence goes on from VXBJ01007816.1 coordinate 5,939, forward strand.
GCATCCAGAAGAGGTCAGCACAGCCACGAGACCTGTCTGGCACAAACATGTTTGAAGTTTGATATTCTTTTATCAAAATTGGCAGGTCGAGCTTTTAATTAAAAAAAAAAAAAAATTGCCACAAAGGTATGAATCAACTCCTGCAGCAGAATTTTGTATCCATTTTTGCAATTCCTGTGGATTATAACCCCAACAGCCCCACACCGCACAGCGGCCAAGGGCCCGGCTAAGCTGGGAGCAGCCAAACACCAAATGTACAGCTGGAAAATAAGATGAACGTGAGCTATTTCTCAAAACAGGGGAGGGCCGTGGGATGGGACTTGGTTCCATCTCCCCCCCCAAAAAAAAAGAGGAGGATATTGGAAGGATGCAGGAGGGTCATGGGGGTGGGGGTATTTTCCTCCTCCAAAAAGGGAGTGGTAGCGCAAGAAACAGACGTATGAAGTGAACTGGGAAAGGGAACTAGTGAGGAATGGATCTTTCTCCCCCAGGACAAAGATGCTCATGGTCTGGGCTGCAAGGGACAGAGTAGGGGAACATGGCTTGAAGGAGAAGCCTCTAACGCTCCAGCTCCTGCAGCCAGGGTTGCTCACCAGAGCTCCACTGCCACTGGGAGGGCAGAATGGCAGCCCTGGGAACACCATCCTGCTGGCAAGAGACGAGGAGCGAAGCAGCCTGTGCCCGCTTTCCCTTCCCAAACTCTGGGCACAGCGGGCTTGGGGCCACCGTGGCTCATGGACACCCCTTCTCCCTGAGGGCGCTTCATGCAGGAGGGGGGCGAGTGCTTCCCTGTTGGCCCAGCGCTTGGCCTTGCTTTTCCCAGAAGCCACAGAAGGCGGCAGCTGCCCCGGCCAAAATACCCTGGGCAGTTCTCCTGGGAAGCCAACAGCACCCTGCTGCGTGCCCAGGTCCCCCACCCCCTCCAGGACACTGTGGCTGGACCCACTTTTGTGCATGAGGGTCCCCAAGTGCCCTGGTTTGGGGTGCAGCAGAGCAGGCTGTCACTTCAGTGAAGGCCTCTTGCTTTCACTCGTTGCCGTGACCACCAGGCTCAGCCCGGAGGGTCGTTTGTTCACGACATGGAGGGGTAGCACCTTGACCCAAACTGACCAGTGGGGTGCTCTCTCCCATCACCCGCTCTCAGTAAAACACTGGGGGCTCTGAGGGTTTTCCTTTGGTTCCTCCTCAAGGGTTCCTCTTCTTTGTCTGTTTTTCAAGGGTGTTTTTCCAATCTGGAGAGCGCTGTGAGTTTGGTTCCAGATTGTTCCAGAATCCAGTTCACAGAGACCAGTCTGGAAATTTCCTGGTGCCTGCCTGTGATACCTCCCTGGGAGCTTGATATGCTTTTGTATGTATATTTATATATACTGTACCTATTTAATTATTATTAATATCTTAATTGATGATCTGGATGAGAGGATGGAGTGCACTCTCAGTAAGTTGGCAAATGACACCAAACTGAGTGGGAGTGTTGATCTGCTTGAGGGTAGGAAGGTTCTACAGAGGGACCTGGACAGGCTGGATCCATGGGCCAAGGCCAGTGGGATGAGGTTCAATAAGGCCAAATGCTGGGTCCTGCATTTCGGTCACAACAACCCCGGGCAGCGCTACAGGCTTGGGAAAGAGCGGCTGGAAAGCTGCCTGGCAGAAGAGGCCCTGGGGGTGTTGGTGGACACCTGGCTGAACATGAGCCAGCAGTGTGCCCAGGTGGCCAAGAAGACCACCGGCATCCTGGTCTGTATCAGGAGCAGTGTGGCCAGCAGGAGTAGGGAAATGATGATGCCTCTGGACTGGGCACTGGTGAGGCCTCCCCCCAAGTGCTGTGTTCAGTTCTGGGCCCCTCACTACAAGAAGGACATTGAGGTGCTGGAGTGTGTCCAGAGGAGAGCTACCAAGCTGGTGAGGGGACTGGAGGACAAGTCCTGTGAGGAGAGGCTGAGGGACCTGGGTTTAGTTTAGGCTGGAAAAGAGGAGGCTGAGGAGAGACCTCATTGCTCTCTGCAACTACCTGAAAGGAGGGTATAGAGAGGTGGGTGTTGGCCTCTTCTCCCCAAGGAATAATGACAGAAACAGAGAAAATGGTCTGAAGTTGCAGCAGGTTTAGACTGGATATTAGGAAGAATGACTTTACTGAAGGAGCCTGCCCGGGGAGGGGGTTGAGTCACCATCCTTGGAGGTATTTAAGGAATGTGTAGATGTGGCACTTCAGGGCATGCTCTAGCGGCTGAGATTGCAGGGAGTGGGTTGTGTTTTTGTGTGTGGTTGGACTTGGTGATCTCGGAGGTCCTTTCCAATTGTAACAATTCCCTTATTTCCTTTTTATTTTATTATTAATATTTCATTAAAGTAGTTTAGTTTTTACTAAACTCAAATCTCTTTATCTCTCTTCTTCCTCTCCTTGTGGGGAGAGGTTGGGGAGACGATCTCTCATCTTGTCATTGGCCAACTTGGCCCAAACCATGACACCAAGCCTCCCTGATAAGCTGGTTATCATCATGCTGCTGTGGGCAAGGGTTCCTGAACCTCTTTGGTAGCCTTGGGCTGAAAGGCTGCTGGGTTCTTGAGCCAGGAAGAGCTCCTTTATGGCTTTTGAGCATGTCCAAGCCATGTGGATCCCCTGGGGGTGAGTGTGCTGATCTGTATGAGGCTTCCTTGGGGCTTTCCTGGTCTGAATGTGTCTGAGGGAGCCTGAGCTGTGACAGAAAGCCAGAGCTAGGCATGCTGTTGTGTGCATTGGTTTTCAGTCCCTATCTGTTTTCTGGAGTTGGGAAATGAGCGTGAGGAGTCCTCAGGTTTTCCAGTACTCCCAGAATGAAGATGCTGGTGACTGAGCCTCACTGTTTCCCTAGAGATGGGCAATCTGCTGTGTGCCAGGGACTCTGAGCCCTGTCACTGCACCAGCCATGGTTACACTACTGCCTGAGAGGGTACCCATGACTCCCTGCTGTGCCAGGTCTGGGTGGCTGAGCCTTGCCAGTTCCACAGAGCTGGGCACAGGGCCCAGAGGGCAAGTGTTCCTGAGCTTCAGCAGTAGCCCTGGGAAGAAAAGGCAAGCCTTCCTGAGCTCTGCTGGTGGGCCAGGGCTGGACACACTTGATCCCTTGCACATGGGTGCCCAAGCCTCACTGGTAACCTAGGGCTCTGCTGTGCGCAGGAGTCTCCAGCCTCCACTGGTGATGACCAGCACTGGGTCAGCTGCTGCATGCAAGGGTCCCCACATCCCTCCAGTGCACCAGTAACAGCTATGCTGCTGCACACAAAGGTCTCTGAGCCTCACAAATGTGCTGGCACTGGACCCACTGTTGGGTGTGAGGATCCCCAAGTCTCTCCAGAGCATCAGGGCTGAGGATGCTTTTGTGTGCAAAGGCCATGAGCCCTGATGGTACATGGAGCTAGACATGCTGCTGTGTGTGAGGGTTCCTGAGCCTTGCCAGTACTCCAGGGCTGGACACGCTTCAGTGGAGTTGACACGTGAGGCTCTGGGTCACTATGGATCAGTTATTTTTATGCTGTTGAGTTACATTTCATGTCTCTGTGGGGACAGAGCTGAGGGACTTGCCATCAAGTCCAGGGGCTCCCCAGGTTGTTGGACTCACAGCACTTCGTTTGCAAGTTTGAGTCTGGTCCTGATGAAGTGAGGTGAGGGCTTGAGAAAGACTTGATGAACAGTCAGAGATCAGCAAGAACAGGCTGCTTGAAGGCAGGGGAGGAAAATTTCAATGTTATTCTGAAGCCAACAGGCCAGAGGTTGTATGGGTGGAGGGTCCTAAGTGAAGATTCTCACAGCTCTTGCTCACAACTTAGGTCTTCTTACATCAGCCTGCTCCCATGTGACAGAATGACCCTGTGAGAGATTGGCTCGAACACAGGCAGCAGAACCCCTGGGCTGGGGGACGGGTGGTAGAGACTCTTAGTACTTTCTCCAACACCTCCCAACTGGCATCTCTCACGTCTCTCCTCCTCTGCAGTACTGTTCAGTCACAGTGAATAGCAGTCCTGATCTATTATCTGTTTTAGATGATCATTTAAAAATCCATTTCAATTTACCTAGTCCGTTCTACAGCATCTTGTTTCCCCTTGCACTGAGTTTTGCAATTCCTTACGATGACTTTGTGTTTTCCTGTTATGGAAGCAGCTCCATTTCTGTCTCACTATGCCATGTTGTCTCTCGTAGGATTCCAGGTTAACTTGAGTTGTTAGTACCTCAGGAGGTCTCTGGTCCATCTTCCGGCTCAAAAGAGGGTCAGATAAAAGATCAGGCCTTTTCTCTGTTGTGCTGTTGACTAAAACATAATGAAGGATGGGGCTCTGAGCAATCTGATCTATCTGAAGATGTCCCTGCTCGTTGCAGGAGGTTGGACTAGATGGCCTTTAGATGTTTCTTCCAACCCTAACCATCCTATGAAATTCCTGGCTGGAGGCTGCATTGCTATTTGCACGGAGCTAACCAGCATTGTGTATTTCCTGCAGGACTGGGGTTTCTCCGTGGAAGACTGAAGAAGAGAGCAAAGCTGGTATGCTCAACTCTTTTCCTTGAAATCAATACCATTGTGAGCCTTAGCTGGCACAGCACCACCATCCGTCATCCCACAGCCACCTGCATTGACACCAGAGCTGTTGCCCACAATCAAACCATTAAAGTAACAGTTTACTGCTAAGAAAAGCAAGGCAAACAGCATAGACCACATCATATTATAATCTTAAGTAATTTATTCTACTTAAAACGTACTAATTTAAGCTAAACACCTAATATCTCTCAACAGCCCTCCTTCTGCTTTGTTTAAGCGTTCATGCTAATATGCTGAACAAAGTTTGGGAAATCTTTCAAGTTGTGTGATCGTTATCAGCCACAAGTTCAATGTGGCCAAACTGAACAGGATTGCTGTAGGATGTGGCGTGTGGTTGTAAATTCCTGTTGCCATGGGTGACCATCCAAAGAGGGTTTCCCACCATCGATGCTCTCCGTTCCTTTTTATCCTTTCAAGAATGTGATGAATTTACTTCTGCATCACGATGAGTGGTGATTAGAACCTTCTGTCCACTGTTCTCACACCTTTTAATTCTCACAATTTGCTGTGCTGTAATAGTGGTTTTTAAATTTATTGAAATGTAAATTGATAACAGCAATTCATTCTTATGGGAGCAGGCAACAAATTTTGGTATAAGGTATAGTTAGACTGGAGTAACTGGTGGATCGTGACAGGAGTGGAGTAATTAAAGTTGCAAATATTGGAGTAACAATGTGCATCTAGTATGAAGTTATCTGCAGTCAGCTCTTTCCTCAGCGGCTGACACATGAAGAGACCCTGTCTGTTCATCTGCCTTTGATTCCAATCCCGTGTGTTCCTGACTCCAGGGCTGGAATCCAGTTCTCATCTCTGTCACCGAGTCCAGTCTGGGCCTTCCCCAGTGCCTGCTGGTGACATCATCCTGGAGCTTGATACTGTTTTCACAGAATTGGAAGGGACCTTGAAATATCATCTAGTCCAATCCCCCAGTTTTGTATGTATTGTATCAATTTCATTATTTCCTTTTAATTTTATTATTAATATTCCATTAAAGTAGTTTAGTTCCTTCTAAACTCCCCTCTTCTCCTGGGAGCGAGAAGTGGGGGGAGAGCATCTGTTACCTGTAATAGGCCTAAGTTGGCTTAAATCACAGTGTCTTTTTAATTTCATACTTAGCCATGTTGTAGTAGGCTCCAGAGTCAGCTGTATCAGGAGCAGTGAAATATCCCCCTTTGTTTATTGTTAATTTTTCACAAATTGGTCATCCATCAGCTGGTTTGGTATCCATCACTTGCTTGATGCGAGTGTGGTGGATCCAATTTTTTTCTCCCTAAAACTTCAACAGCAAAGTAAGTGTGTGATCCCTCCCATTGGGGTTCCAATATTGATTTCCCAGAAGATACTTTAATTCAGACTTCATTTCCTGGCTGTATGTAATGTACCTGTATTTCAGGTGGTGTGGGTTTGGCACCATTGGCCATATTTCCTTTTATCTTCAAACCCTTTTTGCATATATAAAATGTACTTGGGAATCTGTTCATCAAATAGGCTGGTCTTAGCTGGCATGCAACTCCCTGGGTGCCTCCCAAAGAGAACCTCTGCTGGTGTTAGCCCTGTGGCTTGTTGTAGAGTCTGTTGAACATCCTGTAGGACTAAGTTTAATGCTTTTAGCCATTTTGAACCAGCGTATGTAGGTACTTTCTCTGTCTTTTCTTTTAGTGGTCTAATTCATCCTTTCTCCTTGTCCTGTGGGTGACAGTGAGCACGCAGGTTTCCTTCAATATCCCTAAGAATTTTTACAGTTTACAGCTATACTGACTGTAAAGTGAGCACTCCTGTCCAACCCAATTGGCTCTGGAACTTCATTCTTAAGTATAATTTATTTCAATAAATCTTTTACTACCCCCTCTGTGTCAGCATTTCTGGTCAGGAAGGCTTCCACCCAGTCTGAGAGTTGATCTACTATTACAAGCAACTGTTTGTATCTGTAAGCAGGTGGTATCTCTGCACAGTTCACTTATAATCACTGAAAATAGAAGAGGGCCCACGGTCACTCTCCCAACTCATTGAGTTTGTGGTCAATGGGACAGTCTAGTTGGAGGCCTGTATCTAGTGGAGTCCCTCAGGAATGGGTACTGGGACCAGTATTATCCACTGTAGTCATCAATGACTTGGATGAGGGAGTACAGTGCACTATCAGCCAGTTTGCTGACGACACCAAACTGGGAGGAGTGGCTGACATGCCAGAAGGCCGTGCTGCCATCCAGAGAGACCTGGGCAGGCTGGAGAGTTGGACGGGGAGAAATTTAATGAAATATAACAAGGGCAAGTGTAGAGTCTGGCATCTGGGCAAGAACAAGCCCAGGTACCAGTGTAGGTTGGGAAATGACCTGTTGGAGAGCAGCGTAGGGGAAAGGGACCTGGGAGTCCTGGTGGGCAGCAGGATGCCCATGAGCCAGCACTGTGCCCTTGTGGCCAAGAAGGCCAATGGCATCCTGGGGTGTATGAGAAGGGGGGTGGTTGGTAGGTCGAGAGAGGTTCTCCTTTCCCTCTACTCTGCCCTGGTGAGACCCCATCTGGAATGTTGTGTCCAGTTCTGGGCCCCTCAGTTCCAGAGGGACAGGGAACTGCTGGAGAGAGTCCAGGACAGGGCTACAAAGATGATGAAGGGAGTGGAGCATCTCCCACAGGAGGAAAGGCTGAGGGAGCTGGGTCTCTTTAGCTTGGAGAAGAGGAGACTGAGGGGTGACCTCATGAATGTTCATGAATATGGAAAGGGTGAGTGTCAGGAGGATGGAGCCAGGTTCTTCTCAGTGATGCCCCATGATAGGACAAGGGGCAATGGGTACAAGCTGGAACAGGGGAGGTTCCACTTAATTATGAGAAAAAACTTCTTCAGGGTGTGGGTGAGGGAACACTGGAAGGGGCTGCCCAGAGAGGTTGTGGAGTCTCCTTCTCTGGAGAGATTCAAAACCCGCCTGGACGCGTTCCTGTGGAACCTGATGTAGGTGTTCCTGCTCTGGCAGGAGGATTGGACTAGATGATCTTTCGAGGTCCCTTCCAATCCCTGAGATTCTGTGAGTTCATCCTGGTGCTTGAGAACTTCTCACAAGTTGGTGTCCTGGTATGAGACAGAACAAACTGAATTCTTCTCAGTAATTTTACTTCTCAGTTAAGTCTCTCCTAACTGACTGCGCTCTCTGAAAATAATGGCATATTTTTCAGACAGTGTCTGATTCTAGAAGTGATAATGTATGAAATTTATTGTGAGCACCAAGGAATGGTACGCAAAGGGGCTTTTGCTTATACTTATTGCTATAACAACCAAATTCAGTTCGCTGTTATATGTCCCGTTGGAGGGTCAGAAGCAGAATAACACAGAGAAGTGGTACCTGTGGGGCAGAGCAGACAGAACAGGGTATCCAATCTGACCAAAATCTGACCATCCTGTTAGCATCATGCTCAGAATAAAAGCTGAGGTATCAAAGGGGTCAACCTCTTTCTTCAATGGCCAGTGTCCGAGGAGGACTCTGTTCATCTGCCCTTGATCCCGGTTTATGGGTTCTTGAATCCAGTTCCTGGCTGCTGCTGAGTCCAGTCACAGTTCTGATTGTCATCCTGGTGCTTGAGAACTTCTCACAAGTTGGTGTCCTGGTATGAGACAGAACAAACTGAATTCTTCTCAGTAATTTTACTTCTCAGTTAAGTCTCTCCTAACTGACTGCGCTCTCTGAAAATAATGGCATATTTTTCAGACAGTGTCTGATTCTAGAAGTGATAATGTATGAAATTTATTGTGAGCACCAAGGAATGGTACGCAAAGGGGCTTTTGCTTATACTTATTGCTATAACAACCAAATTCAGTTCGCTGTTATATGTCCCGTTGGAGGGTCAGAAGCAGAATAACACAGAGAAGTGGTACCTGTGGGGCAGAGCAGACAGAACAGGGTATCCAATCTGACCAAAATCTGACCATCCTGTTAGCATCATGCTCAGAATAAAAGCTGNGCTTTGACAGATTCCCTGAATAGTTTGGATTCTGGCCTGCTTAGTTGAGAGAACATCCAATTTTATTTTATTTTATTTCCTTTGAGAGTCTTGAGAGGTTGGAAATGAAAATGCACCTCATGTCGTTCTTGAGCAAAAACCTTATCGTGCCTCTGGAGAGTTTTGTAAAGTTGGTTAAGGCAATGCTGCCTAAACTGCCGTACGTGTTGTGGTGTTATTCATTAGTTCTTCGGTTTTATTTGCAGCGGTTGGGTTCCGAGTGAATCGTGCTGTTTTCAGGTGGTGGTTACTTTACGCAGGGGTAAACTGGGCAAGGACTTCACCTGCGCACCTCGATCGCCACCCAATGGCTTCTCTCCCCGCCTGCGCCTTCTGTTTCACCTGGGGAAAGAGCACTTACTTCTCCCTTGTTGGGACAAGCCGACTCCGTTAGAGTTTAGGGACTGTGGAAACGAGTGTGATTATCAAATCACGATGTTATTACAGATTCTTCTGAGTTTATTTCAAGGGTGGTTTCATATTAAGCAATGGTGCAGGGGTAGGTGTTACATGATGTGCGCTGCCGCTACTCCTCCCACTCTGACGAGCACTACTGCTACTCCAGTTCCAATAAGGACCACTGCTGCTGCTCCAGCTCCATCCCTATCAGTAGAAGTCACCCCTGTGACCAGGAAGCCAAAAAAAAAAGTCAGTTTGTATCCCTTCCTGAAGGGTAGGATAACACCAAAGACTGGTTTAAGTCAGATCACATGAGAGTGAGTGCTTAGAATCACAGAATTGTCTGGGTTGGAAGAGATGTTTAAGATAATTCAGTCCAACCGTCAACCTAAATCTGACAAAAAACCACCACTAAACCATGTCCCTGAGCACCATGTCATCCTGTCTTTTGAATACCTCTTGGCAATGGTGCCTCAACCACTGCCCTGGGCAGCCCATTCCAACGCTTGATAACCCTTCCCATGTAAAAAAATTTTCCTAATATCCAATCTGAACCTCCCCTGGTGCACCTTGAGGCCATTTCCTCTTGTCCCATCACCTGTGACTTGGGAGGAGAGATCGATCCCCATTTCTCTACAACCTCCTTTCAAGTAGTTGTAGAGAGCGAGAAGGTCTCCCCTCAGCCCCCTTTTCTCTGGGCTGAACACTCCCAGCTCCCTCAGCCGCTCCTCATCAGACTTATTCTCCAGACCCCTCACCAGCTTGGTTGCCCTTCTCTGGACATGCTCCACCCCCTCAATGTCTATTTTCCCACAGGATCCTATTTACTAACTTCTTGAAGAGCTGGAAGTTTGCTTTCTTAACATTTAGAGTCCTAGCTGTGCTTGTTGTGGGTTTCAGCCTCCTTAAGACAGTGAACTGCACTAGGGCATCATCACTGCAGCCCAGGCTGCCTTCAGCTTTGACATCCCTGATGATTTGGCTTGCATTTGTGACCAACAGGTCCAACAAAGCATCTCCTTGAGTACGGCTGTTAATTTCTTGTCTCAAGAAGTTGTCATCTAGGCGCTCTAGGAGCTTCCTGGAGAGCTAGCAGCCAGCCACGTTGCTTTTCCAACAGATGTCAGGGTGGTTAAAATCCCCCAGCAGGATGAGAGCCTGCAATCACGATGCTTCCTCAAGCTGGAGTAAGAAGGCATCATGGACAGGCTCTGCCTAGTCAGGCAGCCTGTAGTAGACTCCTACCACAAGGCTCCCTTTGTTGTCCCAATCCCTAATTCCTACCCATAGGCTTTCCACTTGCTCGTGGCTGTTCTTTAGCAACAACTCTTCGCACTCTAGCCACTTTTTTACANTTATGGGTTCTTGAATCCAGTTCCTGGCTGCTGCTGAGTCCAGTCACAGTTCTGATTGTTATCCTGGGAGCTTGATACTGGTTTTGTATGTATTTGTGTATAATTCATTATTTTATTATTATTGTTTTCTTTTTATTGATAATATTTCATTAAAGCTGTTTTAGGTTTTATTTTTAGCCCGTATGTCTCTCTCTTCCCCCTTCCCTCTTCTGGGGAAGGGACAGGGGGATAACAGAAAACATCTGTTGTTGGTTTAGCGGC
>VXBJ01007817.1:10422-79371 GCA_013400055.1 Nycticryphes semicollaris
TAATATTCAAAGGAAGATGGGTGAAAGGAAAGTTTATCTGTCATGTCAGAAAGGATAATAATATTATGAGAAAATATTATATATAGATGGAGTAGATTTTAGTCCCACATGTTCTATAAATTTTATTCAGGAATCATTTTCTCCACTGGTGGTAGTCACTGAAGAAACATAAGACTTGAATCAATTCCTCCCTGAGAGAAAGGGTGGTTTTACTCCAGAGAACTAGGTGGAATTACTGGAGCGGTGCAGAATGTAGGAAAGGGCAAAGAAGTGCTGGTACTAGTTTCCAAACCTTCAGTATTTCAATACTTTTTATCTGTCCTGACATCTCTTGTAAAAGTGGATGAGATGTTTTGTATTACAGGTCTACTTCCAGATGCCTCTCCGCCATCAAAGGAACCCACTCTTGGAAATACACCTTATTGATGCAAGGCCAGAAATTGCACACAGTGAAGAAAGCACAAAAGTAGGAGTCGGAAGAAGCCATAATACTTACTGTGCAGAGATAAAAGTCATGACAGACAATAGGGCTGGCCTCCAAAAAGGACAGAATATGTGCAACACAGCATTGGTATAAAGATATTCAGTACAGCCAGAAGAAAGGCATGTAAATTCACTTAATTGCTTTAACTTTTGGGACGTAAAATACATAAGCATGTTAGTTATTTAAGGAAGAGAAGCTAGCAAAAACAAAATCACAAAAACCATCAAACTAATATGAAGAAAATGAAACAACAATGAACTTAGAAAAACCAGATTTTTTTTCAACCTGTTTTATTTTTCTTTTACTGCTAAAAATTAAAAAAATCGCCATGAGGAGTTATGCTAACACTAATTTTCTGCACTGCATGATGCAGGCCCATGACTAATCTACCTTTATTTCCATTCTCATTTAAAATAAAAACTAGATTTTTAACTGATTTTACTGGAACTGTGTTTGGTTAAAGNTAGACTCCAGACAATTCCCTGAGGGCACAGTAATCCTTTTTAAGAAAGCACAAAATCCCCAGACTTAGATCTAAAATCCAGTGTTTGTTATGTATAAAAATTATACTGTCAGCATTACAACTCACAGATTTGCAATTAAATGCTAAATGAAGGACAACCTTCTTAGTAGCCTCACCTGCCCTAGATGTCTTACAAGAATTCTAACTCCTGTGTTATTTATTCATGTGTAAAACTGATCACTTTTATGATAGCTTTCAAAAATTGAAGAACCTCTAGAAAGTAATGTTATTCATTCATTATTCCCTTGAAGTTCTTTTGAGTGCCAAAGGTTGAAGAGACCCTTTTAAAAGTTAGGCCTATAAGTTGTACCCAAGGCTGCACTATAGCTCAGGGACACCAGAGTCAGGACCAGGGTGCAGGAGATTTTGTCCCCAACTCAGGTTGTTTGAGCACACTGCTGTTCAGCAAGCCACAGAGTGGAAGTCTGAATAGACACCCCGCAGTGATGCTGTCTCTGTTAGAACTCTTAAAATGAGTAGCTGATGTATTTTTTTACACACCATAAGGAAAATAATTTTGGATAGAGAGATTAAATCAGTCATGATTTCATGCAACCTTGTCATGGTGTGCTGTCAATGTCATGAAGTGTCCTTCCAATGGGTATTTCTACTTTGACTTTATATTGCTGCTACATCAGTCTGAGGGGAAAATAGCTTAGAGTAAGTATGTAATTTCCATTATTTCCTTTGCTGTCTGAAAACTGTATTTAAAATTCTCTCTCCACTCCAGTAAATCACATTTTTTTAAAAAAAAAAATTTGAAGGGAGAGATAACCATAAATAAGAAATATTACTGTCTGCAGTCTAGGAGGTGATTTAAACAAAGAGAGAGATCTCCCCCTACTTCTGCCTTAGACTCCTGCTTTCTGTGAAAGATTAAGACAGGCTGCTTGCACATCCCACACTACATGGAACACATTGAGATTCTGGCATAAAATAGCCACCCAAAACAGCAACACATTTATTTTAGAGCAATTTTGTTTCACTGTAAAAATGCCAACATCTCAGCATAAATTACTAATTTCCAGATAAGCCAATTGAAATGAAGTGTGGGTTGCAGGGAGAGGGAACAGGAAAAGTGGGGAAGAGAAGGTTTTAGTAATATGTCTCAAAGGATAAATATTTTATGGGAGCATAGCATAACGTAGGATATCAGTGTTGGCTCCAAAAATCTTCTGCATCTCCGGGAAGATGGTATTAGTAGTTGTCAAGAAACTTTCTTCTTTAACCTGGTAAGAATGTTCCCATTAAATATATTATGAAGGGAATAAATTGTGATACTGAAAGCTACCAGAATTCAATGCACAAACATCAGTAGAACATGTGTTTTTGTTAGAAAATCCTCCAAACATAATTTTTCACACCTTAGTAAAAGCATGATAAATTAGCATGATTATTAAATGCATAGAATTCAGGCTAGCATGAAGATGAGAATAATATTGCAGAAAATATGTCCTTTTTATTTGCTGTTGGTAAGAGTTTCTTTTCCGTTTATGAAGAGGCTCTAAATCTTAATTCCATATTCCTGATTTGTTCCAGTATAAGTGAGCTTTCTTTATCCACAATTCTGCACCCTGGGATGAAACTCCAGATGTACAAAATGGGTATGCTTGGATGATGGCAAGTATTGCTCAAGACCTGGAACTAGAAATACAATTGTAGAACATATTTTCAAGTTCTGGAGTACTAGAAGATTGCTATGACTTTGAGACCATGCTATCCCAGTCCACAGAAAAGTAGATTTAAGAAGCAAACAGTAACACAATTTATACAAAAAATTTATATAATAATCTGTTTTGAAAGAATGAAAAATATATTTTCTAGTTAAAACATCTCTAATGAAAAACAGATATCAGTAGGTAGAAGAAATGGAGTAACTCCTACACAGCAATGCTAAATTTTAATTTCTATAATGACAAATCATTAAAGAGAGAGTTTAAAATATCACATATGGCAAAATGTTAAATTGCAGAATGTAAGTGAAGATGTCTGCATAAGTAGTTCTTGGAGGACAATGTGTCTGTGTTGAAAAAACATATGGTCTTTCCAAAGTCCTGAAGTTGTCCACAAAGTGTAAGAAAAATAAGTCATAACAACTTTTAACATCTTAACAGAAAAGAGCAGACATTCCATGTATTTAAAAGCTTAGTTACTTAAAACATAACATCAGAAGGATTTCAAGTGAATTTTTTGTCAGATCAAAATACACTGTGATTTAATTTCAGGTTGAGAATTTCATTCTCTAAAAGATATGTAAGTGTAATTTAACGCGTCATTGCCAAAAAACCAAACCAAACCAAACCAAAACTCAAAACCTGTTGCTTGAAAACGCATGGGCAGTAAATGTAAGGATTATTTTCATTTTTTCCAATAAATTATACAACATAAGTCACAAGAAAACATCCAGGTTCTCCCTGTTTGCAGTCCCTATCAAGAGGCGTGACCATATTGGTTTGTTAGTCAGTGACAACACAAACATAAAGCAAACAACAGCTAAGAAGTGAAATGTAGGAATAGTTCCCAAACAACTGTGCTACATACGTCCATGGAGATATTCAACAAATGGCTGGACAAAGCTCTGAGCAACCTGATCCAGGCTTTCCATGCTTTGAACTGGGGTTGGACTAGATGCGTTTCAGAGATCACTCCCAACTCAAATTACTCAGTGATTCAGTGGTCCAATCAAACGAACGTCACAGTTCAGATGACGTGCAATACTTAGTCCCAGTTATGGTAGTGAAATTTCACTTCTCATTGTAAGCAAATTGAGAAAAAAGAACACTAAGTAAGTAAATTACCAGAAAAAGCAGGAAGAGGGAAAAAATGTCTTGTTAAAATTAAATACATAAACATCACTCTGATAATAAACATTGTTATACTGACTTCTCTACTAGTATTTGTGACTTCATCTCTCCCCAGATCCTGCATCAAATTAGGAAAGACAGCACTAAAAATAAAAGCAGTATTAATTATAAAACAGAAGAAATGGGTCTATTATCGTGTCGCATTGCTCTGTGAATCATCCACACTATACTAGAGTTTGTAAGAGATCATCAGATTCCTCCTTGAATCAAACAGACATGAAGGCATACCTCCTTTGTATATCATCTGAATGAACTAACATCTATGTTAAAGGAGAAGCCTCTGCTTGAGCATTCAGACACCATTTATGATGTCAAATACACACATATACTTATTCTCAGATGCTCTTCCTCCTTCTTCAGACTGGACCCTAGGTTTCCTGCAGCAGAGTCAGGCATCAGATTTTACAAAATAATTTAATTGAAAGGTACAGCAGAAAAGACAGCCTGGGCTGTGTGCCTCCAAAGAGAGGGACTCTGAACAAAGAAATCCCTGGGCAATTACTAAACTGCAGTTTCGAACTCTGAAGGTTGAAGCCTCCTTTTCTGGTTCACACTCCTTGTGCACCTGCACTTGCTGACAGCACATGAAGAACTGAAGAGTCTCAGACTTGGCAAAAACACTACCAAAACATCAGTGTGATATCTTTCCCATACTAAAAGACTAAACACAGTACTGGATCAACTGCTAGGGAAATTACTATGGAAAAGAATTCTATTGTGGCCTCAAGGCTTCAACACATCTAGATATTCATGCGAAGTAAAGCTAGACAAAGAGCACAAATCACACCATATTATAATCCTAAGTAATTTGTTATAATTAAAAATTATTTATGCTAAACAACTAATATCCCTCATCAATCCATGTCCATATAAAATTATTCAAAAAATCTGAAGAAAACACAGTTTATCAAATGGGCAGACTAGCACCTGTAAGCCTTTTAAAGAACTTTTTAAAGTCTTAGGTAACAAAAAAACCAGCATCATGCAGGATCTTTAACTGAATAACTCAGGGTTCTGATTTTGTTACAGAATTTATTCATAGAATCATAGAATCATTGAGGTTGGAAGAGACCCTTGGGGTCATCAAGTCCAACCATCAGCCCTACTCTACAAATTCCTCCCCTACACCACGCCCCCAACACCACATCTAAATGACTCTTAAACACATTCAGCGATGGGGACTCAACCACCTCCCTGGACAGCCTATTCCAATGTCTGACCACTCTTTCTGTGAAAAATTCTTTCCTAATGTTCAGCCTAAACCTACCCTGTTGCAGCTTGAAGCCATTCCCTCTTGTGCTATCACTAATCACCAGTGAGAAGAGACCAGCACCAATCTCTCTACAATGTCCATTCAAGTAGTTGTAGAGAGCGATGAGGTCTCCCCTCAGTCTCCTCTTCCTCAAACTAAACAGTTAAGGTCTGTTCTGTAACATCTTTTTATAACAAATCTATATGTCAGAGCCATGTCTTTGCCTCAAAATCAAATTGTAACAATTTGATTGTTTCTCATTTGTATCATGGGGCATTACCTGGGATCTTTATGTACTGACCAAGACCACATTATGTTAGGTAACACATACACACAGAACAAAAATTCAATTTGTTCAAATACAAATTCAGTTTTGCAGCCTACAACATGGCTTGTTCATTACTCCCACCTTCTTGCAGAGAAAGTTACTCTGTCTAGAGGAAGTTACTGTGTATATTCAGCTATCACACATGCCTGACCAGGCTACAACACCAACAGTCACAGAAAAGCTCTGTTGTACACCAGGACCGTTGGGACACTTTTCTTCAAAGCCTATTTAATTAAGGGAGAGGATTTAAGCCTATTTACCATCTATGCCAGGCTCTGTGTTTTATTTGTAGTGAATAACACTTTGTCATGGAAGTGTAAATATCAGGCCAAGGTCAGAACACAGTGTACCCCTTCCATAAAGCAGACCTTGAGAGTGTTGCTGAAAAACTTCTTATGGTAATAGTGGAAGCATGAGAAATATTTTCCATGACAATCGCAGCTCCGAAAAACTGCAGCAAACAGGATGGCTAATTAAGAGTTTTGATTATACAGCTGGAATCATAGACATGAAAAACTCCTGTCACAATGTTCTTAAAGTCTACATTCCATATATATTCAAATTACTTCAGTAACTCAATTGCAAAGTGTATGAATTCCGACCTGGTGTAAGTGGGGTACTGCAACGCAAACCTCTGTTTCTGACAGAGGCAAACCTGGCCTAAAGCTATTTATCTGTTATTTATAAACGAAGTGCAATTATTCCTGTTTTTAACAATCATGTTTGCTTCTTCTGTTAACCATGATATTATCACCATATTAATGCCCATTCATTAGATACTGAATTAAACTGAAAGATAAAACCCAGATAGGTAAGAAAAATCTTTCTGTAGTATTAACGTATCTGCATCACTCTAAAGCTTCAGTACCTATGTCAACTATCACAAACTCATTTGGCTTAAAACAGAAACAACAAAGAATAGAGGATAATAGATGGTTATGAAGTTATTTTCACAATTAAACTGCCTTGATTCCTCAAGCAAAAAGGCTAAAAAGAGCACACCACAAGTCATCTTTGTAGACACTACATAATTTGACTTTACTGATACTAGAAAGACCTTCTTTTAAAAATATAGTCAACCAAGGCATTTTTCTGGAGCACCAAAACTATTTGCTTTTCCACCCTCAAGGACCCTCAGTGAACTTTATTTTTCAAGGAGTCTAATGCTTCACATTAAAACAAAACAAAACAAAAAACCCTCCACCTCCTATTGTCATTGTTACATTTTAATATGAGTATTGCTTCAGGACAATTCTGAGCACATATTCTTCCATGAGAAAAAGAGAAGCAGCACTCTTGTTTTTCTACATACTCATTTGTCAGCTCTCATGGGTAAGATAGCCTGCATATTAAACTTTTAAATGCTGGGAAACTTACTCATATGTAGTAGGAATCTGATTGAACTAGAAACATTTACTTTTAGCTAAAAAAATACTACAGTGGTTGTTGCCTATAGTATTTCCAGGACTGGCTATATATTTAGAAAGCTTGCCTAGATGAGTTAGCTTAACATCCACTTTAGGAGGAATTTTCCTTCTATGATATATCTAAGTCTTTTTTTGTGATATACAAAGTCAGATTATTTCTTAATTGACTGATCTTTTTATTTGCTCCTATTTTTTGTTTCTAATGAAAGATGGGAATTTGTGATCTACTATGAGTTTGCAGATTTTAGCCTTCACGACATAAGCAGTTTCCTACTGAGTTTTGGGTGCAGATACATCTTAGGATTTGGCTTTTCATGAAACACTGAAGCCCTGTAAGGTTTTTAAACATTTGTCTTTCCTTGTTGGATGCCATGCAGAAAAATCTGGACTTTAGGGCATAATCCATGGTAAAGACACTGGGGAAACCTTGACTGAGTTGTTATGTTTATAAAGCTGAGATTCAATTTCTGTGTTAAGTAAATGGAATTCATCATATCTTCTGCAAATGTTTATAACTTATTAATTGAATACTGAATGAATTTTCTCAGAATTTACATATAAAGTCATAAACTCAATAATAGATTAAAAGAAACTAAGAATGAGTCAAAATTTTAGCATCTGTGTGAGCTGGTCCTTTGCCCTGAATAATCCAAGCAAAGAAATAAAACCGCTTTCTCAGGTTCATTGTGAAAACTAATTAAGATTTTGCATACAGGCTATACTTGAATATGTTGTAATAGTTGCTCTGCCTATTAATCGGACAGATGTGAAGAGGTCATCAACTTATATGATTTTTAAATGGAATTGTGGGAAGAACTTAAATAATGAATGTTCATCCTCCAGATTTGTCAGTGAAAAAGTTCTGCTTTTTTTGTGACTTGGAGGTAAGAATAAAGCCAGATTGTCATGTTATCCCCCTACCTGATTACACGTTCCATTCCTGCCTGTTAAAGATCCTGTGGTTGCAGCCCAGCTCATGTGTCGGTGCCTGATGGACACCTGGGGGCAGCAGCGACTTGACTGTAAACTAGTTAAGCCTAAATGTTTGTCTTCTTTTCTTAAGAAATTAGCATTAATGAAAAATCAATGAATTGTGCAGAAATGTTCAATTTGCAAACCAGACTCATATAAACTCAATCAACCTACACCTCTGTCAGCTTTGTTATACACGTGCATGGCTCTACCCTACATTATTTCACCAAAAGACCTTAGCAGAAACTTGGACGTGTAATTATAGGATGAGAAAACCTGCCAGTGTTTCTACACAGCTCTTGGCTTCTGCAACAAGACTGTTAAGAAGAGATATAAAACTAAGACATCGTGGCTATTGCAACCATAAGTTGGACATAGCGCAGGAAAGCAGAAATGGAACTCTCAATGTTTCATTTCTACCCCTGCTAGTTTCAAGTAAGTTAACATATTGCAAAAAAAAGGAAAAGCAAAATAGACATTTACTTGGTGTGAGAGTAACCCATACGTTGTTCAAGTGTTTAATCTTGGTTTTGAATATTTGGAGAAAATGTGTAAGGGGAGGACATGCCAGCAAAATTGTTAACCTCACCCACAGGCCCTCGAACAATTTCAAATCCACTTAGTTCCTCTGGAAACTGAGTTGAGGGTAAATAAAATGTTTTCCTCACTGTCTCCCTGTTTCTGCACAAGTTGCAGAGTCATGAAGTAAGTAAATTGGATTAATTTAGCTCTCTTGAGTGCATACTTTCGTGTAGTCTATAAGTTCACAATTGCCCACATTTTTCTCCTCAAGAGAGATCTTTGCCTCTTTCAATGCACAGTGTAAACATTACACTTCTCATGGGGAATAAAAAAAAAAAAAAAAGGAAAAAGATAAATACCACTGCACAAGTCTGTAATGTCATGCATTAAGGTCATCAGTTGACGTGGATTCTGAAAATTCTCTGCACAGACTTCCGAACCTGAACTAATAGAGTAACAGTCTGATATTTTGCCAGCCTCTGTTTGCACAAGCTCTAAAGGAAACACTCCTGGTTTTTAGCACCAAGTAAATACTAAACTTCCAGAACATTGAGTTATACTGAGGCGTATTCCTCTTTCACAACCCGAAAGGTTCTGAAAAGGAAGATTAACCATGACGATAAGTACCACATCTGTCACATCTTTTAAATACCTCCAGGGATGATAACCACTCCCTTGGGCAGCCTGTTCCAATGCTTGATAACCCTTTCGGTGAAGGAATATTTCCTAAATTTGAACTTAAACTTCCCCTGGAGCAATCTGAGGCTGTTTCATATTGTCCTATCACTTGTTATGTGGGAGAAGAGACTGACACCCACCTTGCTACAACCTCCTTTCAGGTATCTGTAGTGAGTGATAAGGTCTCCCTTCAGCCTCCTTGTCTCCCGGCTAACTAAAACCTTCTTTGGATACACTCTAGCACCTCAATGTCTTATTTGTAGAAAGGGACCCAAAACCAAACACAATATTTGAGGTGCGGCCTCACCAGTGCCAAGTACAGGTAGAAAATCACATCAATAGTCCTGCTGGCCACACTGTTTGTGATACAAGCCAGGATGCTGTTGGCTTTCTTGGCCAACTGGGCACACTGCTGGCTCATATTCAGCTCCCTGTTGATCAACACTCCAAGGCCCTTTTCTGACGGGCAGCTTTCCAGCTACTCTTCCCCAAGTCTATAGTGTTGCGTGGAGGTTGTGACCCATGATAAATGTCCATAAAATTTCCTGTTATATCCCACACCCAAGCTTTCTAAAAGAATANGGGAGAGACATTTGAAAACTGAAGCTGTAATGATTTTGGTTGGCAGAGTTATAAGGCATGTTATAATGAGAAGTGATAATTAATCTTAAAATTCCTAGATGTGCCTGAAATATTTGCATATGTGTGTAGGAACATTTTAAAATTTGTAGACATTTCAGGTGCTTATGAGACTATGACTTTAATCATCACAATGACATTCAAATAATTTCTATAGATCTATAATTCTCAAATGACAGGTCAAGACCCCCAAGCTAGTCATGAGTTGTTAGGTGGTAAGAGACAGAAAACAGCAGCAGTACTTTAATTTCCAGTGAACCATCCAAAAGATCAGTTCCTTTGAGGCTGGAAAATGAGAAAAGGTTGTAGTGAGTGAGAGCAAGCATTTTTTTAGCCAAGATCTGCCTTTCATTACTGGTAATCACTCAGTTTCTCCAAAAAAGGGAAATAAACATAAACACTTGCTGCTGGTTATTATTCCAAGATCCTGTTCTAGACATGCCAAGCTGCTAGAATGGGTATAACTTCATTAGGCTGTGCAAAGGTCAGAGCTTGCAATGAGTTTGACCACTGATAGAATACTTAATGCATTTACCCATAGTAATATCCAAATGCTGCCTGCATACTAGACAAATGAGAAAATTGTATTGCTTTCAAGTTTCCAAATACCCTTAAACAAAACTTAAAAGAATAATGTCTGATGAAACTTTAAAAAATGGTTGTCATATATGTTGCTACATCTATTGACCTGCCAAGAGAATGAAATCAAGCCTCTAAATGTCTTAACAAAGCTTCCAAAAAACTCTAGCAAATATGGCAAATTCCATCTTAATTTCAAATTTACTTTATAGCCTGAAGAATCTGGCTCAGCTCTTCCAGGCATTTTCTCATGGCTCTAGGTAAAGAAAGTTTTCCCAGGATTTCTCCAACTGAATTGCAGGGTTAGAAGCCTTACATCATACATATTTTTGTCAAGCTTAATTAAAGCTTAGTCTTTAATTTTAAATTGTATGAAAGACTCACACTGAAAGTAAACCAGCAAGGATGCAATTTCAGGAATGAATGAAGATTTTTACCCTTTGAAAAACCATACACAGTAGACTCTAATTTGTCATTTTGTGATTTGTTTTACTGACTCAATGGTTTTTACACTGACTGCACATTTATCACTTACATATTTCTCATGATAAGAAGTGCATTGCAGAATGTTAATAACAAAAGTGTATTTCTCATTCTATGAGAATAAAGGATTTTGCAGGCTTCAAAAGTGGTATTATGTAAGAACCGCCTTATGAAGGCAGCAGTAATCACAAAAAAATGAAGTTGCTTTGTGCTTTGCATTTAAAGCAGCGATGAAGATTTCTTCCTTCAGTTCTCTTACTGTGATATGCTCATTTTTTAAGGACAATTAGGTAAGAAATACTTGAAGAAGAATGTTTTTCTTACCTTAGGTCTTTTGCACCCATGTAATACCTCTGTCAAAGAATTCGCTATTTTTACTTCAGTTTGCTTCATCTTATTCTCCAGAATATAAACATCTAAGGCCCATTAACTGACTTTTTAAATGAAGATAATTTTAATAGTACAGGTGTATTATATTTGTTTCCAAATAAATGCCTCTCAAATATGCATTTTGAATTTTTGTGCCACAGTTTAAAAATAAGACTATATTGTTTTATGTTTTTAAATATTAAAAAAGTGACATTTTGTCCAGTGGACAGTTAAATAATTGTACCATACATATTGTGCTTGGACTTTGAATTTCAGATGGAAGCTGAAATTACTTGGTAAATTCTTCATCATTTGTTAGCTCACTTTACTTCAAAACTTTGAATCAAATAATTCTTTGTTCTCAAATATGCTAGTCTTAAAATAATTCATCATTAACCTGCTACTACATGCTGAACTAGTGGTTTTAACAGGGGTCTAACTAAAAGAGTGTGAAATACAATATTGAATTTTAAACCAAAAGTCATAGTAACAGCTGGGTTATTGATTGTTACTTGTACTCTCTGTAGGAGTTGCGAATTCCGATGAAGAAAAAGGACTCCGTATGACAGCACAAAAAAGAATGTTAATGATCCAAAAGGCTTTGTCATTATTTTAGCAGCATTAATAAAGTAATATTATATGTAATACAATCAAATATTTTACCAAAACAAAACAAACCAACCAACCAACCACACAACAAAACCCAAAAAGTGCCAAGGTATCCAGTTGTTTAAATGATCTTCTTATACTTATGGAAACAAAAAAAAATTCCATTCAGTTAAATTCAGCCTGTGAGTTTCAACTACATTAACAGCTACGTACTTTCTTAGATGCATAACTACGTGTTCTGGTAAATGATATGAGCAGAAAGATGTGGGCTTCTATATATGTCCTTCAGTCTCATGTTGTATTGATCTTAGGGCAGGGAATAAGACATTTATCAAGCAATTCATGTTTATATAGCATACACATAAAGATTTGCAAGCCTAATTTTAATGGTTTTCTTAATCTAATGCAATCCTGTGTGTGCAAACATAGCTTTCCAAGTTCCAATTGCAATTATTTCTAAGGTTGCATAGATTTACTGTGACAATGAAATATTTTATTTCAGCATTGTGATACATATTTCTTAAACAGAGAGTTCATGGCTTTGTTTACTTGACTGAACACTTTCAGATCATCAGTTACAGTCTCATAGTGGATAGCAGGATACACACATTTTCCCCACCACAGCTGAGCTGCAGTTTCTGAGTTGTGATGCTAACAGCCTTTTTATCTTCCAGCATGTTAAAAGGACAACAAAGAAAGAACAGAAGTAGATCAAAATCCTCTCTCTGCTTTCATCATTTTGGAATGGGAGGGGAACAGGACTGGTGTATACAGAGAGAGTTAATTGGGTTAATTGAGTTTGATTCAATGATAGAAACTAGCTTTCATGGAGGACAAAACCAATCTGCCCCATCAGCCTTTTGGACAGTGGATGGCGTGCATGTTTGAGGCATGTTTTGCTTATGTCTCTGTAGCTCTGATTTGTATCCAAATTAATTTCCTATATATTTTGTTTTGAGTGGGTGTGCAGTTTTGCCTTTTTTTTTAGTATTAGTCACCTCTTGCTGGCTTGTCTGCCTCACAACAGGTTACTGGGGAGCCACACATCCCTAACCATTTTCACTGGAGGTGCAGAGAGGCTGGCAAAGAGGTTATAGTCTAGCTACCTATCTTTTGCTGTGTGCACATTTATTGAGAGGAGTTCAGGGAGATGCAGGTTATTATAATACTTAAATACTGTTTTGAATTAGTGTTTTAAACATCTCACAAAGTATAAAAATTATTACAGCATTCAGAAAAGTAAGAGGAAACTTTTTTATGTCAGGGTGGTCAACATTGGAATGGCTGAGAAATTTCCACCCATGGAGACATTCACATCCTGACTAGACATGGTCTGGAGCAACCTGGTGTGGATCACCCTTCTTTGAGTAGTCGCACTGAGCTGGGTGATCACCAGAGCTCCCTTCCAACCTCAGCNATTATCCTACACGATGAGGAAAGTCAGCAAGAAGTTGGGCACTTTGTTGGTCTAAAAAAATTGCCCAGACCCTGAAAGAAAATATGTTTAAATTTGCTGACTGAACACAGCAGGTTGTGCACTCCACTACAAATAACAAACACGGTCAACCAAAAAATTTCCACAGCCCCTTCTGTAGTATCAGAAGCTTTTAAGTTGCATTCACAGTACCACAGAATTGCCCAATGTACAAGAAGCTATCTGTCGGCTTGAGCATCCATACTGTTTTATTGCTGAAAAATTACACTGCTCGTGTAATATTAAATAATCACCATAAAAAGGTGAAAAAAATTAATGCTGCTCATTATCAGAGGAGTAAACATAACCAACATTTGTAATCGTCATGGCAACAGGAAGCAACCTAGACTTAGTAGGTCTTGTCTTTCTATGTGTAATAGTAAGCCATTAATCCATTAAGAAACAGGAAAGTTTAAGAAGAAAAAGTACTCTGTAGGGATTACCCTTAGATTTTTGCTATTCCCTTTTCACATTTCTTTCAGTGATAAATATGCCACTGCCTGTCTTGTGACTGGCTGCTCAACACCTGTCTGCAATGATGTTTCTCTTCCTTTCTCTAGCTGGATCCATGGGTAACACTGGAGCATTGGCTGGAGCTGGACCTCACCTGTTACTTGGAAGAAGCAGCCCATAATGTATATGCATCTTTTCAGATAAGAAGTTGTCTAATTCAAGGTTGATTTACCTGGTGGAGCTGTTTTATCTTTTTTTGTCCCATTATTTCAGGAAATAAAAAAATTTGTCAATTTTCTGTATTTGGGTTTTATGTGACTTTTATAAAGCACATTTATGAGCTCTAGGATAGATCTATTAATCCTTCCAATTAGAGTTGTTACCATTTATATTAATTGACATATAGGCAGACAATTAGAGAGAGTGAATAGGTCCATAGTCTAGTAGGTATGTAGGCACATCAGCTATGGACCACTCAGGTTCACATGCTTGTTCTGCCAGAGTATCCCATATGCCACTGAAACATCCTGTCCATGGATCACTCATTCTTAGTATCTCAGTGTTTTTCAGCAGACCTGATAAAGGCAAGGGAAACTTCAAAATATATTGTGTTTATCCTGATGTTGATTGCAATACTTCTGAAATTAAGATATTTCTCTCACCAACCTTTACACACAACTTCTGGGAACACTTTCCAAGGTGTATTTACTGAAGTTCCTGTTTTCACATGAACACTGAAAATGGACCTGTTGAAAGGACCTGTTTTAATCATGTGTTCTAATCACTGTTTCAAGCTATGTTCTGTGGAGCTAAGAAGTCTGAAGTGGGACCTGAAGTGCTGTATACTGAGAACTGACATTTGACACAGAATTACATTTTTATTCTGAAGGTTCTCAGCAGGCAACCTCACCAACTAAGCCAAGCTGCCTTCAGTGAACGAAGTAAGGAGGTATGTAAAAGAGCACTCCCAAGTAAGCTGCAATCCATCTAGGTCTCTGTGCTCCTGGGGAAATAAACTGTAGAATTACAGCAGCAGCTACACCAATAAAGGAAGTTAACCGATTCCTATATCCATCTTCATTCAATTAAAACACCAAGAAACACACCATCTCTGTAAAGCTGGCTAAAGCCTCGTAGCAAAAATGCCTGAAATAATTACTTTCCTGGAAAAAATCCCTATAGCACACTGTACTTTTGGAATCCAAAATGGATTTTGTTAAGGTTTTGTATTTATAAAGCAATGACATTCTAAGAAAATCCGTAGATCCTTTGCCATGTAGTATAACNTTCATGAAGATCATAGCTGCAGACTCCTGGAAGACAATCTTCAGCATCCTGCACTGTACATCCTGCAAATAAATATAACTTTCCTTCTACTACAGTGAAATGTAAAACAATGATTAAATGACTGGTTCATAAGACAGTTCCTGAGTTAATATGTAGAATTTCTATAAAATCAAGGATGTTTTTAGATTTATTCTTCATAGCAAATTATATAGGTAAAACGTTTATTGGATTCAGAAATAATAAACTTCATCAGCAATTTGATGAAAAATCTTACCCTAACATTGCTTGCATCTAACCATTCCTTTCTACTCTTCAGTATATTGAGAAAACTGCAAATAATTTTACAAACTTCAGAAGTATTACTGAAAAAACCCTTCCTTCGATTTTTTTAGAATTGAAATGCACTCTTTCAACTCATTGGTCAATAATTGAAAAAGAAGTGTTGTTTTGTCCTTATGAAACATCTTCAGGCAGTGCAAATCCCCCGTGCTGCTTGCTCATGACAGAGTTTGTAAGGAAATACATGATGCATATCTTATTTCCAAGTGTCCATAAAAGCACCAAGAAAAATGAAAAATATTTCTAAACAAGGGAAACAGAATGTAGTGCCTCTTAACTCAAAAATAGGAACCTATCAGTATATTTAAAGAAAATTGAATAGCTTTAAAACCTATGCATACGTGTTTACCTGTAATTTATCACTGCCTTTGAAACAGAACAATGTTATTCTTCCTTCAATTTGAATAATCTGAACAACTGGATTTTGGCTGCATTTCCTCAGGTTTTGTTTTGTTTTGAATTTTTATATCAATTTCAACGATTTTAATTTTTCAGATCATACCAGTTTGTTTTACACCTTCTTCTTCTTTACACCATCTCTTCTATTTGGTGGTTCAGAGTGATTAATACACTTATGAACATTTACAGAAACTTTTGCTAAGCTTTTCTTACCAAGAAAGCCTGTGCTACTTTTCTACGTTATCTGTTACACATATCTAATTGTTGTGTACTTTTTCATGATTAAACATTGTGGATTTTCATATAGGTATATATTTTAAATGATGCATAATGCCATTTTGTTATACTGAACCCATACACTGCTTTTGAAAATCCTATATATAATATCTCATCTATTTTTCTGTCTAGAGCATGTATCTCTAAAATAATGATGAACTAGTAGAAATGTACAGGTAGAGAGATCAAAAATCCAGACAGCTACTTCGCTTGACTATAGAAAGTTTAATCTATGAGTCATGTCATGTGTCTTTTCCATATCCAAGACTGAATTCTATGCAGTAGTGGAAAACCTAAAAAGACAACAGCTACAGCGACTGCTACAGGCCAAATGGAACACTGGTATACTGATTACATGGATTATAAATATGTGCTTCAGAAACAGATGATTGCAAAATACCATGAGGTCAACTGTTGTCCTGACAGTCCTTTCACATGACTCTCATGGTTAAGGACTCCCCACCATGCAGCTGTTTGGCTGTCATGTTTTTCAATAGTTTTTTTTTTTGGCTGCACCACAGGAAATCAATTCCAAGCAACAAAATAAAATATTTTTGAAAGCAGAAAACAGTCACAAGTTTTATGTACTTTCTACAAATCTTCTATTTAAAGAATATATATTAAAATGACATGACAAATGCAGAGTCCAGAGGGGACTGCTGAGAATCACAGCTTAAAGATTCTGGGCCTTATCTAGCCAAAAACGTCAAAAAACCCTGAACCAGTTCTGTTTCTCGCTCTTTGCATTTTAAAAGGAAGTAATACTAAACAACATCACAGGAACGCTGCAAGTTTTAGTTACCTGATACTCTGAAGAGCTTTAGTATTCTTAGAAGTGGCAAAATGTTCTTACTTCTTTTAAGAGTAAAAATTCAATTTTTCTTTAAGAATTGTCTCTCCAGTAGACAAATTGGCTCCATAAGGGAAAAGCCTGTGCAAGAGGCAGTGAACACAATGGCATAAATCAAGAGCAATGCTAAGGAACCTTACAAATGATTTAAAGAATGGTTAACAAATGTGAACTTATGCTGCAGGATGCTTACTGTGGTATGTTTCTGCTTAGCAGTCAGGTTGTTTACTGCACTCAGGCATAACAGTTTTGTTGATGTGTGCTCCCTGCAAAGCCTGACACTGAGAGAAGGACTTTGCTTACCTCAGAGACGGTTACACCAATAAATGCTCTGTTTCACCTCAGTGCAGCACATTGCACTAGAAAATTGCTCAGGAATACATCAACATAATTATAAAAGAACAGCTGTCTCTAATTTACTCACAGCTGGAAACCTCATGTCACACCATCTAAATTTTATTCCCTTACACCAGTGTGCTTCAACATTTTTAATTGATAGATCACCTAGCTTTTTTAAAATACACACACAAAACTGCATGCCTCTACTGTTACACAGCAAACAAGACAGTTGAGCATTGCTGTGTGTCATTTAATTAAATAAAAATATGTTATTTTATAAAATTGTGTCTTATCTCAAAATTGGAAACAATTAAGGGCAGAATACTGAAAAAAGAATGTGACTCTTGAGCTGGGATGCCAGAAGGTATCCACAGCAATTATGAATTAACTCCCAGCTTTTCTTTAGGGCACTGGCTATTTTTCTGATTGCAATATTTTTATGAATTATCTTCTCCTGCCTTATGAGTAATTTGTGACTTACAGACAATGGGCTAAATACCACTGCAGATCTACTTATGAGTTCCCAACAAGAGAAAGAAAATACAGTTAGCATCTGGAAATACGTGGGCGTGGGGGCAGGGACTTAAGCCTGTTGGAAGGAGGACAACAAGAAATACAATTGCAAACCATACATAGATGCTTATGGAGATCCATACTGGCCTTCTCATACAGTCAATGAGATGTTCAGCTGACAGCACTTCAAGTTATGCCTTCATAGTTTTCAGCACATGTTGGCTTATGCTTCTACCAAGGCGAAGAATTAGCGTCTTCAGAGGAAGTCCTGAGGATGCAGCCTAAAAGCCACATTGATTTGTACAAAACATCGGGTTCAGTTCTTTGGATCTTCAGGGACCCTGGAAGCAAGTCAAATCTATTGTGACATAAAATGCGCACCTACCAGATCTAGCAGAGAGAAGATAAAATTGAAATCTCTACAGGAAAATAGAAATCTTTGCAAACATATTTTGTGTGCCAAATGGGGATAAGACTCCCTACTTAACTTGGAAAAGGAAATAAAAGACAGGCCTTTTTAATTGTTCTCAATTTGCTCAGGAAGGAAAGGAGCCATAAGTGCCATCACTTTCGGAACAGCGTACTTTTAAATTTGTTTGAAAAGGGTTACACATAAAAATGTCTGGTTTTGTTTGTTCCCCTCCATGTCTTGCGTTGTGGCCCTGTGAGGAAGAGTACTTCTAACTGGTTCCTTGAAACAGCACTTTTAGTTCTAGTAAAATTCGTTACCATTTTTCACCAGCTTTATGAAGAGGAAGCAACACCGAGCAGAGCTGGTGCTGCTGCAGTATTTATTGTGTGACTATATGTTAACTGTAAGTAGGGAAGGGGAATATGGTGTGTAAAACGTATCCTTTTCCTTGCTCTCCCATTATCTCTGTGCAAAATTATAGGGAACTTCAACTCTGTGTAGAAGGAAAAGGCTTCTTAACTGACTCTAAAATACATGGACTGCTTTGTTTTTTTAATCGTTTCAGAAGCTCTGAAGGCAAACTCAGAGGCTTCACATTAATTAAAATGAACATTCATTTAAGTGATCATGCACTACAAATTGAAAACTGGAGCTAGTTATTTCCTGAATGAGATGCCCTCCTTGGGAAATGTGAGTCAAAGGACAAGCAGCGGAAGCAGCTACGAGGATCCCTGTTGCAGGAAGCTACCAAACACTGTTCTACAGCGCCTGGTAATATGTGAATCTGTCATTCAAAGTGAGGGCTGTAAGTGCTCCAAGGCCCTTTCAAACAGGTAAAAACACTGTTATATTTCATGTTCTAGTATTATTCCATTCATTTTTTAGTGAAAGTATAAAAAGATGAGAATTGAAATCTTCCTTAATTGGTGACATGTGATATGTAAGGTTAGGGATATAAACAAGTCANTGGCTTTTCTACTACCCGACTACTAAGCTTGAGGCTAAGCTATGGTTCAATGAACTTTTGCTTCACACCAGAGCAGAGGAACAGTAGAGCAACAGCTAGATTTAACTAGGTAAGGCCAATGCTAGCTGAAATTCCAATAGAAAAAAATATCTGATTTGCAGCTGGAACTTTTGATATTCATATTTTCTGTTTCTTGAGCTAATTCAGGTTTAAGTAATATGTTCTCTCTTCTTGGCTTTTTTCTTTACTTCAAATTGACTCCTATAGTCTTTATTTCATCTATTAAACTTTGCAAGCTGCTAACTACAGCTATTTATGGCTGAGCGATTGTTGTGACATAAAGTAAGGTTGTAGTGCCCACTACAGTTAACGCTCAATTTTGATTTCAATCCCTCACATGTAGCCATAAATTCACCTGGGGTCGAGTTTAAATTAAGTAGGATATATGTTGATAAATGTCAAACACCATCTTCCTTACGTTGGTTTAAATTTGAACTCTTGCATCTAACACTGGCACCAGTAACTAACCTGCCATTTCCTGCCAACAAGCATTCTTCAGCATTTTAACCCAGGGCTTTTTATCATTCATTTCTACTACTAAACCCCATAAAGAACACAGAAGATATGCATATTGGTATACAGTAGAGACAATTTTAAAATACCAAATAGTAATAATTAAAAGTTATTTGTTGCAACCTGGATCTTTCTTGATGAGGTCATATTCTGATAACGTGGCAATTTTCACAATAAGGTTTCTTTTATTTTGATTACCAACTGAGATGATTACCAACCAATTTTGATTACAACCCAAGATGTAAACCCATATCACAATGTACATGTATGTAAAACATTCTACTGTCTGCAGTTTTTGTGAAGTCTATTCCCAACTGCTTTTATTTCCTCTGTAATAAGGGTTTGTGGAGATATGTCTATATGGAAAGGATAAGATATTAAAACATGCGATTTTTATTTTTCCACAGCAAAGTGCATTTTCACTCAAATATTCAAAGTATTCCTGAAATCTGTTCCTCTCTCAGACCTCAGCTGTACAGTTCTTTATTATTCTTGCATTTTGAATGAATTACAGAGATTATGCTGTTAACCTGATGACCAGATCGCCACGTGTCTCTAATAAACAATAGGTGGAGTTATTGTGCACCCTACATTTTGCAATAGAGTTGCTAAACTGAGCAACTTTTATAATTGATAGAGAAGTTGAAATAGGCAATACCCCAGGGGAAAATGCTAATGCTCAGCTGACTTTTGCCTAGTACCTTCCCCTTCTATGTTGTAATTTCACTTCACGCAGCAGAGAAAAACATTCAAACCAACTAGTTATTACATTTCACTAGGAATATTATTTTTGAAAACATCTGCATCTGCATGCTAATCTTCCAGTTCTTCTCTGACTACGCTAACAACTCAACAACTCATGCTACTCATTAACAATGACATTTTTACCGTTTTTAAAAGGACATCTACCTAAGTTTCCTTAATTAGCTATAATATTTACATGTACTTAACAGTAAAGCACCTAGTGAAAAAATACCTCAAGACTCCTTTGAGCAGAAAACCTAAATTGATGTCTACCCCTGGATGAATTTCTATAAAAAACAAAGGTAAAATGTCCATTACACCTTATTCAGCTCACAGTCAACAACATTTTGTTCTTGAACAATAACTAGCATATTTGTATACAATGCACTTGACAGCTATTAATAGAAATGATGGAAAACACACCTTCATCATCGTATAGATAAATCTAAAGGAAATCCATTACAAATTTTTTGGAAATTCATGTATATCACTCTTATGACTCTACACAAACAAAAGATAAATCAAATTTAAATTTGCTTCCAAAACTACTGGTCAAAAGTGGGAAATTGCTCAGATCCTGCAGCTGTGGATCATAGAATTACACAAAATTTTGGCCTGAACAGTCACACATTACCACTCATGGCATTTAGACAAAACAGGGTTTGGAACTAGATGATCTTTAAGGTCCCTGAAGCCATTTTATGATTCTATGATCTTGTGGACTGATGTTTTAATTTGTGTCACTAATTTTTTCTGGATGTTTTTATTTGTTACATAGCTCATCCACACCAATAGTCTATACTGCTTGATGTAATACCTAATTTTGAACTTTGTTACTTTTGTCTAAAGAACTAAGGAATGGTCTAACCAATGTGTATGTTCTTCTCTGGTACAAGAAGCATGCCCTTCATGTGGAATCCTCCACAAAGTCATATGGGTGTGAGTGACCGTTGATGAATAAGAATGTTATATGAGCAATTTACATGTTATACTTCCATTATATTTGCATAATAATTTTACCTTGATATTATTTCAAAAAATATTTTTATTTGGAAAACAGCATATGCTACATCTTGTGACATGGATGCTTCTTGTAAAAAATTAACTACCTGTCATTGAAGCAAATTTCCTTGAGCTCTCAGCTCACTATTCTTCCTTCCCATCCTTGATGAAATATGTGAAGTTTCTCTGCTACAATGCTGCAGAAAAGTCTAACACTCAATTATATATTGTAAAAGGGATTATGAAAAAGTAGTTCTGTATGTGAAATATCTGGCAGCAACAGCAAGCTAACTACATAGAATATTTCTACATGCATATATGAATAAAGCAAGTTTGCAAATAATGACTTTTATATGGAATCGCAGAATTATATTATCATAGAATAGTTTTGCGTTGGAAGGGACCTTTAAAGGTTGTCTAGTCCAATGTCCCATGCAGTGAGCATGAACACCTCCACCAAGATCAGGTTCTGCAGAGCCCTGTCCAACCTGACCTTGAATATTTTCAGAGATGGCCTAACTACCATGTTATAGTGTTTCACCATCCTTTTTTTAAAAAAAACTTCTTCCTTCTACCTAGTATGAATCTACTCTTTTTTAGTTTAAAACATTTATCCCTTAACCCTTGACCCTTCTTCATAGGAGAGGTGCTCCATACCTCTGGTAATTTTTGTAGCCCTCCTCTAGACCCACTCCAACAGATCCATGTCTTTCCTGTACTGAGCATGCCAGAGATGGACACAGTACTCCAGGTAGGGTCTCATTAGAGCAGAGTAGAGGGGCAGAATCACCTCCCTTGACCTCCTAGCCATACTTCTTTTGACGCAGCCCAGGACACAGTTGACTTTGCCCAGCTTTTCATCCACCTGTCCTTCTCTGCAGGAATGCTCTCGATCCTTTCATTCCCCAGCCTGTATTAATACTGAGGGTTGCCCTGACCCAGATGTAGGACCTTGCACCTGTACATCTTGAACTACATGACGTTCACATGGGCCCATTTCTCAAGCTTGTCCAGCTCCGGACAGTGTCCCATCCCTCAGATGTGTCAACCATAACACTCAGCTTGGTGTCACCTGCAAACTTGCTGAGGGTGCAGTCAATCATACTATGTCATTGATGAAGCTATTAAACTGTACTGGTCCAAATATGGACCCCTCAGAGACACCACTCATCACTGACCTCCATCTGGACATTGAACCATTGGCCCTTGGATGCAACCATCCAACAAATTCCTCATGTACTAAACAGCCCACTCATCAAATTTACATCTCTCCACTTTACAGTGTAGGAAGCACATCAAAGGCCTTATAGAAGTACAGATAAATGATGTGTAGCATGGAAAAATCCCTGGCGAAATCCTTCATTCATTTCATGAAAAGACTTGCAGCTCATGCTGAAAAAATCCTTCAGCAGTACCAGCCCCTCATGGATGCAGAGTTTGGCATTGTATACTGTACATTTCTTTAATTCCAAAGGTGGGAAATACTGCCTTCAGTTAAATTAAAAAGCATTTTTCTTCCAGAATTTAGCCTTCAAACACAAAAATCTCAGCAAAATGTAACATATTTATAAAATATATATAACCATATAAACATAACCATAAATTTGGCAGTAGGTAAGACCTGCTGCTTTTAATTCTCTTTTAAAACTTGTTGAGCTGCTCTTCTTCAAATTTCCACTGCAGCTACTTCAATTCTACCTTCAGCATTACTTTTTTCAAAAATTTAAATGATTTAATTGTTCCCCCTAACTTGAATGGTGAAAGATAATAGCCATGTCATAGGGTTGCAGAACTAAGTCAGTGCACCAGCCCTGGTCATGTCACAGTAGGCAGCCTCCAGTTCCTGGTATGAGGCCTGGAGACGTTGTCAAGTGCCGCCATAGTAAGTAGAACATTGGCATTGGCAGGTGGTGACAATACCAGCCCAGGATGGGTATGAAAAGGGCAGTGCCAGACCAGTCTGGCAAAGAAACAAGGTGAGATGGAGCAAGGAGGAGAAGGCAGGAGGCAAGGGCTGCCCATGGTGATGGAAGGTGGCTGCTTTGTACTGCAGTTAGCCATCCAGAAAGGAAAGCTATGGCTTACTCCTCTCCTCCCACCCTTCTGCCACTGAGCTATACAGTTGTGAGCAGTTTACAGGACAGGTAAGGCAACAGTAGACCCCACAAAGTGATCTTAGAG
This sequence comes from Nycticryphes semicollaris, assembly GCA_013400055.1. Classification (NCBI taxonomy): domain Eukaryota; kingdom Metazoa; phylum Chordata; class Aves; order Charadriiformes; family Rostratulidae; genus Nycticryphes; species Nycticryphes semicollaris. Next base: position 33,961 of record VXBJ01007817.1, read on the forward strand.
GGAGCTGGAAGCTCCTCAAAGCCATAGGCAAAGGAAGGTCTGTGTCCTTTTTCACTGCATACCCTGGGGCTGTGATCCTGGCACTAGTCCTAGCGACAGAATGACCATGCATAGGTGTGCAGGACTCTGATGAAGGCTGAAGGCCAGCCCGGTGAGACGGGAAAGGGAGTGGAGAGAAGTAAAAGGGCTGGCCACGGTGATGAAGGGTGGCTGCTTTTTATTGCACTTGGATGTCTGGACACAAAAGCCACCAGGCTACTGTGACAGTGCAACCTCCTACCTCCCTTAGGCCACCCAGTGCTTGGTGAGGTTTCTTCCCCACTTGCACTACATAACAAGATGAGAACACTACCTGAGACACATAATGGTCCAATATAAAAGAAAGAAAAAGGAGGCTCTGGGGAGACCTGATAGCAGCCTTGCAGTACCTGAAGAGGGCCTACAGAAAGGCTGGGGAGGGTCTGTTTACAAAGGCCTGTGGTGACAGGACGAGGGGCAATGGCTTCAAGCTGGAGAAGAGCAAATTTGGAGCGGATATTAGGAATAAGTTCTTTACTACAAGGGTGGCTGAACACGGGAACAGGTTGCCCAGGAAAGTGGTTGAGGCCCCTTCTCTGGAGATATTCAGGGTGAGGCTCAGCAAGGCCCTGGGCAGCCTGGTCTAGTTGGGAGTGTCCCTGCTGACTGTGAGGAGGTCAGATCTGGCCTGGACCATTCTATGATTCTATGATTATGACAATCCCTTAGTGCACCTGTCTCCCATGATTACTATTGTTTGAAAACAATAACAGTAATTAATCACTCTTGATAATATATGGATTGTGGCCCAAAAAGGGGGTGTGATACCAGAACTTCAAGATCTAGCAAGTTCTGGGCTTACACAACTGTTGGAAAGCACTAGAATATCCCATTGTCCAAGTTGAGCTGGAGTGGAAAAGTACCTGACAAAAGTCAGTTACCTCAGACCTTCTAAGTAGCAATTCTACTGAAACCCTAAATGAGCTCTTCCACATTAGAGAGGGCTGTGACCAGCATCTCCCCTGCACTGGAACACTGCTCAGACAGACACTTCGAGGATTGAAAGGCCAAGGCAAGTCAAGCTTCTCAAGTGTCTGTTATCACCCACCGAGGAATGCCAATGCATTTTGAGTGTTTATTCCATGTTGAAGAGGGAAATTCAACTATAGATTAGCCTCTCTTTGATCCACCTGTCTACCTATGTGTCTCTAATATACACTTCGGCTGTTATGAATGTGGGTGTTCTTACCCTTTACCAGATCCAAATATTTTTGGAGGAGTTAAAAGGGGCACCATCTGCTCACTGGAGTTGCCCGCTGGGAAAGGATCTTTGGTACTAGCAATTAAAACCTCAGGGTGTAGGTGGTGTGTGATTCCCTGAAAGGTGTGTGTTTGTGTTCATATGTATATGTATTGATGTGGGATACCTTATAGTAAATTAGCATGAATTTTTTCAAACCTGTAATTAAATCACTGTTTAATTATTTTGTTAAACCATCTTGTAAATCCTTATATCTTTAGTGATTAACTGCTGCTAAAATTCAACCTCTTAATCTACCTCAAATAATTTAATAAATTTTGAATTGCTGATAACTCTTAATTGTGTCAAATATTTCCATCTGCAACAACCATGGCACACTCTTGTCCCCTCCCTCCTCTGCCACTGAGCTGTACTGTTGCCAACAGTCTACAGGACAGATAAGGCAGCATCAAACCCCTTTCCTGAGGCAGTTTTTATTGACAGCTCACCGAGTAAGAGCATCTTCATCATCATTGTGCCTGGGCAGAGCACTTTCAAAAGCTGCAGGGATCACCTTCTCAAGCTCTGCCTACCTGGGCCCAGTCACTTCTGTCTTCAATAATTTTGCTATCTTTTATATTTCTTTGATCACTAATAATGGCTATCAGCATTGACATTAATGGTACTTTCAATTTTCCAGAGAGCATACACCCAGTGACAGGAACAGGGCAGACATACTTCCATCATGGCAGCTGTTGAATACTTGCAAAGTTGGTCAGACAGTGCTATTCTGGTTCTTGTTTCAAAGACTGAGTTCGCAAGACTGTCAAGACTTGAGCCTTAAAATAAAAGAGCAGATATGCAGAGCTACACCAAACTTCCATCTATCCTGGTTCTGCGACATTAGTGTATGCTTACAGAAAGAGCAGAAAATATGAGCAACAGGAGGACTCTCCAATAAACTCACCCCCTCTCTGTGCAGTTAGCAGTTTAGGGACTTTCTATTGCTTAATAGCCCTTAATGGAATTTTATTCCACAGATTTGTTCAACTGCCTTTTAAACCACTTGTACTTTTGAACCAAAATATCCTGTGGAAATTAGGTCCATGATTTAAGAAGAATTTGCCTAGAAAAAACATTTGCTTCTGTCTTAAACTTGTTTCCTGATCAGTCCATTTAGTGCTTCCTCTTCCTGTATTATAAGAGAATTTTAAGTAATGACAACAAAAACTTTCTCCACACCAGTCAGGATTTTATAATTGATGTCATACCTTTCCCTACTCTTAGTTATCTCTCATATACTGAAGTCATTTCATAACTCTGCTCAGCCTGGTCCCCACATTTTACTTTTTTGTAGTTTTTGATAATTAATTCCTTTTAGGGATGGGGATGAGAACAGCATAGAGACTTTTATGGATGCATGACATGTTGACATAGCATTTTCAACTTTTTCCTCAGCTAGCTATTTCCTAATATTTTCAAAATCTCTGTTTTCCCTTTTAACCACTTCTTAGAATTCAGAAAACTATCTGCACTGTTCCTAGTGCCTTTCCTAAGTATAAATAGCAAATCTAGTAAACTATATATGCAATGACTAATTAGAATTCTTTTTCCCTAGATGATCAATCTTCTTTCATGAACACTTTCAGCTGACATTTTAGCATTCGCTCAAGTTCATTATATTAATTTACAACACTTTATTGTGTCTATCATGCTGAATAGCATTCTGAAACAAACTTTATATATTCGTTATTAATCCCCGCTTCAGATAGCTTAAAATTTTTGCATATATTAGAAATGTATGTAAAAATATTCTAAATATTTTTCTAATATTCTAAAAAGCGTAGAGCGCAGAATTGAGCACTCTTCATAAAAGGAGTATTTATTCCTTCTTTTTGTTTCCAGTTATTTGGCTAACCAGTTCTTAATAAATGTGATAGATATACTTAGCTCAACATGTGACAATTTCAAATTTTGTAAGGCACAAGGACATAATGACATAAAATTACTTGTAACTGTCTATTAAGCCTCAATCAACAGCTGTGAAAGTTGATGAAGGACTTTCTATTGATTTGTAAATATTTCAATACTGAAATTTTCAAAATACAATGATGATTTCAAGCAATATTTTTTTACATGAACCTGATGTGGTAGTGAGAAACTCATCTACCTACAAAAACATATACATTAAGCTTATAAATGCATGCCTTTCTGAGGAAGCAGAAGCGCAGAAACATCATGGTTGGAAAGGACCTTTGAGATCATCGAGTCCAACCATACATGTACAAAAACCCCTCTACAATCTCAGCCACTAGAGCATGCCCTGAAGTGCCACATCTACAGATTTCTGAAATAACTCCAGGGATGGTGACTCAACCGTCTCCCTGGGCAGGCTNAAAATACTTTTAAAGAATATATATTGATTTACTAAACACTGTAAGAAAAATTAAGATATTGATTTTTCCAAAGGAATAGCCTGGCCAGCTTTTGCAGAAGAACAACTTGGTCCATCTGCAATGAGGCAGTTAGAGAATGATTAACACCACAAAGCTTACCGGGGGCATCCAAGCATGCTCATCCACTAGACAAAGGAGAAGTCAGTCTATGCCAGAACTGGATGATGAACATTTACCTGAGACCAGCAAAGTTGAGCAATATTACCACAGAAGGGAATGAATACATAAGTAAAGTAATTGATATGGGTGGANCATCATGGTTGGAAAGGACCTTTGAGATCATCGAGTCCAACCATACATGTACAAAAACCCCTCTACAATCTCAGCCACTAGAGCATGCCCTGAAGTGCCACATCTACAGATTTCTGAAATAACTCCAGGGATGGTGACTCAACCGTCTCCCTGGGCAGGCTGTTCCAGTGCCTGATCACTTTCAGTAAAGTAATTTTTCCTAATACCCAGTCTAAACCTCCCCTGCTGCAACTTCAGACCATTTCCTCTGAATTAAAACAACTCTCAGTATTTTGAAGCCTCTTAAAAAAAAAAAAAAAAACCACAAAAAACCCAACAAACAAACCCAACTAAATCTAAACACCCAAAACGGTAAGGAATGAAGTCCTTTGGTTTTCAACTCAATAAAAAGGTCAAGTATTCAAAGGTGCAAAAATACTAATGTATTTCACAGTGGTGACTACTTTTGAAGAAATGTTTTGTAAGAACTTCTATGCTACCGGAACAAAAAATGTGGAGCGAAAGCATGAAATTCTACACACAACTGGCTTGGGCTGGCTAAGAAAAATACTTTTAAAGAATATATATTGATTTACTAAACACTGTAAGAAAAATTAAGATATTGATTTTTCCAAAGGAATAGCCTGGCCAGCTTTTGCAGAAGAACAACTTGGTCCATCTGCAATGAGGCAGTTAGAGAATGATTAACACCACAAAGCTTACCGGGGGCATCCAAGCATGCTCATCCACTAGACAAAGGAGAAGTCAGTCTATGCCAGAACTGGATGATGAACATTTACCTGAGACCAGCAAAGTTGAGCAATATTACCACAGAAGGGAATGAATACATAAGTAAAGTAATTGATATGGGTGGAGTAACGGGGAGAAGTAAACAGGGGTGGGACAAATAGAAGTAGTTTTAGCCATCTTTGATAGGCTGGAAGTGGAGTATCCAGCCAGTGGGGAAACAGGAGAGTGAAATTTCAGGTGGGAATAGGGAATAAAAACAGAATGCACCAAATCCCAGTGTGTCTGTTTGCTGAGTGACTTGTTCTTCCATGAATGTTTAAATAAAATGTACTTCATATTGATCACTGCCTGTGGTTGTTCTTAGACAAGTAGTGTTTCTTGCAACCCTGTATAATAACAAAGAGAATTTTTTGCACATCTATTTAGCTCATGGAGCTAACATTCCTCTTGAAATGCTCATGTCTTTTTAAGCAAAATAGAGCTTCATGTAGACCTTCATAGGGTTACAGAGAGCCATGCTTTCAAGCCAATACAAGCTACTTTGCTAAAAGAGAACACTTGTTAAATTGCTGTACCATAGAAGGTAAATTTCACAATGTGGCTACTCTTAGCAAGCGTATCTTGTTATACACTGACAAAATAGATACACAGCAAATAGAAAATGGCACTTTAAGTTAACATTAATTATTCTACCAAACTGAAAAGTTCTGATCCTGTAAACAGCTTGGCACTTAGTGGAAACCACCTGAGGTGCCAGGGAAAACAAAGGCTTGAGCCCAATAACATCAGGATGGCATGAAGCATTTGTAGGATGAAAGCCTCTCAGCATTGCCAACACATGGACATTTTGAGGTCTCTGATGAGCAGTTTATTTTGGATGGGCAGCTGGCCTGTTGGATTGATTTTTCATGGTCTGTTAGTGGTCATAATCTTTACTGTGAGAACTAACTTATCCCAACCAAAATGTGCTTGTGCACACTTACTTAACGAAGAGGTATACTTCTACTTATGATAACTGGTGATACTGCTTCTGTTAACGGGCTGGCCTGCAGTACTTAGGTGCGAGGAAAGCAAGCACAGGATTACACCAGGCTGGCGAATAAGAGCCGTGGCGCCCAGCAAAGGTTTAACGAAACCACACAAAGCCCCTAGTGTGCAAGAGACTCGCTTTCTCGGAAGCACGCTAGGAGCCGCCACCAGCCGTGCCTTGCAGGATACCCCAACCCACCACACCTCAGCCATTCCAACGACAGCTGTGACGTACGCGCAGCTTCCGGCGGGCTCCCAACAGTTCTGGCAGAGGGGAGTGGAGGGAAGCGAGCCGACAGGTCACATGAGCATGCCGACGCCCCGCCCAGGCAACGCGGCCGCGGGCGGGAGCACGAGGCCCGGCTCCAGCCATCGCCGCGCCGGCTGTCCTTCCGACCCGGCCTCTCCGGGAAGATGGTGGCAGCGAGATGAGCCCCGAGTCGCAGCCGCCGCCACCCACAGCCCCGGCTCGAGAGGGAGAGGAAGAGGAGGAAGAAGAGGAGGAGGCGGCGGCGGCGGCGCCGCCTTCTTTCAGAGGAGGCGGCGGCGCCAGGTGGGGCGGCTGCATCATGCTGGTGAAGAGGGTCGGCCTGAAGGCGGGCGGTGGCGCGGTGAGTGCAAGGCGGAGCCGGCGGCACTGGGCTCCGCCGGAGAGCACCGGGCGCCGCGGGCCCTGGGGGAACCGCCGCGGGCTGGGCCGGGCGGGCCGTGGCGGCCAGCGGCCGCCCCGCCTTCCTGCCTGTGAGGGGTTGGCTGCCCCACAGGGCGTCCTGCGGGTGCCTCCACGGCCCCGGGAGTTTTCTGGGAGTTGAAGTACGGCTGGGTGCCGGGCTCCTGCCGGCCGCGGATGGCAGTATCTTGGGCCGGACTGGCTCCGGGCCTCCTGGCAGCTGCGCCGCCTGGTCTTTGCCAGCCCCGGGGCACTTGTCATAGTTTTATCGGGAGCAGGGGCGTCACCTGTAAGCAGGTGGTTGTAAATACATTTTGGTTTAAAATATATAAACGCCAGATGCCTGGAAGTAACGCATAATTTTCCTTTAGATATCTAGGAGGTGTCTCTTGGTGAACCGAAACCCCAGAGCTATGCAGTTTTAGTAACTTACTGCTCTTCCGTGTCTTCATAAAAGGAGCTGGAAAGGAGTGGTCTGCGGTCACTTGAAAGCACCTCTAGAAAAGTTGTAAGTGTGGCAGTGCTGCACTATTACTTCTCTGCAGAAATGTCTTTCAAGTGGCCTAAGCCTTTCCATTTGTACACACATGCACACAAGAAGCCTTAAAAACAGGTCTGAGATGACACTTCCTGAGCTTTCTGCCGTCAGTGGGGACAGGTGACTTGTTTCAGGCAAGATGGTCCCAGCTGTGATGGTATAACCCATCCGCTTTTATTGCTAGTGAACCCAGAAGATGAGATGGGAGTAGAGGAACCCAAAGGAACAGACAAAGTCACAAACCAGATGATTCTGTCATTCGTGTTTTTTTTGAAGGGGAACAGGTACAAAACTAGGCAAAATCTGCTATCATACATCTTTTCTGGCAAGCTGCAATCACATATATTTTGTTTGCAACCTGACTTAGTAGCTACTTTTTAGGTTGTGTTCATGTTCAGGTGTTCATAAATAATGTGCTAAATACAAAATGAGATATGCTGAAAGCATTGCTTATGCCAAAAGTTTTAAAACGATGTTCAGTTTGTGTCAGGGAGCCAACATCAGCTGCATCTGTCACCTACCCTCCCCCAGATAAACATCTCTACTATTGGAGAGAGCATACTTTATCAATACGTGTTAATGTGAAGTGAATGGACTGGTAATATCTTTAGCTGAGCATTAATAGTACCGCACTAATGTGATATCATGGCTAAAGCTCAAGAATGTAAAAAAAGCAATCTTGAAACTATCCGTTTGATACTGATAAGTTCTTTGTCCCTTACTCATATCGTAGAATTGTCTAGGCTGGAAGGGACCTTTGAGATCATCTAGTCCAACCAGCAGCCTAACTCTGATAAAAAACAACAACCCATCACTAAACAATGTCACTAAGCACTATGTCAACCCATCTTCTAAATACCTCCAGGGATCATGCCTCAACCAGTTCCCTGGGGAGCCCATTCCAATGCTTAACAACCCTTTCAGTGTAAAAATATTTCCTGATATCCAATCTGAACCTCCCCTGGTGCAACTTGAGGCCATTTCCTCTTGTCCTATTGCCTGTGACTTGTGAGAAGAGACTGACCTCTCTACAATGTCCTTTCAGGTAGCTGTAGACAGCGATAAGGTCTCCCCTCAGCCTCCCCTTCTCTAGGCTGAATAACCCCAGCTCCCTTAACCTCTCCTTGTAAGGCTTACTCTCCAGACCCCTCACCAGCTTTGTTGCCCTTCTCTGGACCCTCTCCAGCACCCCAATGTCTTTTCTGTGGTAGGGACCAAACACTGGACACAGTACTCCAGATGGGGTCTCACCAGTGCTGAGTGGAGGGGGATGATCACCTCCTTAGGCCTACTTACCACGCTGTTCCCGATACAGGCCAGAATGCTTCTTGGCCACCTGGGCACACCGCAGGCTCATGTTCAACTGGCAGTCGACTAACACCCCCAGATCCTTTTTCTGCCAGGCAGCTCTCCAGCCACTCTTCCCCAAGCCTGTAGCACTGCATGGGTTTGCTGTGTCCCAAGTGCAGGATGTGGCACTTGGCCTTATTGAACCTCACCCCATTGGCCTCAGCCCATCAATCCAACCCATCCATCCCTCTGCAAAGCCTTTCTACTCTCAAGCAGGTTGACACTACCACCTAGTTTAGCATTGTGTGCAAACTTACTGAGGGTGCACTTGATCCCATTATCCAGATCATTTGATAAAGAAGTTAAAAGAGTACTAGTACTCTTTACTGCAGCCCTAGTACTGAAGGCTGGGGGACAGCACTCATGACCGGGTGCCAACTGGATTTAACTCCATTCACCGCCACTCGCTGGGCCTGGCTACCTTCCCAGGCACTGAGATCGGACAGGCAGGCTGGTAGTTCCCTGGATCATTCTTCTGGCCCTTCTTGTGGATGGGTGACACATATGCTAGATTTCAGTCAGCTGTGACCTCAGTTTGTCGGGACTGCTGGTAAATGATGGAAAGTGGCTCAGTAGCACTTCTGCCAGCTCCCTCAGAACCTTCAGGTGGATCCCATCCGATCCCACAGACTTGCTTATATCCAGGTGTTGGAGCAGGTCCCTCATCACCTCCCTTTGGATTACGGGAGCTTCGTTCTGTTCCCTCCCCCTGTCTGCTAGTTCAGGGGTCTGGCTACTCCTCGAATAACCTACTCTACTACTAAAGGCTGAGGCAAAGAAGGCATTAAGTACCTCAGCCTTCTCCTTATCCTTTGACATTATCATACCTCCTGCATCCAAAATGGGATGGAAGTTCTCCTGAGTGCTCGTCTTGTTACTAATTATTTATAGAAATTCTTTTTGTTGTTTTTAACATCCAAGGCCAGCTTAAGTTCTAGTTAGGTAGATAAGGGTTTTAAGGTATTATAGGTGATTAACCTAGAGATGATGTAAAAAAAAAAATGTCCTTCCATAGAGTTCATTAGTCAAATCAGTTATTTTATGTAAATTAATTCTGAAGTCACTGCTTCATACTTCTTGTAACCAATAACTTCTGTATTTGAGTCTTTCAGTTCTCTTTTTGAAACTATTATGTCTTCCAAAAGCAGCTTGGACTCCTTCCGGAAGTGCAACTGATGTCTGCTCTGTGGTGTATTTGTTCCAGGTTTGTGTGCAGCAGCTCCTATTTAGGACTCTAGATGTATATGATGCAATAACCCAGTCTGAAGTCAGAATAGGAAAGTAACATTAGAAAAGGCCTGTTAACTTTTTGGTTAAGAACTGAAAGCTTTCCGTTTTACCAGCACAGATGCTATGGTGAAAGAAATAATGGATGATGTCATTATAAGGAAGAGAAACAGATTATTTTATTGAAATATGAAATGGAGGATACAGGTAGAGAAAGTTAAAAAGGCAAAGGATTTTACTTCTTTTTCTAACTTTGAAGAAGAGTAAAACTCAAATGGAAAATCAATGCATACTGATAAAGGTGCTAACATGTTTTTTTATTAATGGATGGAATTTTGTTAAAGGTGCATTAAGGATTAAAATAATGCTATTGAGTACTTAAAGTATGCTCGTTTATCAGTTTGAAAATTTAGCTTCTTAATGACATAAATTCTTAATTTATAAAATGATGTGAGGCTTTTCTTGGTGTTCTTTCTGTCTTCTCCCTCCTAGCTGTGCCTTTAAGGGACTTTGTATTCCTGAGTGTAGGTCTTACAAGAGAGAAAGACATGGGGCTCTAGTCTTATCTTCTGCTATCCATTGGTGTAGCAGCAGTACAATTGCACTTAAACAGCTTAGGGTCTGCTTCACAATTCGTGACTAAACAGTCTGTTTCATACTTTGTTACTGCACTTCCTACACTTCCCTGTGATTCTCATGTGGCTGTCATATTGCTAGAGCTCTTTCTGCCTAGACTTTTTTGAAAGAGCTTATTCAGAATAAAATAAGAGGGACTGGATCATGACTTTAGATACAATCGCAGAGATCTCTTTGATATCAGTGAGAGTGCATTCCTGGCGTTTGATGTAAGATTGTCCTTTGGGTTGCTGACAAAGTAGTAAATACAGAACTGAAATTTAGGTGAGCTGCTCCTTTGGTCTGTGAAGGATGTTTTAATGTAATTTTTATTATGATTCTTCTCTGTCACATCAGATTGGTAGGGCAAAGTGGAAAAGTGTGACTAAGTCTTTCAGGTTGCACAGGACTTTAGTCCCTTACCTTTCTACCTTGGCAGTAGCAAGCTTCTGGTTTTTGAGTTATCAGTAACTAGCTTCACCCTATTGAATGCATTGGCTTCACTGAATTGAAGGACTAAAATATAAATACTGAACAAATGAATTTTTATGAATTGACTTAGTGGCTCAAAAATAAGAAGAACAATAGTACGTTTAAGTAAATTCCACTGGAATTCAATCAGCTTCTGCTGATTTCAGTAAGTGATGCAATGGACATTTTCTAAGTGGTCATGTGGTCTTGTTCCATCTGATTTATGAATACTGGAAGTATAAAACTTAGTGTGTCATTGGGAATATTCATATCACATACCTCTGTGCAACCTATTGTTTGTAAAATAGCTTTTTTTTGTATAATACAGTACTGTACCATCTAAATAAAGTGCTCTTATGGGAGAAGCCCCCAAATGGGATATCTAAGGAGAAAACACAGCTATGTACCTCTTTGAGAATTAAGCATACATTAGTTTTAGGTTCTTGGATGCTGTAAAATGACTCTGCTATTGTGAAGCCCTGGACTGTGTTTTTAGGAACATAATGGAGGTATTCTGGAGGTTAAAACTGTACTTCTTGGAAGGTTGCTAGCCTTTATTCATTAAACTGTTTTAGATAGCAAAGTACAACTGGTGTATACCCAAAGAAAAGCAGATTTTTACTCTTGCTGCTAGCATTTTGCTTTTTAACATTTAATAAAAAATACAGCATGATGGAACTGAAGAAAAGTGATTAAATGTTATGAGACTGTACTGAAACACCTTTTGGGAAAGTAAGCTGATTTCTTAAAACTTCTTGGGTTTAAAATTGAATTGCTAGTACTAAGCACATTGCTCATATTGGCAGTTTGGGTGTTTAGTCCTTTGTGGAGCATTATTTTCTCTTGGACAAAATTTATGTTTCCTGTTAAATCTGAATAGTTAGAGAGAAACATTGTTGCCAATATCACTTTGAGTTTTCCCCATCATATTAAATTAACACTGAGTCTGAATTTTGAACCATTATCACCAGTGATTAGCTGCTGTCTTTAAAACAAATCACTCTTGTTTATATTCATGGTGAGAGGGTTTGCTAGAACCGGGAGGATCAGCAACAACAGTCTGGAAGGTTTTGTGTCCAGATTGAAATATAAGAGAGGCCAGAGCAATATAGACTTAATTACAGAAGTAAGACTTAGTAGTTACTACTGAAGATCCAAATTTAACCACTGGACAATGGGTTTGAGTATCTATTCCATGGAGAATCATGAATTAACTAAACAGTCTGTACTTTTTAGAGGAATTTCTCGGTGATGTACATCTTTCTACATTTTAGGAAGAAGTCTTCAGCAATTTGCTGTAGCACAATATGCTGGTTATACATTATTTCTGTAAGAAGCAGTTTAATTTGAAGATGCAGTACGGTCTAAAGCTGAGCTTTTAGAACATGGCAAGGCATATAGTGATGGTTCTCTTGGATGCTTTTTCTACCCTTGATGGCCTCAGCCTCCAAGACTCAAACAGGAATGGTGTTCTCATGTTTTATGCTTTTCGGAGATTGCTGATTTGTCAGCTTGTCCAGGCAAAACTTAAATGGGAATGTGTTTCCAGAAGGAAAAATGACATGGCAAGTCATTTTAGTCCCTGAAAGTAAATTGTGTGAAGTGCCATGCAATTTAAACTTGCTGTCTTAGGTCCTGCTTTACCTATGGTCTTGTATTTTAATGTAAGAATGCAGTGACAGTTGTTTTCTCTTCACGTGGTTCATGTCACTCCCAGTTCAATAAATCCCAGTTGTGTCTTGTGCACATATTTTGATTGCAGCTTGGAAGAAATATTTCAGCATTCCTCTGTACTTTGGCCATGTTCTTTGTCCTTCTGTGGGCCTCTTGTGCTTTTGTAAAATAGACTGACTGTTCAACAATGTGTATTGCTTAAAGCTTCTGAACAAAACAAGGGGTAAGAGGGAGGATCTTTACATAGATGTAATAAAAATGCTTAGAACACCAGAAGCAGAGGATTAGCAAGGCAGGCACACCACATGTTTATGCCGCAAGATAATGATAATCTTCTTCCTAACAGGTTGTATCTTTGAGCACACTTTTATAAAGCACTGCTGAATGCTGAACTGGTGTTTTTTATAGAACTATTTTCTCCAGGATCATATTCCGAAGCAGTAGTCATCCTATATGTGGAATCAAAACGGTTTTGTTCATTGTTTTATTGGTTAAATTTGTTTACATTATTTTTAATCTGCCATTTAATTTCTTTTACTGATTCCTTTAGCTTCTGATGTTTCTTACCATTGCCCTCTAACTTTTGCTTGTCTATGTGAATGGTGTTTTGTCCTCAGTGAACTTTATCACTTTGCTTTCACCCTTTTTACTGTCCATTTATGAATGTGTTGAACTATATAGTCCCTAGGACAGCGCAGTCGGACTCATCTGACAACTTCCATCTGCTGGGAAAACAGATTTATCTTTTTTTAATTTATCCTGTTTCTTTTATTTTCTTGTTCACTTTTTTTTTTTTTTAATTCCTGTGAAGAGCTTGAACCCTCTTCTTCTTACTTTAAGAGCCTTTGGCGAGAGTCTTTGAGTGTTTGCTTAAATTTTTAGAAAGCTTATTAATGTGATCTCCCCTATCCATATGTGTTACTTTGAGAACTCCAAGAATTTTTTAAGGCACAACTTCTCTTTAGAAAATCTGTGCAGGCTTTTCCATTTTGAACAAGTTGTGGTTCAATACTGTACACCAGTGTAATATGAGTTAGCCTAGCTTGTTTGGTTTGTTTTGAGAGAAAGGGACTGCATCACAGTCTTACTGTCCAGATACAGATCTGCTCAAGGTATTTCTTTAACATCTGAACTACATTTTTGAACTATATATAAGCTGAATTTATTTATGATTTATGTTCCAGCTTACAAGGTACATCTAAAGTGCTTAAACGCTGTGCTGGATTGGAAAGTACTTTTACTTGTGTTCAGTCTATTTTTGCACTGCTTACAAGTTACATGTTTTAGGCTTGGGATTGCACACGTAATCACTTGGTGGCTGCTTTATGTGACAAAGGCATCTAAAATCTTCAGGGTGCTTTTTCACTTGAGTAAATTCTTGCCAGTTCCAACAAATGGGGCATTTGTGGGGAACAGCTGGAGTTAAGGTGGTTGCTAAATACTTCTGCTTGAAAATTAAAGCCAATAGACACTAGGAAGAGGTGAGACATTCAAAACCCACCTGGACTCGTTCCTGTGCAACCTGCTGTAGGTGGACCTGCTCTGGCAGGGGAGTTGGACTAGATGATCTCGAGAGGTCCATTCCAATGCCATATCATTCTGTGATTTTGTGAACATGCAGTACGTCTATAGAGAGCTATCTGGGTAATACGTGTGGAGGAAAAAGCATCCATAATGTGGTGAGATGGGTTGGTAGCATAATTCTTTGGTTGGTAGCGTAATTTTTTTGCGCTATAATTATTAAATAGTAACGTAGTGGAGCATATGGAAAAGTTTGCATTGGAAATGGTTGAATTTTGGGGGGAAACTAAGAAAACAGCAGTGAAGGTAAATGTGGAAAAGAAATGTGCTTTATAATTTGGAATGAACTTTAAGGTCTGAATGATTCATACATGAAAGCACCTTTCTTAAAATGTTTTACTGACTCTGTTAGTTCAGTTCTTTGTTTTCTTGAAAACACAGGAGTTGATATAACTGCACTGCAGTGCAGGTTGTTGTGTAAAAAACATACTTGTAGCAGTTGATTTTTGTAGTGGGAGAAGTTTCTGTAGATGCTTCTTTTAAAAGAAAGTGGTGTGGTTTAACTCCAGGTGGTAACTAAGAACCACATGGCAGCTGCTCTCGCAGGCCCCTCCACAATGACCATGAGGGAAAAATTGGAAAAAAAAAAGGCTAAACTGGTGGGTTGAGACAAAGGCAGTTTCACAAAACAGCAAAGAGAACAAGAAAACAACCACAATAACACTAAGAGAGAGGAATATACAACAATTACAATGCCATTGATGGGTCTGAACTGATATGCCCCACCACCCACTCCCCAGCAGTGACTTCCTGCCCCCCACACCCTCCCCCTCCCTGCCAGCTCACAGCTATCCCGAGGTCCTGGCTCACATGTTATGGAATACATGTGTTCCTGATAGATAGAGAGAATTAACTCTATCCCTGCCGGAACCACGACAGAAAGTAAGAAGACTCTTCATACTAATGCAATTGAATTTTAGTTTACATACTGTAGAATGACAGAGATTGCTGTTTGCAAAGTAATCTCTCTACTGGAAGGAGAACAAGCAGCTAGCAGGCTCTCCTGTGGGAAGGAACTTCCTGGAGGAGGGTGTGAGGGGAGAATGGCAAGTTCCTGTCGTTGTCTATTCAGAAGTTTAACTAGAGTTTGAAAGTTATCTGCCTGAGAGATAAAAGGGTCACTGGAAAGGTACTTCAGGGAGATCTCCTCCTTGTTAGGGCCAGGATCAGTTGTGAGGCCTGAGGAGGTTGCCTAAAGCTTTTCCAGTGGGGTATTGAAACCCTTCCAGTACACAGAACACCCAGCTCTGTGGGCAGTGGGCTCTGTTCTTCCTCATGGAAGGAAAAAACTATACTGTATTTATCCAATCGAGTTTTTTTTTTAATCTGTGTAGCAGGATTATGTGGCCCTTATCAAAATGTGGACAGTTTGAAAAGGTCCCCCGAAGGACTTCAGGATTTGAACAGTGAGAAGTGGTTTTGTTCTGAAGCAAGCATGTTGATTAAGAGAAACAAACAGTTAAGTGTGTTTGAAATTGGATGTTTAGGTGCTTTTGCAGCCATTTGAACAATTTTAATAACAGTTAAATTACAGATTTGAATTAACAGATAAAGTTAGCTGAAAGTTGAGTGAATAAACAAATACTGTGAATTCTAGCTTGACTTTGAAGTTCTGGGACTGGCTATAAAACTGCATCTTGGTGATGTATTTTAGGATGAAGTGTACTAGCTTGCTTCAAAATGTCTAAGGTAAGGCATTCTTATTGATAATATATTACAATTTTCTTCTTTTTTCTATGTTCAGCTCCTCACCAGCTGGATTTATGATCCTGATGTCTTCTCACAGGTTTATTAATGTTCAACAGCTGTGTTCTGCTACAAAAGTTTGTATTGGGTCCTGGTAGTTCTCTCTCTTGTCTTCATAGAACTTTGGGGTTTATTCTGCCTTAAATAAAGTCAGAAGAAAAAATGGGTTTTGATATGGGTGCAAAGGAGTGTATAAGGGACAGAAGTGTAAAATTGGAGAGAGAGTAGATATTTTGTTAGAACTTCTAGGATTTGAGATTTTTTTAATGATGGCCTTAAACTTTTATGGTTAAGCATTTGAGATTAAATAATGTTTTGCTCATTATTGATTATGCAAGTATAATAGCTTGATCAGCATCTATATTTGAAAGGACTCATAATGTTCATACATAGTTTCTTAGCCCCCACACCAGGCTATTGTGTGAAGATCTGTGTAGATAGAAGATAAGCCCTTAACAGATTTAAGGCTTTCCCAAGAAAGACTTTCTCACTTAATTTTTAATACTAACACTTCAGAATGTCAGAATGGGGGATGATGAAAGCAACTTGTAGGTTGACTGTATCTGCATTATTTCTGAAATTCTTTATAAATCTTTTTACCCATATAGAATTTATTAGTTTGTCTCCATATTGTCTAGTTCAAGAAAGTCTAAAGCTGTTTGTGCTTCAAGTTTATAACCATTTTTTTTGTTGTTTTTTAAACAGTGTATAAACAATTTCTATGGTTTATAAATAATTTTTTAAAATCATGTATGTCTCAGGTTCACTATGTAGTTTGCATGCAGTTGTGTTCTGTTGCAAAGTATTTTCGCAATATAAAAATGAGCCACACCCATTACTTACAGGGTAGCTTTGTCTTAAAAGCAAGTGTGAAGTGTTTTTGGGAAGCTTTTAGATTTCGCAATGAATAAAGAGGTTTTGTTTCGTTTTTTTTTTTTTTAACTTGGGTTCCAAGCTGTGTATGTGATCAATCATAAGCTTTTTTCTTTTCTTG
This sequence comes from Nycticryphes semicollaris, assembly GCA_013400055.1. Taxonomy (NCBI): domain Eukaryota; kingdom Metazoa; phylum Chordata; class Aves; order Charadriiformes; family Rostratulidae; genus Nycticryphes; species Nycticryphes semicollaris. The sequence continues at coordinate 50,551 of VXBJ01007817.1, forward strand.
AAAATAACTTGATGTTTGAAAAAAAAGTTAAAGCTTTTATGATAAGAGTTTTTAGGACCTACAGAAAAGATCAGCATCCAGAAGTAACTATCTGCATTGGTCCATTGGACAATATCAGTGAATTTGCCTGTTGGCATGACTTTAGTTTCCTGATACAGCCATTTGCACAGCTGTTCTTTAATTGTCTAGGCATTGGGTGTCTGTGATGAAAACAGAAAATCATCAGCTACAGTCTATGTGGGTGATAGATTAGGCAGCTATTAGTATATCTGACATGGAACGCTTGACTTCATTTTGACAGGTGCATGATTCTTTCAGGGTTTAAATTCTAATTTTCCAGGTTATATTTTGAGCCCAAGAAGCTATGGAGATTTCTGTTTTTTTGGTAGTTCAGTGCAACTATCTGTAAGCTGCATCATACTGCTAAAAATGATTTGCAGACTATTTTAATCTCCATGAGATAATAATTTAGGCTCAATACAGCAAAATACTTCACAAGTGTTCTTAAATAACTTCTGAGAAAAAAAAAAAGCATGCATGTCTTTCTTAGTATTTATGTACCTCGTCTTTCTGGTAAGCCATGTAAATCTCAGGTCAAATTTGCATGTAATAAAAGCATTATAACAACCAACCCCACAACCACAAAACTTAATTTTTAGTGGTGGTAGAACTGTTTGCTGAACGCGAACCAACGGTGTATGCCCTGACATTACGCTCAGTGATACGGGGTGGGGTGAGGTGGAGAGATAGGGATGTGGAGTGAAGTAGTGGCAGGATAAAGGCTGGGGAGGCCCTTACCTACTTTCTGCTATAAAACTTACCTCTTTCCAGAGGAAGACACTGTGGAAGGGATCTTCAGACTTCAGTGTACTCTGTGTTAAATGCTAATCTGACTGACATACGTGTTAGTAACAAAAATACTCTTAGCAACAAAAATTGTTATCCTGTTACATTTTGTAGAAATACTTGCAGACTTCTTATACGAGGAAAACTTTTTTTTTCTCCCCATAATCCTTGATATCTTTGCTATTTAGTGATTAAAAATTCCATGGTAGCCTACAGAGAAATGTTAAAAATGCTTGAAAGTAATTGGCCTTCAAAGAGATAAACCATGATCTTATTATTTCCCAAGAGAAAGAGAACTGTTTTCTTCAAATCTTCAAGCTTTAAAGCAATCTGCAATGTAGAAAATAATTTGAATCTTATTAGCTAGAAAAAATGCTATCTGAATTACGTTTAGTTTGCTGCTCCAGGTTTTTATAAACTCTGATAGTTTTAAAAATTATTAGAGATCTGGGCACTTATACTGTCCAGACAGTAAGGATTTCTTTAAAAATCTTTACTATAGGCAGTTAGTTTAAACTCATGTTGTAATACAAGTGTTTTCTAAAGCTGTAATTCCAGCCAATCTATATGCAAGGTACTGAGCAGGCAAGAAACACCAAATGTGTCTCTCCTTTACTTCCATTGTAGGCTGTCTTGACTTTTTTGGGGTTCAGTGGGAAACCCTGAATTTCATTTCTACCTGCTCGCCACCTGCTGGAATCATACAGTCAGGTTGATAATGTGTCACTAGATGACGTATGTTCAGCTGAATCCTGTATTATTAAATTGCGCAACATGCACAAGAAGTGGCCTTTTTTGTTTTTGGGTAAACTTCAGCTATGTGTAGGAGTAGTAGATGAGAGTGCTGTACTACTCCTTTCTAAGAATTGCCAATCTTATGGGAGTGTAATGGCTTTGTATTGCCTGGAAACACTGGAAAACAGTCTTCTACAGGCCAAGTGTTAGGGGAAAGGTAAAGTAATTTTAGAACTCAACAACTTTGTAACAGTTACTATGGCAAGCGGCACATAGAAATGAAAGCAAGCAGCAGTTCTGGTTTAATGTGTTTTACCCAGGGGTCCTGCCTGGTTTGTCTAAATCAAAAGATTTCAGATCTCTCACCTGGGATCCAGTCCATGGGTCTTGAATGACAGTGGTTTTGCAGCATCATGAACACTTCCATTTTTTGCTAACTTTTCCTTGCATTACTTGGTGACCAGTAGAACTGGGTCTCTAGTCTGTGGGCATACACAAGCATGAAATCAGTTAGTCAGCAGTCAACAGAACCCAGTTGCACAGATGGCGTAAGCTGCCCCACCTTTTCTCATGGTTTGGCAGTTTCAAATACAGAAGTTGGTGCTCTTGTGGTTATGCACATTGTCACAGTTTGGTTGTAACAGTGATGTGATTGTCATAAAGCAGATCTGTTTTATTGTTACTTGGGGAGGTAGCAGGGAGAGTTACCCCATCGTCACACTGCTGTGGAAGGGTTGTGAGTAGTGCTCAAAGGGGAGAAAGCCTAAAGGCACACACTGGAAGTGACAGCAGTACAGAGAAATGTCAGGAAAGGGGAACATATTTCTCTTCAGTCAGCAAAAGTTTGAAGGAACAAATTTTTTCAAGTTCCCTGGAGAAATTTAGTTGTTTTGTAATAACTTTTCTCCACCTCTTACTGCTCCCAAGGGCTTGCTAGTAGGTCATCGTGAAAGCTGGTTATGCCTAAAATATGTTTGTAAGAGATCTTTGCACATGTAATGAACCGGATGTGTACAACCACTGCATCTGTTTTTCTTTCTTAGCAACAAGGAATTGGTCGGCCAAGTGTATACCATGCAGTGGTGGTCATATTTCTAGAATTCTTTGCCTGGGGGCTCTTGACAACTCCAATGCTAACAGTAAGTATCACTGATAGCTGTTGTCTTAGCAGTAATAACAAAAGTTAATTTGCTAATTCCTAGGAATTTGTTTTACACTTCCTGCTTACCTCATTAATTGAATTTCAGGAGTCCTAACATTCAACTCTGCAATAGTAGTATACTACAGATTACATCTGGGCTGCTGAGAGAATAAAAGATGGTGAAAAGTAAATTAGCAAAACACTGAACTGCTCTTTAACTTTAATTTGGCTTTTAGAGTAATTTTAGTTCAGTGTATCCAGGAAAGTCTCTGAAAATGCTTGCTTTTTGTAAGACTTCATAGTTTAGTTAATCTTCCAGTCATAATAATTGAATAAACCACTCATTTCATAGTAAACTTTGTATGCCTTTGTGGGCTGGCTGTTTTGAATTAAAACATAAAGGCTTTCATCCAAGAAATGTATTATATAAGTATTCCATCTGTTGTGGAATGCAGTTATTTTCCCGATGAATAGATCATTTTGAGTGTTTGATAATAGGATATGAAACCTTTCATCTGATGGCATGGGTCTTATTCATTGGAATCAAACGTGCCTGAGCCAAGTCACCAGAAGTCTGTTTGTGCACTTCTTCATCAGATAATGTTTGAGAGCACTTTGAATACCTGACGAGCAAGGTTTTGCGGGTTTTCCCCAAACTCCAAATAAAATCATCTGTGTAACTCTTGAAAGGTGTTTGTCTAACCTTCCTAAAGACAATCACTGATATTTTTAATGTAGCGTAATGATAAGTAAGTCCGTGTAAGCAAGTTAACAAATTTCCATAAAATATGTCTCATGATACTACCATCCTGTGTGCTGTCCTGCTATTGTCAAAATATGGGGAAGCTTACTGCATGATCTTTCTGATTCTTCTTTTTCCTTTCCTCTTTTTTCTTAACCAAAATGCTCAACTTCAAGTTGCCCTGGCTCGTCACTTCTCATTTAAAGGGATAGTGTACAAATAGTAATTCTTAAGTAGTCTGCAAAACCCCCCTACTGTTAGGTAGGTTCTTCAGTGGTGTAGTCCAGTTGAAATAGTTCCATATGAATCTATACTGTTAATCACATGCAGCTGAATTGTTAATTCTTGAAATTAATATTTGTCATTGCTCTGTGTCTAATGGGAGTGTTATGAAATGCTTCTAATATAAATTAATGTAATATATATATAAATAATGTAATAAAATTCTTACTTTGACTGAAGTATGTGGAATTGGTACAATAACAGTCTTGAATGTCTTGTATTTTGAATTTTGTGTTCCTCTCTTGCTTTGAATACTTACGAGGCAATTGCATTGGATTGAAAACCTAATTTAAGGCACTGAGTTTGCATATTATGGTGTAGCTTACCTTACACAGGTGTAAATTACTTCAGTATTCTTGGGGTGATCATCTTTATATGTGATCAGCTTTGCACACACTGAAAGGCTGCTGTTGGTTTTAAATAATTTCAAATCTGGTTTGATACTTTGCACCATTCTGTCTCATGATAACTTACCTTGGCCTGCTCATCACCCAGCAGTACTAGTAATAATCTAGTAATAAAAAATAAAAGAAATAAACTAGTAATAATCATGTAGGGCTTTCTAATGAACAGGATTCAGCCTTTGAACGGCCAGCTACCTGCTTTTGTTCAAATGGCTTTGTCCGTTGGGAAGGGCAGAAATGGAAATGTCTGGTCCATTGATCATAGCTTACAGTAGCTTTGGTTTTCCACGTTATGGTCAAGAGTCAGTCAGATTAAAATGTTGTGTTCTGTATAATCAAAATAGATTGTATGTATTCTATGATAGCTGGCATTATTTAAAGTTCATTTTTTGGAATACTTTTTCATTCCTTTTGACATAGGTCAGTAAAACCTGTAGTGTTTGCTATGTGACACTATATTTAGAAAAGATTTAGAGAGTTTATAAAACATATAAAGGATATTTTGCTCACAGACTGTCCAAAGCTTATATTCATTACTCTTGGTGATGTACTTGTAAACCATTATCTGTAAATCGCCATAAGCAATAGTAGTCACTTAATGGCATGTTCTGTCTTCAATATAAGCTCCTTTGGAATATGTAAATGTTCTATTGGTAGAACCTGAGTAAGGCAGTTCCTCCTACCAGTTTGTCAGCTTGCATTTTTCTTCTCCGTAAAGTAATATAAGTTAATCTCAAAAGCTGGAACCAACATCAGCAGCGGTTGCTTCACAGGAAAAGTGCAGGATGGTAATTGGATTTGTCTCTGAGTTTCATGATTCCTTTTTTTTCAAAGACATCTTTCTAGATTTCTAATTTGAATCCTGACTTTTGTTCTTCATTTATATCATAAGATCAGTGGTAAAATTGTGACCAGTGGTGCAAAATTGTTTTAAATATCTAAACATAAGATGAGACCAGAAGGAAGAAGGGATGTAAATAAGCAGAATTATCTGACCAGTAGTTACCATGGGAACAACTACCTTTATTAAATTTACAATTTGAGAATCTTAGTCATCCTTGAAAAATGGTGCTGACACTTTTCAGTGACATTAAAGTATTGTGTTTCTTCAGGCTAGTGGCTCTCTCAAAATGCATATAAATAATTTTTGTAGTTGTTGGCACTTACCTATAGATAAAAATACCAAATGAATTTGCAGTGTGTGTGTGTATACACGCTTTGGTCATTGCAATAGCTTTTTAAATTGACACAGTAGCATGTATGAGGTCCTTTATCTCTCTTGCATATTTATGGTAAATCTGTTTAATATAGATTAACATGCTTGCCCTTGAATTAAGACTACTGGTAAAGCACCTTAAATTAATTCATAGCTGTACTGAAGGATACATGAAACACAACTCTTGCTAGTATTTATAAGCATCTACTTGTTAATCAGAAGTGTTTCTAACGCCATGACTATTGAATATGTGCACTTTGTTGAGAAACAATTTTCTCAGTGCCTTTATGCACAATTATATATATAGGATTGTTTTTTCCTTGACAGTTATAAATCTCATTTTCACTCCTAATTAGTAGCAATGATTGAATCAATCATTGCAGGAATTACCTACCTCAGACATTCTGTGATTTGTACCACATGGAGATGCTTTTTGCTTAGGACGATTCCCTTTCTGAGCAAAGTCCCCCAAACCAAACTATCTCTGGAGTACAGCATGGTCTGTGCAAACAGTGGGATTTATGTGAATAAATTTATATTAAACCTTGTTAAGATTTTCTTGTGAAGAGAAACAAAGAGTGTAATTCTGGGATAAGATACTTCCTTAACAACTCTCAATGGAGCTATCCAGTATTACATATCAAATTTCAACTTTGGAACAACTTTCTCCTGTCTCTGCCGATTCAAATACTGCTTTTTTTCCTCTGTAGGTCTTACATGAAACATTTCCCCATCATACATTTTTAATGAATGGTCTTATTCAAGGTGTTAAGGTAAGATTTTTTTTAAACCTCTGACCTAAATATTTTGTGTATTCCAACATTTTAATTTGTCTATCCTTCATTCCCCCTGAGAACATCCAAAACACTGAGAATGTAGTTAATTCTTAAACCATTTTTCCATTGTAATGGTTGTATTCTTGGGTTTAGTTCCTGCATCTAGAAACAAGTGGAATATTTCTTGGAAGTTTAAGTTCTTTTCATGTGAATTGGTACCTGTTGTAGCTATTGTATGATTCTTTTGAGAATAGAGCTAGGTTTTTAATATCTGCTTCCTAATGATGATTTATATTAAAAGTAGATTAATGCAGTCATAATGATACTATTGAGATAAAAAAAAAAATAAGCACTTAATGCTGTGATTTTGTCCAAGATGTGGTATAAAATCTATTTTTCATCAGAGTTGTTTATTTTTATTTCTCTGATCTTTTCTAATCAAATCTATAGCATTCTGTGGTGGTCAAGATATTCAAGGCAGCTTATAGCTTGTTTCTACCACTGCTGTCACAGAGTGATTTTGCTGGATTGTTGCCACAAAGAAAAGCTTGCAAAATTTCTCTACTATAAGTGAAACTTGAAAGTCTGTTCTTTGCTAACTGACTTACTGAGATGCTTCAAAATACTTAGTGTAATTTATGACTAAGTTAATTTATAGCACCCTGAAATTATTTACTGTTGTAAATAATAAAATAAACAATAATCATAATAAAATAATTAATTGGGACAATGATATGTCTGTTCTGGAGGTTACACACTTAACTAATCTGTGAAAGGCTTTGCCTGTTTTAATTCTGTGTAATAAAGAACAGATTTGATGCCTAGATCTAGGACTTTATGAAATGCTATACAATGTAGTATTTGATCCTTAGTCAGTATTTTCCATGACAACTGTACTTGTAAGTATGAGTTATATTACTGGAATGTCATGTTGTTCCACTGTTTCAAGTTGTCAGGCTTGCTCAAATGGTCCTTGTGGTTCTTGCAGTCTACACATGTCCTGTACATGACAAATATATAGTGTAAAGCAATAAGTCTTCTGTTTAATTTGTTTTAGAGAACAGTTACGTTACCCAAAACTTACCTGTAAAATAGGCCTCAAGTTGGAAGGGAATTTGGTTTTGGGATCTAGTGCTAAATCTCATGATGGGGACTAAGATGTCCTTGGTGAAACTACACTAGATTTTGGAGATCTTCAAGAAGCTCTTTCAGTCTGTGATAATTATATATTGAATCAAAGTGATCTTGAAAAATACATGCTGCTGCTTTTTTTTTTTTTTAATGTAGTCAGGTTTAATAGATTTGAAACAAAACATCAGAATCACAGAAGATTGGAAGAAATTGTGTACAGTTTCAGCTGCTGCAATTCTGTGTTTAATTTCAAATCAAATCAAATCACAATTCTAACCTTTTTTAATATTGCAGTTAATGTGAAACTTGCAAATGTAAATATTATATGTAAATGCATTAATTGTTTTTCTTCTGTCACAGGGTTTTTTGTCCTTTCTCAGTGCTCCACTAATAGGTGCTCTGTCAGATGCATGGGGAAGAAAATCTTTTCTTCTTCTTACAGTTTTCTTCACCTGTGCTCCAATTCCATTAATGAGGATAAGTCCATGGTAAGTGGTACAGACTGCAGTAGTGAGCTTGTCAATATAGCAGAAATTGAGCTGTAATTCGAGCAAGTGGAAGAGGGACAACAGGACAAGAGAAAGCCACTTTCCTTTCAAGATGTTACAGCATTATTGTGGAGCTTTTCTGTTTAAGAGGTGTTAAAACTGTGTACCTTAAAAGCAGAAGTTACAGAATGTGATTTAGTGACTGTATTAACACAAGTATAACAGTATATGAAATGATTTATAGCCTTGTCTAACTCAGTTTTAAGCTCAGCTGTTACTTTTTTTTTCCCCATGAGGACTGACAATGCTGTAATAAACATATTTCTAAAGCTAAATAACCCTTAGAATTTGTTGGCCAAAGAAAAGTATAATTGATACAAGTGAGGTTTTTTAAAACTCTTTGACTATGCAACTTTAGAAGTCTTAATGGCGTAGAGCTGATTTGGTTTCAGTTTCATTTACATTCACTGGGAAACTTGGGAGGATTACGAAAGTCCTTTGTGTACACTGAATGCATTCAGAGTTCAGCTTCCAAAGCATTTTAGATATGAAAGTTTATTTGTTAACTGTTTGAGAAACTGAATGCTAAGTAAATTCCTTTTTCATAACTTAAACTTGCTTCTGCTTCAAGAGTGTAAAAATGTATAGGTACCATGTCCTGAAGGAGCCACTTCTTTTAGGCTGATATAAAGTAAACAAAAAATTAAAAGGCTGTTTTCCTATATTTAAGTGAGGCTACGCAATCATTCATCTTCCATGTAGTTCTGTTAGTTCTTGAGGAGCACTTCTCATAGATTAAATACAAACTTGCTTGATGAGTAAGAGAAAAGCAAGAGGACTTAGCTTAAACTTTCTAATTTTTGCTTTTAAATCATTAGGTGGTACTTCGCTATGATTTCGGTATCTGGAATCTTTTCTGTTACCTTTTCTGTAATATTTGCCTATGTAGCTGATGTAACACAAGAACATGAAAGAATTACAGCCTATGGACTGGTAAGATACAGTAAAGTTGGAAAAAAAAGTCTGATTATGAGTTCCGTGTTGAACTTGTGTTTTGATGCACAGATTGTTTCCTAATTAATGATTAATGTTGATAGAAAAAGGAAGGAACCGTGCATCAAGGCACTTTATTAGTGTTTGGGATATCTAATTCAGAGTTTTTACTGCTGTACAGACCGCTCTGTGCTTGTAGGAATAGAATAAAATTTTGATGTTACTTGCATAGAGAGTGTGTATAACAAAACATATTTTCAGTTTAGCAGGCAGAACAAGAAATGTTATTAAACACAACGCAAGTTATTTAATACTTGTTCTGGAAATACCTTTCCACCACCTGTAAATTGCACTTTCAGTTTATGTGACTTTTTTAATGCAACTTTTTATAGTCCAAAGAGGCAGGAAGGGCGAAAATGCATGATACAGTATGTTTAGTAACTCAGTCATGAGGCTCTTTTTTAATTTGCAAGAGAAGAAGAAAATAGTTCAGCTAGTACAAACAAGTAATAATATATTATAATATAATACAAATTCCTGCTTAGTTTGCTTTTCTGACTGTCTGTATTGGTTTAGATTTTGGAGGCCCATTGGTAGATGTCCTTGGCCTTTGAGTATCATTTGTCCCTTCATCCTTTGTGCATCTGCATTCATCATCCAGACACATGAATAGGGACTTGATTCTTGGCTGACTGTACTGTACTTTCAGTTCTTAAGGTTTATCTTTATTTTTAGCCTTAGGGATGAATAATTCATCAGATGTTGATTTAAAAATTAAGAAAATAATGAACTTAATTCTCTTGAACCATACTTGTATATATTGTAGCATAGCTCAAAACAGGTTTAAAACTTGTGGAATTCCCACTTCATTTCTCCTGCCTAAAAAGAGGTCCATAAGTCTATTTGGAGCATATATTTGCCTGCCTTTAAACAGTTTTTTTATTAACAGAAACACTTTTATCTAAAAATCTATAAAGTGATAGACAAAAGTACAGTTGATATAATGAGGTCTGTATCTCTTCATAATCAGTTTGTTACACGTTTTCGTTAGGTTTTTTTTTTCTAGCTTGGTATAAAGCTGTATTTCTAGCTTGTGTTCTTACTCTATAAATAAGTTATGCAGAGTGTTTTTATTGTGGGGGTCTGCAAAAGAGTGGTAGTTAAAAACCAAACCAAACTAGTCTTACTCTAACATTTGCTGATTATTTTTATACTGAAATTTAACTATAGCACTTGATTTTTCATCATGTTTTGCTGTATGTGAATATAGTAAGTGACCTGTTTGTAGGTGTATGTCACTACTACATAGTATGAAGCAATACAGTAGTTGTTGAAATTGTCATAGCTAGTCATCTCCTAGTTTGCTGTGCATTCCAGTGGTAGCTATGCATTTAAAATGAGAACTATTAACAAAGGCATTATGTATTATTTTATGTTGTACCCAGATTGTTGTGGCTCAGGTTCTCTTAGACATTTGAATGTGCCAACAACTTTTAGAGTGAAATCTCATCAAATTCGTAATTGGAAAACAAAAACCATTTTAGTCTATTTGAAAGTAAGAGCCACTTTGCTTTGAGCCAAACTTGCTCTTTGACTGCAAGTCCTGTTTTGTATGGTGGGCTGTAGAGGAGAAACTGGAGGCTATAGAAACTTTATTTGGACCCATATTTAATGTCATAGTGATTTTATTTTATTTTTTTAACTTAAATTTTGACTGTTTTTTTTTTTTAAACCACATTTGTGGGGAGGGGTGATAAGCAAGTTACTTCATTTTTTTGCAATGGCAGAATAACCACTTCGACAAGTCTATAAACTGTTCTTGTGCATAGGTATCTGCCACCTTTGCAGCAAGTTTGGTAACTAGTCCTGCTATTGGAGCATACCTGTCTGCCAACTATGGAGATAACCTTGTTGTACTGGTGGCCACATTGGTGGCTGTTGTGGACATCTGCTTCATCTTGCTAGCTGTACCAGAATCTCTGCCAGAAAAAGTGAAATCCGCTTCATGGGGAGCTTCTATATCATGGGAACAAGCAGACCCTTTTGCAGTAAGATGCACGTCAATAAGTAATTAATAAATAATTGATGATTAATTAGTAATAATTGAATTTTGTAAGCTTGAGAAATCTTTAATCTTATCGCTAGCTTGAATGTTCAAAATACCATAATCTCTGTTCTCTGCTGTTGCACAAAAAGATCTAGCTGAATTTTAAAACCAAAAATCAAACCAAACTTCACGGATTAAATGATTCTTGAAATAGAAATAATGTTGGTTAGGAAATCCAAAGTACTTTACTTTTCTAACTAACTTCCTCCTTTTTTACTGTAAAAAGAAATGCTTACACTGCTAGAGCCCCCAAAACCTGATATCGAAAACTTTACCATATAAATTTTATACTTTCTACTTCTGGTTGGCAATATCTTTCCTCACTTTTGAATTTCACTTCTGGTTATGTGATTTCTTTTTAATAGAATCAATCTATGAAGTCTTAATTTTTCTACAGGCATACACAGGAAGGGTTAAAACATATCATGCTTTCTCACTTACTTAGCTAATTTGTGTTTGTGTTACACCTTGCTATCTTAAGAGAGGAAAGGGTGATTGTTCTTCATGAGATACATTCTGCTAGGAGCCGACTGTGAACTTTGAGAGATGAGTGACATGCTTGAAAGACTGCACTTAAAGACTTTTATTTACACAATTTATTTGTAAATCAAACTGATACATGTTATGGGTGAATAAATACAAGAAATTTACAAGCAAAAATACTCATAATTTGGAAGGAGAAACATTTGTAATGAGGCTATATTATTTGCTAGCATCTTTCAGAACAGAGTATTATGGAGATCAATTAGAAGATACTATGTGTTTCTCCCTATATGGTTCTGTTTTCTGTGAGTGCTTATAATTTGGCACTGAATATTAGGTTCAAAAATCAAATGGAAACTTTGCAAAAGAACTGGATACCAGAAACCTTATATAACAGAGGGTTATTTCTAACTGAAAGTTTAACTGTTTTCGTGTGTGATTTTTTTTCTTCTTATTTGTATGGGTGGGTAAAAAGGGATATTAAAAAAGTGAATATGCCTTCTGCTTTCTTTGTGCTTTCATGAAACTTAATAAAATGTTGCAACACTTGGTTTTTTTCTTTGTTTTACAGTCTCTGAAGAAGGTTAGAAAAGATTCCATGGTTCTCCCAATCTGCGTTACAGTATTTCTCTCCTATCTGCCTGAAGCTGGCCAGTATTCTAGCTTTTTTCTGTACTTGAGACAGGTAAATGTTGGTGTGTTCACGTGTTATTAATGAAGTTACATAACTATTAACTAAGACCTCTTGGTTTTTTTTGAAGATTTTGCTTTTTGCTTTCTGGCAAAATACAGCTTTAAAAAATAAAGGCAGGTTACTGTTTTGTCTGTGGGAGGGGATAGAGAACTTCCATTTCCAGACATAGGACTTCCTCTGTTTCCTTTTCTTAAGACATATTTTTCTTGTGTGGATTTCTTGGGAAGGATTATTCTCAAAAGTGAATACTCTTGTATGGATCTATATTATAAATAGGGATCAATGTTTTCTTTGAAGAATATACCTCTTTGCTAGTGATTGTACTGGATTGTGTTTGGCATTTTTTTATGCGTTTTCTGCTTCTCTTCAGATTATAGGTTTTGGATCTGCTAGCATTGCAGCATTTATAGCTGTGGTAGGCATTCTGTCTATAATAGCTCAGGTAAGTTTTATTCTTTCTAGTGTTTTATTAAAACAGTACAAACTGAATGCTGAGGCATGCTTTTCTGACTATTAAGCTTTATATAAACTTCTTACATATTCCAGAATGCCAGTACACCTTGCATTCACTGAAGATTCACATATAGTCTACATAAATGCTTTGCCTTAAATCTGCTTTCCTTAGAAATAATGGACCTGCACATCAGGAAGTGAAACTAAAACTAATCTTAGATCAGTAAACTTACTGGAACTCTTGACTTTAAATGATTAAAATACTGTAGGAAATCGTTTACTTAATGCAAGGCCTTCTCAAAGGGAAATGTGTTATTTTAAGCAAAAGCCATGCTTTTTGCACCTATTCAAGTGGCTCATGCTATCAAATTTGGATACAAATGATGCAGATATTGACATGGTCTGTCCAGGGTAACTTAGGCTAAGCAAGGAGACTAAGAACTGTGAGGCATTGGTATATTGTTGTCCTACCTCTTAATTGGCAGCAGTGAGCCAGTTTTTGGACAGGTTCTTTATGCCTTTTAGAAATCAAACCTTTTCTGTGATGTGGTCTTTGGTATCTTTGAGTAGTATCTGGCTTCCTGCTGTGGTAAAAGGAAGAGGAACAGCATCAACAATGTGCTGTAACCTTGTTGCTGTCCTTAACAGAGTGGAGGTCTCACTGTGGAGCAACACATTATGCAGTGTCAGTGGTGTCCTTCTTTATCAGTACAAGTCATTATTTTAATACTTGCTCTGTGGTTTGTTCTGATGCTTGTCTGTGCACACATGTCTGCCAATTATACTTTATTTGAACACATACTTTTGCTGAAAATCTCTAAAATGTCTGCCCTTCTGGTTCATAATTTTTAGTGTTAAAATGCGGAAACTGCATTTATTTTTGAACTCTTCAAAGAATGCAGCTTGTTGAAATAAGCTTTGCTTCATAAATACTAGTTTGTATTGAAGTGTTGGATATCTCTAGATAAAACTGATCACATGTACATAGAATTGCTGTCTTTTTTTGCTATTTAGCTTTCAAATGGGATTTTTCTAAGAACGAGAAAAGAGAGCTATTGTAAGGAAGATCTACGTGAGCAAGGAAGTATGCTCTGCTCTGCAGTCCTTCTGGTTCCTTTTCTCTGGCTTTTTACTGATGCATTCCTGTGTTTCTCAGGTTAAAGAAAAACATGTACTGCTAACTGAAGGAGTTGTGTGTACAGATGTTACTTTACTAGGAACAGGCTGCTTCTTGCCATGAGTGCATTGCTGTTGTATCTGAATTAGGACCTCTTCCACCAAAGAAGTAATACTTCTAGCAATGAAAAATAGTGGTCTTCCTTTAGGATTAGTTTCCATGTACAAATAAAGATGTCATACAAGTGGTATAAAGAGTCATCAGAAAATGTAATTAAAGATGCCTAGGAGTTGGCCTTGGTCAACTTTCAGTGCATGTGGTGATGTTAGAAAAGCAGCACCGTTGATTTTGATTGTAAATTAGGATAGTAACTCACTGGACCTAAAGAGATTACCTTTTTTTTTGTTTCACTAACAGCATTTTTTTTTTATTTCTAGTATTTGTAGATACTGGTAAATTCAACCCACATGCAGCCTATACTATATTAACTTTATACTAGCTTTACTGTGGTAGTCTGTAGTCTGTATTGAAACACAATTGCAAAGGTGGAAACAAAAGCCTGTTTAGTAGAAACAGACATTGAGATTTAATGTCCATAGAGAAGGCAATATATATGCTTCTTGATGTCCTGAAGTAAAAACTCTTCAGTGGTTAAGAGTGTCTGTACATCAAATGTTGATATGACCAGTCTTCATTTTGGATTAAATACAGTGAAAGTAAGAACATGAGTAGCGTGAAGTATCTCAGCAGTTGAAGTGTCTTCTGAATTTCTTTGTGTAGAAGGAGAAACTATGTTAGCAATCTGACTTTTTAAAATAACTTGTGGATTAACCAATTTATCTTGCAGACTGTGTTTCTCAGTATCTTGATGAGGTCGATAGGGAACAAAAATACAGTTCTCCTTGGCCTTGGCTTTCAAATCCTTCAGTTGGCTTGGTATGGTTTGGGATCTCAATCTTGGTAAGCACGTATTTTCATACGTACATGCTTGTTAAGGAACTGAAAATGTTTTTCCAAGACATTTATGCCATTTATATCACTACAATTTATACCACTAAGTACCATTTAATACTGTCATCATGAGAATTTAAATGTTCTGTGAATTAAGCATTCTTGTCTGTATTGTATTACCAAAGTTTAGTTTGTATTTTGCCCATGTTGGAATGCTAGTGTTTTCCAGGTATGTAGTGTAAAGTACAAGCTAACAGCCTTTTTGAAAAAGAAGTCTTTGCACCATTTTGGTTCACTGAGTTTTATGTCTTCAAATGTGGTTAAAACTTTTCCTTACACTCACAAGCTAGAGAGTAGTATATTCTCTCTAGTAATTCTACTAGATCCATTGTAATAAATTACTGGACCCCTACTTTTTTCCTTTTTTTTTTCCTAATATATTTGGTCTTGGAAACTATCTAGAGCCCCTGTTGTTGGAAAAACTGTAAGTGAAGTGTACTAGAATCATAAGCTGGAATAACTATTTACAACATTTATCCTACTGACGGTGATAAATACTTGTTCTTTATCAGAGCTTTTCCTGGTGCGTTATACAAATCAGAGAAGTGCCTTACTGGGCCACCCTGTGAAATTGTTCCTTTGTACAGCTTTTGGAGAGGGGAAGCCTGTGCATCACTCCACTCCCACTCCCTTCCTTTCCTCTGGTGTAATAGCTAGTGTAGAATCAAATGTGCTTCTATTCCAACCAGCTTGGGGTAGTTTGTGGGAGGGGAACAGGAAGAAGTCTCTGACCAGATAATTTCTAGTCTTTAGGTACCCTTAAGTGAGGGTACCCTCCTTGTGGCCCTTTTTGGGGGCATGGGGAGTAATCATATGGACAATCTCATTTGTAATTCATGTTATTCATTTTACACAGGATGATGTGGGCAGCAGGAGCTGTAGCAGCAATGTCAAGCATTACATTCCCAGCAATCAGTGCTCTGGTTTCACGAAATGCAGAGTCAGATCAACAAGGTAAATATTGAATTTCGGTTTCAGCATCAGACTGTTCTCTTGGACTTTTCTGTCTAGAAAGCAGAAAACATACCTACATATACTTTTCAAATATGTTGATGAGTAATGAGTTTCTTTGGTAGAAGTTGTAGAAGCCTGACAATCTATGTAGAAAGAAAGAGGTACACAAATTCATCAAATTTGCATTGCAAAATACATAGTTTCTGTCTGACCAACTACTTCTCTGCTAGCGTCCTGCAGAATTGCTACAAAAGCAACAAAAACATATGTGATTACTATTGTGTTTTTTCCTTCCTCTTTTCTTATGAAAGGTAATATTGTATAAATAGACAGTGATTACTAACTGTTGTGGTTTCAGCCAAAATTACAAAAACCAGGTGGAAAGATGGCCCTTCCTCCCCCTAGAAAGAAGTGAGAGGAAGAGGATAAGGAGATTTACGAGTTTAGAATGAACTAAACTACCTTAATGAAGTATTAATACTAAAATTAAAACAAAAGGAAGAAAATAATGAAATAGATACAATATGTACAAAACCATATCAAGTGCCCAGGATGACAGTCATGTCACCAGCAGGCATTAGGAGAAGTCCCAGACTGGGCTTGGTGATTGACAGGAGCTGGATTCCAGATCTGGAGTCAGGAGTGCTTGGATCAAGATCAGAGGTAGACGAACATACAGGATCCTCCTCAGACGTAGGCCATCGAAGAAAGAGAGTTGACCCTTTGATCTCTCAACTTTTATACTGAGCATGATGCAGATGGGATGGAGTAGCCCAGTTGGTCAGTTTTGGGTCACGTGTCCTGTCCACTCCTCCTGACAGGTGTGACCCCCTACACTTTTCTGCTTCCGACCCTCCAACAGGCCAAATAACGGAATTACCTGAGCTCGGTTGTTACAGCAATAAGTATCAGCAAGGGCCTATCTGCACACTGTTCCTTGGTATAATCAGGTGTTACCACTGTGAGAGTGAACAGTTTCTGAACAATATGCTGTTAATTTCAGACTTTAGTTAGTTAGAAGAGGCCCAGATGAAAAAGTAAATACTGAACAGAAAATTGGTTGGTTTTACCTCAAACCAGACACTAAAAATACTGCCTTTTTAATAGAAAATGAACCTAAGTCTTTCCAGAGTAAAATAAGCCTGTACAAGAAGCTCTATTCTGTGTGGAAAAGTTGGCCCTATTTTCAATAATGCTTCAGATTTTCCAGGAATAGAAAATGAACCATGAATAAATAGTTTATCTGAAAAAACAGAAAAAAAATAATTGATATTGATGTATAGGAGAATGAACAATCAAAATTAGATCTTAATTTTAAATGAAGTGAGGGAAGGCTTCATCACAAGTATAGCACTGGCGTGTAACAACCGAATTTAAAGTTCTCTTAAAAAAAATCCTGTACTTGTGATTTATATGCATCTGTCTGGCTTTAACATAGTAGAACTTGAAGTTAGATAATGAGAGGTACAAAGGAGGTGCAGTTCTGAGAGACAGATTTCAATTGAGTTTGAAAGGTGCAAAAGACAGTGTTTGATATGCTGGGTTTTTTTAATCATTCCCGTCTCCTGTTTTTTTTTCCTAGTAGAGACATTTAGAAGAGTTTTAAAATAGTTGCTTTCTATTTTTGTCATGAAAAGGTTTAGTTCAGTTGATAAAGTCATTGATCTTTCATTTTACATAGAGGAAAGTACTGTTAATAGCTCAAGTATACAACAATTTCTAGAGTGAAGTTTTGCCACCTAGTGGCATGAAGATTTTAAGCTTACGTGTCGACATATGAAGAAAAACCTTGGAGAATTTTCTGTTTGGTGTGTTTTCTTTCCTTCCATTTTACAAGTTAGTGCCTTAAGAAGGAAGGGTATACACAGACTAGTAACATTGGAAAAAACATTCTGTAGATCATCAAAAAAACATTACACTGTGGTCACAATCACTTAGTGATGCTGGAACAGAAATACATCTATAAAGCTCTGATTAATAAAGCTTTAAAAATAATCTAATGTAAAAGTGCACCAATGTGATATTCCAAATTTGCTGCCCCAAATAAGGTGGTACTTAAATAAATCCTGGTTTTAGATGGGTGAAGGGAATGTCTGTTACAGTTTGTGCATGTTTTGCCAATAACAACCCTTAACACGTAGATATATTACTCTAAATTTCAGTTGGAAATTGAGTCAGTACCGCACTAACCACTGCTTGCTTTGTTGTAGGCTTTGGGTGAGAAAATTAGACTTGCACATAAATTTAGTTACTCATATTCAAAACTCCTGTCACTTCCTGTAGCACGGATGTACAGTGACTGAACTATGGTCATGCAGAGGATTATTTTAATCCAGCAAAGTTTTCTTCAGTGTATGTCTTAAGATTTTAGTATGTACAAATAATTGAGATATGCTGTTTTGGAACAACCATTAGAATACATTCAGAGCTGTTGACTGTGAATGTTAATTCTTGATCTAAAAAAAAAAAAAAAAATCATACTCTCATCTTCTTTCTTTTTCAGGTGTTGTCCAAGGAATAATAACTGGAATAAGAGGACTGTGTAATGGCCTGGGACCAGCACTGTATGGCTTTATTTTTTTTCTATTTCATGTGGAGCTCAATGAATTGCCACCTGACCAGACTTCGGAAAAAAAAGCAATGCAAAATCCCAGTGATGAGGTAAGTTTTCCTATTTGGTGTGAAGTTTGCGGTGTAGAACTCATAAGGGTAAAGATCTGTCATTTTTGGTTGATATAAAATCTTTTTACAATTGAGAGGTCATTTTTGTAACTCGGTCAGTTGTAACAAGTTTATCTTTGAACCTTACAGTAATTGCCTAATTACTCATGTAGACAGTAATTCAGTATACTGTTGAGATTCAACTGTTTTTTATTATTATTTTTAACTCCGTGTCAATAACAGTGCTGTTGATCACTTTTCCTTACCTGTATAAAACTTGAGAAGGCAGTCCTAAACAACATTTCTTTGAACTCCCTTTAGTCTTTTCTTGTATGTCTCCCATCTTTGTTTCAGGTCTGCTTTTTTGTTTGCTTTGTTCGTTTCTATTTGGCTTCCAAGATACCACATATATGCTTACCAGAATTCAGAGAATCTTGTGGACCTTTTTTTTTTTTCTTTTTTTTACCTCGAGTGCTCTGATCTCTTCAGCTACTACTTCATTGCTTGTTCAAAATACTATGAATGGAATTTCCAGAGAGATGATGATCTCTTAGATTGTCATTAAGCTGAATAAGAACAAATTATAGCAAAGTATGTAAATAACTGAGGATGGTTACTGTGAAAAAATAGGTGTTTGTTGTTCATCCCCCAGACTGTATGTCTTTCTAGATATTAACTGTAACTAGTGCTTTAACATATTGCTCACTGCTGTACCTATGGTGAGGTACTCTATAATTGCTCACAGAAACTGAGTAGAGCTTTAGAGTGGAGGGGCAAAGGCACTGTGTTGTACAAAAACAATACTGTAATGAAATAGGGGAAAACCTTTATAATCTTGATTTCAGTTTTTTCAAGTGTTGTCATGGTTCCCACTAGTTAATATTTCCCTCGTGTCTTATTTTTCAAATGGCGAAGTCACATCAACTTTTCTTGGGGAAGAGGGCGTGCTGGCTCTTTGACCTTGTACACATACTTCTTTCACAAGTAATGTCAGTATGTTCTGTTACTTTACGAATATCCATGTTGGTTTTTTTTGTTGAAGTACCCTATGTGTGTTAGAGTGGAGTAACTGACTGTTCCAGTAAGTTATAAATGAGTCAAAATTTCCATTGTGGAATTTTCTAAAGCTTGTGGTAGAAGAATTGCCTGTGCTGAAGCCTAACGTATGAGCTTCCTTAATAAAATGATGATTTTTCCTAAGCTGTAAGTGTAATTAAACTGTTGTTTCAGATGTACTTGTTTTCTTGAGAACCTGCTTCATAAATAGGTAGAACTCAATTGATAATGCACTGTTACTGTGCTGCACCTTGATCTAACCCAGTGTGCTATTGAGGTGAATTAAAACCAGTTCTTCCTCCTTTGTTTTCAATACTGTAATACTGGGTGTTACTGCAAGGAAATAGATCTTTAAGTTGTTACCAGAAATAGGTTGAAATTACTAATGTGAAGGACAAATTCGTTCGTGCAACTTTTGATTTTACTTTGTGTCCTGGTTCCGGTGGGAATAGGATGAATTGTCCCCAGGATCTAACAGGGACACGGGTACTCCATCCCATGTGAGCCACGCCCGGGGAGTAGCTGGTGGTATTGTAGTCATGTTCACATATTCCTCTATATATGTTAGTGTTACTGTTTTCTTGTTCCCTTTGTTGCTCTGTTAAACTGCCTTTGTCCCAACCCAGGAGTTTTGCCTTTTTCTTCCAGTTCTCCTCCCCTCAGGGCCATTGGCAGGGGAGCTTGAGAGAGAGCGTCTGCCACGTGGTTCCTTGTCCCATTTAAAAAGAAGATTATACTTACCTTGTGAAAGCTGATTAATTTAATAATTGAGTATTTTACTTTTCAGATATAAAGTCTTCTGTGTTCACTGATGGAACAGAGTGCTAAACCACATTGTTAGATATAATGGTTTTGTAAATGTTCATATGCAAACAATGGTGACAGGAAAGTCTGGATGCAAATTTCAGTTATTTAAGGTGTCATTTAAATCAATGGAGGAGAAAACAACTTAGTGGTCATTTCTGGTGGTTTTTTTTTAAACAGCTCAAACATATTTCTTTTATTTTTTTGACTTGCCTTTAGGTGTTTATTTATGTTCATTTATGCTACTCTGGGGTAGGAATTTACTGACTTTTTTTTTTTTTTCTTGTGAAAGTGAGAGAACCGCAATGTTACTACAGGTCACACTTGTGGTTCCTTTCCATCAAAGAAAACATCTGATGCATTGATTCAAGAAAGATTGTGTATCTGCTCTGCAGAGCATGAATAGTAGAAGTCAATTTATCTTAATTCCCATTGAAATAACTGTTTTCAGCACTGGAGAGCCTAAAGAGGACATTGAGGTTCCATCATTACAATGATCTACAGGGAGCCCTTACAGCAAACAGTACATTCGCAGGCTGTGTTTGGAGAGTGATAATAACACTGTGCAATGTAATGAGCAAGGACTGCTTTTCGAAGCTGCTTCTCCCTTCGGTGAAACCACAATAGTGAAATACTTCAAAGCTGCTCAGATAAACCAGCTGTTATATTACAAATGAGGATATTAATATGTTTATGTTTATTAGATTCTTCAAGTACTTGTGGGCTTAGCACCACTTTAAATAAGTACTATTGTTAATATAAATTGTTTTAATGTGATTATATGCTGAATATAGAGATCATCAGGTGAAATACTAGGCTCCTGCTTGTAGCAGCAGTTGAAGCAAGGAAGAAATCATGTTGCTAAATGCTTAATTTCAAATACTTTCCCATTTCATAACTCCCTGTATTTCATTTTGTAGAGAAGTAGTACACTGGATTGACAAGTTTAATCGTCTTTTTTCTTTTTTACTTTTAGTTCACAAAAATGCAGAAAAGCTATTTAACATTTTAAAAAGTAAATCAGTGGATTGCTACACTGCTTTTTGTAGAGTTTTGCCATCAAGCTTAGCTGGTTTAAAATTAGCCTTATCACCTTTTTGGTGCTTATTTTAATTGTGGTTATGAAATGTGAATAAGTTGGATTTTAAATTTTAAAATAAACTGTTTAGAAGCAAAAGAGAATAACTCCAAATACCAGGTTATCGTGCATGCCAGCAGCCTGTCTGCGCAGTCAGAACAGTATTTACTGCGTATCCTGCTCTTACTTTCCTTACTCATGTATTAGTTTTTTGGGAAGTTTGTTTATTCAGCTAATTTGATTCTAAAGTTTGTTAGCCATGGAAGCAAGTAGAAAAAGTTAAGTTAAATTAAAAATTTATTGAGCATTTGTACTTCTGGATGTTGAAAACTTAGCCTATTAATCACCAGAGGAGTCTTGCTGATTTTAACAGGCATGTTGCCTAAAGAAAAAAAATAATTACAAAGAAGCAGTGGTAAATGCCTGTTTCATCTACTGGGCAATCCTGTTGTCAGTTGATATGCATTGATTGTATATACATCTGTTTCATAGATCATAGTGCAAATCAGAAAATTCATGTTGCAGTGCACATACGAACTAGTTTGCATAAGCTTTATAGTTGCTGTAAATACATCTCTCATTATCTCCCGTCTTAACGGTGTATTTCTTAATGCAAAAGTCAGTGTCTCAGACTTCACGAGTTCTTTGTTATGCTTGTTTCTCCATAGAAATCAATTGTTCCTGGTCCACCCTTCCTGGTTGGAGCGTGCATTGTTCTTCTGGCTTTTTTAGTCGCCCTATTTATTCCTGAGCACAGCAAAGCCAACAGTACCAGAAAACACAGCAACAGCATCAGCAGTACTCTGAATAACAACCTGGACCGAAGTAGTGAAGAGGACACTGAACCACTGCTTCAAGATAGCAGTGTGTGAAGGCTACCTTCTGAGGAGACCGTGGAACAAATTCATGTACTGAATTGTGGCTCTGGAAGTTGCTGGGACGTACAGAGTATCTGGCCTCTGAACAGAAGGCAGCTGTGTACAAGGGCAGGTCACGTGGTGTGTGATACTTGAGGTTGATACCATAGATGCAGGAGAGTTTATGCAGCGTGGCAGGTCACAACTGGGTGTGATTCTACCTGCAAATACTAGGTCCAGTCCTGGTATTGGGTAGAAACCAAGTCTATAGACATTTTAAAAGTTTGAATGTTCAATTCCCAAAGTATGCAAAATAATCAGGTTTGAGGCAGAACGGTTTCTGCCGCTGCTGTTAACGGTTGTTTTGCATTTTTTATGCCTTTTATCTGCATGTATGACATGTAGTCCTCACAATGTGAGAGGGACTGATAGATGGTTCTGGTATCTGAAATAGTGGTTATCAATAAAAGTAATTAAATTTTCTGACGACATGTTCTCAAATACTGTTTAATAACAAAAAGTCCAGTAATTACCAGAAAGCACTGATGAAACTCGGATGACTTCTGAAGATCATACACATGACAATCATTACCCATAAATGAAGGTCATATTGAAGTCTTAAACCCACATTCCAGAGCAGTCAGTTCTAAACAGTTAAGTGCAGATGAGAATATTAGTCACATTAATTATTTTTGCTGATAAAAAATAGAATTTTAATTACAAAATGAGCAGCATCAGAAGTATGGACACTCCTGACTTGTGAGGCAGGAAACACAGTGGTTGCCAGAGTAGTTTACATCAAGAAATATGTATATTTATTGCATTTTGTCACTTTATCTGTCATATGAAATAATCTTTCCTATTAATTCTTTTCACCCCTGCCTTAACTGCTACATAATGTTCAATTATTAATTATATTTAGCCTTCATATCACTGTCTTACCTGCGGAATCTCATGGATATATTCATATCGAGTTTCCTTTCTACAAGATGCTTTGAAGGAGTTATGAATGGCTACAAATTTTTAGAGACATTTTATGAAAAATACACAGATTTATATGTATTTTGCTGCAGTGTAAACGGACCATTAAACCCAACTTTAATGAAGTACTCCTATGAATGTTTTATACGTATGCAATATATGTAGATATTTGTAAGGAGTTCTAATTTTTCAGATTGGGTGCTGTGTAAATCATGCATTTATAAACATAATGAGGGTACTGATAGATATACTGTTTTTTAAAAGGATTGTGTATTGACTGAACAAATTTTAAAAATATATATTTTGAAACTCGTTCCACATTGAGCAGAGATAACAAACCTTTTGTACTATGCAGTATGGTTTTTAAGTTAATAAGCTTCCTAATGCACAATAAATCCACATCTTAAGCTTTCTAGGTTTTGTGTGTTAAGTGTGTGTTCTTCCAAGTTCACTGTTGTGCCTTCCCTCTGTCTGAAGTGTTTTAGTGCTAGTGCTGGATTACAGTACTTGAATTCCTATTGTACTACTGTGTTGTGTCCATGTCATTGAACATGGTATAAAGCTTGCTTTGCTCAGAAGTCCATTTGGTGCCTGACATGGCATCTGCCGAGGTAGAGAAGTGGAAAGAGTGAAAGGGAGTCAGCTTAAAAAAAAAAAACAACCTGACAAAAAAACCAACCAACCTGAGTAGTGCTCTCAACAGTACTACAGAATTAAGGTGCTTAGCTGGTTTCATTTCCTTCCCTTTTCCATTTTCCCCTTTCCCTTTTTTCCCGTTTCCCTTTTTTCCCCTGTCCCTTTTTTCCCCTTTCCTTTTTTTCCCCTTTCCCTTTTTCCCCTTTCCCTTTTTCCCCTTTCCCTTTTTCCCCTTTCCCTTTTTCCCCTTTCCCTTTTTCCCCTTTCCCTTTTTCCCCTTTCCCTTTTTCCCCTTTCCCTTTTTCCCCTTTCCCTTTTTCCCCTTTCCCTTTTTCCCCTTTCCCTTTTTCCCCTTTCCCTTTTTCCCCTTTCCCTTTTTCCCCTTTCCCTTTTTCCCCTTTCCCTTTTTCCCCTTTCCCTTTTTCCCCTTTCCCTTTTTCCCCTTTCCCTTTTTCCCCTTTCCCTTTTTCCCCTTTCCCTTTTTCCCCTTTCCCTTTTTCCCCTTTCCCTTTTTCCCCTTTCCCTTTTTCCCCTTTCCCTTTTTCCCCTTTCCCTTTTTCCCCTTTCCCTTTTTCCCCTTTCCCTTTTTCCCCTTTCCCTTTTTCCCCTTTCCCTTTTTCCCCTTTCCCTTTTTCCCCTTTCCCTTTTTCCCCTTTCCCTTTTTCCCCTTTCCCTTTTTCCCCTTTCCCTTTTTCCCCTTTCCCTTTTTCCCCTTTCCCTTTTTCCCCTTTCCCTTTTTCCCCTTTCCCTTTTTCCCCTTTCCCTTTTTCCCCTTTCCCTTTTTCCCCTTTCCCTTTTTCCCCTTTCCCTTTTTCCCCTTTCCCTTTTTCCCCTTTCCCTTTTTCCCCTTTCCCTTTTTCCCCTTTCCCTTTTTCCCCTTTCCCTTTTTCCCCTTTCCCTTTTTCCCCTTTCCCTTTTTCCCCTTTCCCTTTTTCCCCTTTCCCTTTTTCCCCTTTCCCTTTTTCCCCTTTCCCTTTTTCCCCTTTCCCTTTTTCCCCTTTCCCTTTTTCCCCTTTCCCTTTTTCCCCTTTCCCTTTTTCCCCTTTCCCTTTTTCCCCTTTCCCTTTTTCCCCTTTCCCTTTTTCCCCTTTCCCTTTTTCCCCTTTCCCTTTTTCCCCTTTCCCTTTTTCCCCTTTCCCTTTTTCCCCTTTCCCTTTTTCCCCTTTCCCTTTTTCCCCTTTCCCTTTTTCCCCTTTCCCTTTTTCCCCTTTCCCTTTTTCCCCTTTCCCTTTTTCCCCTTTCCCTTTTTCCCCTTTCCCTTTTTCCCCTTTCCCTTTTTCCCCTTTCCCTTTTTCCCCTTTCCCTTTTTCCCCTTTCCCTTTTTCCCCTTTCCCTTTTTCCCCTTTCCCTTTTTCCCCTTTCCCTTTTTCCCCTTTCCCTTTTTCCCCTTTCCCTTTTTCCCCTTTCCCTTTTTCCCCTTTCCCTTTTTCCCCTTTCCCTTTTTCCCCTTTCCCTTTTTCCCCTTTCCCTTTTTCCCCTTTCCCTTTTTCCCCTTTCCCTTTTTCCCCTTTCCCTTTTTCCCCTTTCCCTTTTTTCCCCTTTCCCCTTTTCCTTTCATTTCCCTTTCCTTTCCTTGGAATTTAAGCTTGAGCTTTTATGTTGGATGTTTTATTTTTGCTGCAGGCCAGACTGCAGTCAAGTAGGTTTTGCATGATCCAGGGTACAGTGTCTTAGACATGACAGGGAACTTAAGAGATCATACAGTATGTTAGTGTTAAAAGTAGCAAATGTCAAATTTATTACTACTAATTAGTAATACTAATTTGATCCAGCAATGGATCAAATGGTGAGAACAATCTGTTGCTATTCTTGTCTGGCACCTTTGATCTGGGAAGACTCTCCAGTTGTTTGATATTTTTTCAACCCAGCCTTGCAGAGTGAAAACCCCAATATGTGTGCAATGATGTAATCGGTTCCCAGAGGCAGTGAGAACAGGCAGCACTTTTTCCCCCTGGCGTCTTGGATGTGGGACCAACCACTAGATTTTTTTGGTTTTTTGAGAGAGGCCCTGTGGAGAGTGAAAGCCACAATGTTTGTGGGATTATGGAAGTGGTTCCTAAAGTGAGAACAAGCACCACTTTTCCCTCCTGGCACCCTGGGTGTGAGAGCAATCTCTAGTAGTTTAATATTTTTGTGCCCATCCCTGGGGAGAGTGTAAACCCCAAGTTTTATCACAGAACCTTGGAATCATCAGAGTTGGAAGGGACCTGTAGAGATCATCTAGTCCACCTCCCCTGCAGAATGGTCTGATGAAAGTGGTTCCCAATGACAGAAACAGCACACTTTTTCCATTCTGCACCACCGATGTGGGAGCAATCTCCAGACATTTGGTATCTTTGAGACCGGCCCTGAGGCAAGTGGAAGCCCCAAGGTTTGGCTATGAAAGCACATTCCACGGTGAATGAGAACAGGCACGACTGGCCTCCTGACATCTTGCTAATGGGAGAAATCTCCAGACATTTGATATCTTTGAGCCTGGTCCTGGGTAAAGTGAAGGCACCGAGATTGTGGGGCGATGAAAGCAGTTCCCAGAGACGGTGAGAAGCACCACTTTTCCCTCCTCACAGCTATGATGTAGCTGCGCTCTCCACATGTTGGGTATTTTGGTTTCCAGCCTGGGGACAGTGACTGGTTCCCGGTGGTGTCTTCCCGAATATCCTCCCTTTCTTGTGCTATTCTTATACTGTTTTTTTGGCTTCAAGGTGGAGTTTGAATGACTCTAGTCATATATACCTTTATTATGATTGGTGTAAAAATCTCTCGCCTCGCATTTAAAGGTATAGTTTACAAAAAATTCAGGGCGCAGACTCAAGGAGGGGTACCTTGGAGGCAGGTAGCGTTTGGCATGGAGGTGTGTTTTGGTATTAATAAGACATTATAATGAGCAAAGTTCACACAAAGTACATAATTTCATCCAAATTTGTCAGACTGTTGGCTCAGGGTAGCAAGTAGGCAGCTTCTCAGTTCCGTAGGACCATCTCGTTCCCTTATCTGCTGTATTACCACAGAGCTTGGCTGTGGAATCTCCACCCTACTCCATCTTCCGTGTTGTGTTGCCAGCAGTTTTCTACAGGGAATAGCAGATGGAGTGGATTCCTCGCATACCAGCTGCAGCTGTATTCTACCCTTAAAACTGTTTCATTTTATACCTTTCCTTAATGTGTGAATAATGCTGTATTTTCAATATAATTTAGTTTTAGTAATTATTCCACAAGGAGAAAGGAAAGAGCTGTCTGGAGCTTATGTCTGTTCCTTGTTTTGAAAATGTCTAGGAACTGTTTGCAATGACACATATACTCTAGTGACTCTGTCCTCAAAACCACCTTTTTTCACTTTTTGCAGAACAGGACTCAGAAATAGCAAGTATCCAGAGATTACTCCCCCACTCAATGTGACAACAGGAAAAATTGCATTTTGAGGATAGATTCACCAGGAATGCCCCAAAGTGTATGTGGCAATGCAAGTAGTTCAACTCCAAAACAAGGAACAGTTTTTTCCTGCTGTCACATTGGGTGTGGGAGTAATCTCTGGATGTTTAGCATTTTTAAACCCAGTCCTGGGAAAAGTGGAAAAAAAAATGTGGTTTTAAGGATGGAGTTGCCAGGCAAGCCCAGAGCTCCCAAATACATGTGGCATTGAAAGCAGTTCCCAGGCATCTTCGAAACAAGGAGCAGTTTTACCTTCTGTCGCACTGGGTGTAGGAGTCATCTGCAGACCTTTGCCGGTTTTGAGCCCGGCAGCCTATGCCCAGAACTAAATTGCATAATCCTCGGGCAATTTATTTCACGGTCTTTGCTGCTGCCTGGTGTCCGTTTTCAGGAAGCGCAGCCGCTCTGCTGGTCTTGCCGGCAGTGCAAGATGTGGCGATGCCAGCAGTCCTCAGGCACCTGCAAAACAAGGAACAGTTTTTCTTGCTGTCACATTGAACGTGGAAGTCATCTCCGGATGTTTGCTGTTTTTGAGCCTGGTTCTGCAAAAAGCGAAAAAAGGTGGTTTCGAGGATAGAGTTGCCAGGAAAGCCTGGAACCCCGAAGTATACGTGGCGTTCCAAGTAGTTACCATATCTCTTCAAAACGAGGGAGCGTTTTTCTTGCTGTCATATTCGGCGTGGGAGTCATCTCCAGAGAACCTTTAGTCGTCGTGTGGTGCAGACTGAAGTGGTCCTGCTGGTGGTGACCTTTTTTTGCTTTACTCTGTAACACTGCTGCTCTTTTCTTTCTTTCCTATACCTCTGCCTTTTCGCTATCGCCACCTAGCATCATTTTTAGCTAACAATAGTAAAGCTGTGGTAAACTGCATCTGACCTTGCTTGTATGTTAATCGTGCTCCTGCAACCATTAAGAACCCCCTACTGGATCAAAAATGGGACTGGGACCTCTCAGGGGGCAAGCGCGAGAGACAATTCTCATTCTGAGCCTGATCCTGTGGAGGTTTAAAGCCCTGTGGCTGGTGGTGCTATGAAAGCAGATCCCAGAGACAGTGAGACCAAGCACCGCTTTTTTCTTCCTGGCGAATTCCATGTAAGAGCAAGCTCCAGAGGTTTGCCAGTTTTGAGGCTGGCCCTGTGGAGGGCGAAGTCCCAAGGCTGGTGGATCTCTGGAAGCCGTTCATAGAAACAGTGAGAACAAGAGCCACTGCAGATTCCCTGTACCTTCTATCTCAGAGCGAGGTTGGAGCTTGGTCCTGGAGAAGGTGAAAGGCCTGTGGTTCATAGGAATAGGAAAGGGCAACTCATAAACAGGGAGAACAACCGGCACTTTCACCTCCCAGCATATTTTGTATTGGAGCAAGGCCTTTTTTGGGGTGCACCACAGTCACCTTTCTGTTCAGAGGTTTTGCTTCTTAGCTAAGCCTCTTCTAACTCTCTTTAATTGACAGAGTGTCTCTTGCTTCTACTTGTGTTGTGGCAATCGCTGTCAGCTGTCTTGGTTTTTGCCCTGTGGAGGTTGTTTGCACCTGTGAGGAATAGTTTACGGGGGAGGTGAACCCAAAATGATATCAACAGGGTTGATAAAGGGCTTGTACTAGCAGCAGAACTGTCAACTGTCTAACTTTTTCTTGTTTGATTCTGCTTGAGTTGTTACTATGACCTTCAACCTGCAGGTTTTTGTCAGGTATCTTTTTTAGCCACTCGATCTTTTTGAGAGGATTAATTTGGTTACTATTTGATAATAT
>VXBJ01007817.1:79391-111280 GCA_013400055.1 Nycticryphes semicollaris
TCCATACAGCCACCATAGGGGCACATATGAACTGCAGTGTGTTGCAATACACTGAAAGCAAACAAATGAGTGAGGATGCAACTACCTACCCCACTCTATGTTGTGAAGCACGCGCTCTTCCCTAAGGATAACTCATACACTGTTGACATGATGCGGGACCATCTGACATACGGACAAAATGAAAGTGCCAGTGTCAAGACTAATAATAAAATCTTAGTAAAGCTTAATTTATTTCTTATAATAAGATTTATTTCTTATAAGACAGGAAGTTAATAAGTTAATAATAAGAGAAGGAAAAGAAAAGAAAAGAAAAGAAAAGAAAAGAAAAGAAAAGAAAAGAAAAGAGAAAAGAAAAGAGAAAAGGAGTTCTAATATTTTCTTCCTGCACCCCAGTGGATTGCCTTACACACCCCTATGGTGTTAACCTTCCTCATTGGGAGTGCACTACACAACAGTGTGTTTTATTTTAGTATAAGAACATAAGACAGTACCTCACTTCCTCAGGGTATGCCCATACTACTTTTGGCAACTTGATGCCTTTTCTCAAAGCAGTGATTCAAACATCTCTGTGAAAATCAGTGAAGGAAATAAAACAAGATAAAGTCTGCTAGTAACAGACTGAAGTGTTAAGTGCTGAAGAAAAGATCAAACAGATCTAAGCTTCCTTTCATATTGTTGAAAGCTTCAAAGCAGTTTTTTCTAGCTGTCTTACAGCATGTATTTTTCAAATATGCTTCTAAAACTGGCTTCTAAGTAGCTGTAACATCCAAATACTTTTAGCTCATGCTTAAATGCATTGGGAGTTTTAATTCAATGCAACCAGTGATCCTGGCAAGTTTTAAACATTCATTGAAGTTCTTGTAGAATAATTACAATACTTGAAGAGGTGCGCAAAAAGTATATCTTTTACAGATTTCTTAATGCTGAGAGAGAAATAAAAGTGAAAACAGAGAAATGTAAATATTCACTGGACTGTGCCACCTAAAGCCAATTGCATTCTTCAGATCCTTGTCAGGCACATTTCAGCTTCAAGGCTGCAGGTCTCTGTGCAGTCCTCAGGGAAAAGCTATTTGCAGAGCTGTTAATCTGCAATCTTAGCTAAGCGCTAAGGATTTAATGTGCTTGGACAATAGGTTTCCATTTTTCCTCAAGAGGCAGGCTTTCCTTGCCAATGAGTTAGCTTTCATTTTTAAAATGTGAAGGCATATTGCAGCAAATATCTTAGAAAATATGGTGCACTGAAAAATCTTAATACTACGGAACCAAGTAATCCAAAATACTTCCAGATCTTTTTATTTTTAATACAAATCACATGAAAAAAGATGATGTTGCAAGATCAAGAGATGAGTTCAATTTTTAGTGTTTCGGAATAATTCTGAAGTTATTTATCTGCACTTGATATACATCAGCAGCACCACAGCTGCCCTCTCTGAAAGGAAAGAAAAATGTGATAAAGGTCACACTGTCAGGCAGCATAATATGAGGAAAACACTTTCCTAAGTTAGAGCCTCATCAAGAGTGGGCTGGTGCCACCTTGACATTATGGCATCTGTCAAAAGGAAAAACAACTCATGACTCTAGGCAATAACTGAAGGTAGTAAAACCAACCCATTTGCCCTATTTCTCCCATCTCTAGGGGGGAAAAAACTTCAAGCTACCATGTAGCAATAATATTAAAAAAGTTCTGCACAGGTGCCTCAAGTAGCTAGTTCAGGTCTTGGTCTTTTATTTCATTAGGAACTATATGAAGGTAAAATCTTACATCTAAGTTTATGGAAGGAGCCTAAGGCAAATATCTTTGAATTTATTTGTTTTTATTCAGTGTTGAATGTAGTTATATTTGGGAAAGAAACTATAAAAATGGAACTTGAAAGTTTCTATGTATGCCTTATAAGGTAATTTATTTTTCCTTAATTACAAAGGCTCCAGACTCAACCTGAGATTTTCAACTTGTGCTTTTCTGTTTCTAACACAATTACCAGAAATGCTGACCTTAGGTGGAGGGTAGGCATAGAAGTCCACATGAGGTAGCATGGTGTTACTGAAGGAGAAAAGGAGAAGGAGAGAAAGCAGCTCCACTTCCATAACCAACTGAGTTTTCAAACTCAATAAAAATCTCACAAAGTGAGCAAACTTTATCTGGAAGTTGAGACAATAAAGACTAATACTGGTTGCAAGAAAGTTTTGTTAAAATCATTTAGTTAAGTTTGAAATGTAATGTTTTGACACCTGATCGATCAACAACTTTGGCCAAGGTTATATCTGCAATATATCTAGATTTTTTTAAATTAATCCTATGAATCAAAAAATGATAGGAAAACCTGCACACCAAACTTGATCTCTGAAAACTGAAAAACTTGGCCTTCAAAGAGAATTAAATCCTATCTCACAGAGTCATTTTCCTCTGATACTCTGGACACCTCAGCTTTTCCAATATTCATCCATCTCCTCAGAGGAAAACTTACAGCTTCAGATACATTGTTCTTTAAAGCTGTGAGAGTCCAGCTGCTGGAGTCTGAGGTGTCCATTTTGCAGCTGAGTCCAGTAAAACACATTTCCTTAACTCCAGTGCTGTAAAAAAGCGTTCAGATGCTTCTTGCCAGGGGAAGGCTAGTTTAATCCTTCCTTGTGTCCTTTTGTTCTCCATAAAAAAGATCTAAAAGTCTAAGGAAAGGGTCACACAGCAATGCTATTTAGAGCTGGCCACTTAAGCCTTTACTGCGCTTTTTCTTTACTGGCCAAGTTTCAGATGATTAATCCTGTTAACAGCAGAGAATGGAAGTGCCTGACACTGCTAGTTGCAGCTGTCTATAAAGCCTAGTGCTAGTAGTAAAAAATATCAGGAAATCTTGACTTTTGCTGTCACAGTGTTAACTTTCATGGTCTCAGGAGTACCTGAGGCATAGGTAAGGCATAGGTGTCTTCATAAAAAGATTGTATCACTTTATTCCTAAGTAGAGTTAGTCATAGCAGAAAACCTTAGCTGAGGAAGTAGTACATCCATTCATAAAACTGAGCATGTTGTTTGAATTAGAATGTGCCGTAAGGCACTGACCTTCAAATGCATGGGTAAAACATCACACATACTTTTTGGATCTTAGTGCAAGACCTTCTTATCATCTCTTTCAGAAAATTCAATGCCTCCTTTGTGGCAAAAAACTATTGAATTATCTAAAAAAAACCTATACCTGACATCTCAACTCATAGGACCACGAAGACCTTTATCAACTGGATGCAAATATTCTTTCTAATGGTACATAAGACAACCTCCAGTAAAGGACAGCCTGAGGGAATGAAGAGTCCTTGCTGTGCCAATCTCTTTGAAACTGCCAATTGTGAATTCCAAGGTCAGTTCCATTAGAGCATTCTGTGGGTGGACTAAAAATACCTCACCTACTCATACACAATGCAGTCTAGTCTCTGTTCACACCTCATGAAAGTTCTAATAAGCTTGAATAGTCTTCACAGAATCACAGAATATCAGAATATCTGGGATTGGAAGGGACCTTGAAGGACCATCTAGTCCAATCCCCCCGCTAGAGCAGGAACACCTAGATCAGGTCACAGAAGTCTTTCCTTGTATTTAAGTGGAACCTCCTATGTTCCAGCTTGCACCCATTGCTCCTTGTCTTATCATTGAATGTCCCTCGGAAGAGCCTGGCTCCATCCTCCTGACATTCACCCTTTATATATTCATAAACATTAATAACATCACCCCTCAGTCTCCTCTTCTCCAAGCTAAAGAGACCCAGCTCCCTCTGCCTTTCCTCATATGGGAGATATTTCACTCCCTTCATCATCTTTGTAGCTATGCGCTGAACTCTCTCAAGCAGTTCCCTGTCCTTCTTTGAACCGAGGAGCCCNATTTACAACCTATACTGGTACCTGGAGTTGTTCTTGCCCAGATGCAAGACTCTACACTTGCCCTTGTTACGTTTCGTTAAATTTCTTCCTGGCCAGCTCTCCAGCTTGTCTAGGTCTTGCTGGCCTTCTGGTGTGTCAGCCACTCCTCCCAGTTTTTTATCATCAGCAAACTTGCTGGTAGTGCACTCTATTCCCTCATCCAAGTCGTTGATGAATACATTGAATAATACTAGTCTCCTGAGGGACTCCACTAGATACAGGCCTCCAACTAGACTCTGTCCCCTTGACCACAACTCTCTGGCTTCTTTCCTTCAGCCAGTTCACAATCCACCTCACTACCCCATCATCCAGGCCACATTTCCTCAGTTTAGCTGCAAGGATACTGTGGGAGATGGTGTCAAATGCATTACTGAAATCAAGATAGACCACATCCATTGCTTTACCATCGTCTATCCACCTGGTTAAGTCTTCATAAAAGGCTATCAGGTTGGTTAACCATGACTTCCCCTTGGTGAATCCATGCTGATTGCCTCTAATGACCTTCTTATCCTTGATATGCTTAGAGACAGTGACAGTTTTCTTCTGTCTGCTACTGTACAGATGAGTTTGGATTTTACTAAATAAAAAAAAAAAGTAAAATGTTTCAAAAATAATCAACTAATCACCCTATGCAGTAAAAATATATTTGCAGATGATGGAAAGCAGAATACATTCCTGTTTTATAATTGAACTTGGGATACAGCAGGATACCTTTCATGAGAATCAGCTGTTGTGTTAAAATAACTCATGATGAACAGGAGTCAGACACAGGAGGAGCTGGCCCTCTGTGGGCTTATATGGCTAAATTACTGAAAAACAAATGGAAACAATCTAAGGTAATTAACTTAAAAGAATGTATAAACATTTGTACCAAAAATATTAAGACTAATAAGACTGAACTGTGAAGGAAGAGCATGTTAAAACCTTAGAAACTGCTGAATGAGGGTATGGTATATGTTAATTACAACAGAAGGCTGTACATAGTTTTATTCATATCACTTGGTAACAAGAAGAAAAAAATGTGCAATACTAATGATGTCAAGGTGAGAGGTCTGAGACCATAAAATACATGTATAGGAAATCTGAAAAACCATGAATCTCGGACATTTTGCTTGAGGTTTTCAAAGGGTGAGACACATTACAATGAAAGATCCCAAGCAGCATCCACACGGAAGGATTATGAAAAGCACATCCCCCACTCAGTGTGTCATAGTCAACCAAAAATAAATCAAGATGTGTGAGAGCTGGGTACACAGTGTTTCTTGTCCTCCATGTTGTGCCCGAGTGATCCTGGCCACCCTGTTTAATCACATGCAACTGCATTCATAGCGTAACTGAGACAGTTTTGTTAAACGAATTCATCTTCCTCTTCCATAGCATCTTGCATTGAATTTTGCTACAGTGACTTTCAACAAATATAGGAGTGAGTGTTCTCCAGCTGTGAATGACAGTGGTCATTCATAGTACAGTGAGTGGGGGCTGGAGAGTGTTTTGTTTTTTGTCAACAAAAGTGAGCACTGCAACCTTAATACCTTAATAGGAACTGCTTGGTGGTGACTATAGCATCATAGGCTTGCCTTAAAATCTTGTATTTGTTGTCGTCTCTTACATAATTTCATAAAACTTCAATTTTTCTTACAATAATCTGCAGGAAATGTCTGCTTCCAAAATGTATATTCTGCTCTATGACCTTTACATCCTGACATGCAAATACTGAATAACTAAATTTTTGCAAAGGTAGTGTAGCCAGTGAAGCAATCTATAGAAACAGATTCAGGTGTATATGTTTTTTCAGGACATGACATTTACCTTAGGATCCATTCTATCCATTCCTTTACTCTCTCTTACCATGTATTTTGCATTACTGGATGTTCATGTTCCCTTACACCCTACTTCACAAAACAACCTGTCAGAAGCTAGACCTTACATTACAGAAAAAATTCAGAGAGATGCATCATTAATATTGTAAGTACAATTATTATAAAGGCATACATTATTATAAATGCACACTCATGCATTTTTCTTGCCCCTTTAGTATCCATTTCATGTTTGTTTTGCTGATGTCTGTGCCTTTTTAAGAATTCACTTTTAATTGATATATTGTATTTGTCGGCAACAATCATAATGCAAAAGTCATATGATATCCAGCTATTAATCAGGGATGCTGAGATGTAAGCTCAGAGATGACACAGACAGTAAAATTAAACAACATTAATTAAGCAGTTTCCTGCATTGTGGTAATCAGTGCTGTTATGATCTTAAAAATATCCATGTGCTCTTGAATGGGGAAATTAAGCTTAAATGAAGGACTAATATACTCATGAACTAAATGCTGCCTTCATGCATATTTTTAGGTTCTGATAGCTAAGCTACTGCAATATGTTTGAGATTTATTTGTCATCTTCTTAAACTACAACTATAAAAGGCTTTATTACATTTCAAAAATATTAAAACTGTGCTAGAATTGAGTTATTGTGCTCTGTAGTCAAGTGACCACTAGCTGGCAATATTTTACAGCTCTTCCTGTTGCAGATTCATTGCATAATATATCATGGTTTTACTCAAGACTTTTAATTTTAAAAATAGAAGAAGAAATTGGATTTCAGTGGGGACGGGCACTTCTGAATATTTCACCACTAAGGCTTCAGTGTAGATTATCAAGAAAATAGGAAGGATAGTGGACAGAAGTAGTTTCTGAAATAATAACCTTTGCTTATAGGATTTCTTTTGTTTCTCCAATTCTGTGTGTTTAAACTTTGATTTTAAATGCCTTTTACTTACCTCAAACCATCCAGTGTGTTAAAAATGAAGCTTGTGTAATAATTTCATCTGCCAATAGCCTAGACTACACTATCAACTCTGAAACTCCAGTGTAAGTCTCCTTCATTTCACTTATTTCAAGTACCTTTCCCTTACCTTCAAAAGTCTCTGTATCCTTTCCTGTCTACCCACTATTGCTTGTTTCCTATGGCACCATTTCATGTCTTCTTCAACTCCTAATAAAGATGTTTATAAACAATGTTAGCTAGTCCAAAGTTCAGGGCAATGAGAATGGGTACCGATGGTAGCACAAGCTGACTACATTTCTATCCATATGCACCAGATAATCCAACTGCCATTATTCACTGTACTCTTTTATTGCTCCCAGATATTTCACTTGCAAGTAGGTGGAGACTCACCTTTGTATGCAACTCAGTGGTCAGAGTCTATTATTTCATACTACAAAGGAAAATGTAAGAGGATGAAATATTGAGACAAATGAGTTTAAAAAATTGTTTGCGGTATTTTGTACTGTAAAGTCATACAATTTATCCTAAAAAATACTACTGTGGGGAACAAAAAGGTGGGATAAAACCCTGCTTTGATTTCTAAATGGATTCTGGAAAAGTAATCATGCTCATGACTGAAAAAGTTTTATCTTTGTCTATTACATGAAGTTTTTTAAGATTCTTAGATCTTTAAGATTTTTGGAAACAGGTTGATTCCAGTTTGTTTACTTAGAAAACAGACTTGTGTGCACTCAATTCTCAGTGTTCATTGTTCTTTCTCTAGTCAACACTTGTGTTTGGCCCCTTCAGAAATAAGCAGGAGAAGAATGAAGCCCTGATGGAGAGAAAACTGTTACAAGGAAAAGCAGGAAATGTGTAAATCATTTAAACAAGGGGACTTAGGAGGCAGTTGTAGTGAGGGGGCATATGAAGTAATTTTCAGCGTGGAATAGTTTCAGCTCAGAGAGCTAATCATCTTCTTTGCTGGTCCAAGATAGTGGCTGAGCACCCTGTAAATGCAGTGGGAAATGTGGTCTGCAGTGTCTGAAGTCAGCTACTAAAGGGCTTCTCTGCACATGAAGAATACACTGCTTTGAGAAAACTGGTATCTTTGGAGTGAATAGATATGTGAACAGCACAACTGTAGCTCAGATGTAGAATGCTTTTATCTAAAAATAAAAAGTGGCTTCCAGTAGGCTGTTTGCCTAGTGGGGTTTGGCTATGATTGGGATGCCAGCAAAAAGGTGGAGTTTTTGGTATGTAATTACCTACTTCTGTATCTCTTAGGTTTTTGCACTATCGATATCTGCCAACTAGACTTTAATATGAAAGCTCTTTTGATCATGTACTCTGCTTTGCTCTTCTTTTATCTTTTATATGAAACATGCTTTCTCTCTTGAGAGAAACTGTTCACTTTCGAAAGGTTAATGAAATGTTTTCTTCAGGAAAATATTTAGTCACTAGATTTCTTTCTGTGCTTGATACATTTTCAGATGGTACCCACTTGTAAACAAAGAGAGCAAGCTGAAGCTCAAGTCATGTGAAAACCAGCCTCCCTTGCCTTAAAAAGTATTCATTAAGGAGGGATGTCTTTAGTGCACTGATAGAAAAACTTGCTTACTAATGAAGTATAATTCTATTTATAATATTAAAAGTGGGCTTAATTTATCTTAATGACGATGTTTCAGACACCAGGATACCTGACAGCAAAAAAGGTCTCCATTTCTTAGATGCTGGGATTTGTCTTGTGGGTTTTTTTCTGAGTATGTCTACTATAATCGAGATCATACTAATGATCTCAAACTCTAGAAACACTTAAAAATGAGATACAGCCTCCATTTTTTTGGAAGTTAAAAATAGTCTGTTGTCATGGAACAGGGTACAAACAAATCAAGCAAAAGGAATGTCTTGCTAAATTGCACCCTGAAAATGAGGCACTGGGAAAAAAAAATGGTGCTGCAGGCTGGAGAAGTTTTATATAATCAGAAAATGACAAATCTATTTATCCTTTGATACCTGTATTCTAAAACATGCCTTCTAATTGGCTTCTCTTCAGATAACTGTAGCTACAGAGAAAATACCTAACTGTAGATTAGCATGTTGCATTTTTATTTTGACTCCTCTACTATCTGGAAGTCAGGAAAAACAGGAGAATTTATGACTGGAAGAAGGGGTAAGCAACTCAAAAAGATTACAAGGATGACGTGGGGTTACGCTGGGAGAAAATTATAAGAACCAAAGCCTGACTAGAACTTAATCTGGATACTGCTGTAAAAGACAATGAAAAATCCTTTACTGGGTGTGGGGTGAAACATAGTGATAAACAGTGAGGAAAAGGATGAGGTACTTAATGCCTTCTTTGCCACAGTTGTTCTTGAGGTATCCAGCCCTGTGAGCTGGAATACAGTGGTGGCCAGTACAATGAAGCCTCCGTAATCCAAGGGGAAATGATTAGTGAGTTACTACACCACTTAGATGCAAACAAATCAATGAGGCTGGGTAGGAGACTAGTATTAGAAAGATGGTGAAAGTGTTCACTTAACCCTTTTCCATCATTTCTCCTGAGTTCTGGCTAACTGGGGAGGTCCAAGTTGACTGGAGGTTAGGGAAACGTGACACCTATCTGCAAGAAGGGCTAGAAAGATGATCTGGACAATTACAGGCCTATCAGTCTGACTTCAGTAATGGTGGGGAGTTATGGAGCAGATCATCTGGAGTGCCATCATGTGCCATGTACAGGACAAGCAGGTGGTACATCCTGGTAAGCATGGATTTATGACTAACCTGATCTCCTTCTATGACAAAGTGACCCACTTGGTGGATGAGGAAAAGGTTGTGGATGTTGTTTACTTGGACTTTAATAAAGACTTTGGCACTGTTTCCCACAGCATTCGCCTGGACAAACTGGCTGCCCATGGCCTGGATTGGAGTATTCTGCTGGGTAAAAAACTGGATGGAGGTCTGGGCCCAGAGGGTGGGGGTGAATGGAATTAAATCCACTTGGTGGCCAGTCACAGACAGTGTGCCCCAGTACTCAGTATTGGGGTCAGTTCTCTTTAACATCTTTATCAATAACGTAGATGAGGGAATTGAGTGCACCCTTTGTCAGTTTGCAGATGACACCAAGTTAGGTGGGAGTGTCAACCTGCTTGAGGCTTTACAGAGGGATTTGGGCAGGGCTGATGATTGGCCTCAGGGCTGAGGCCAATGGTATAAGGTTCAAGAAGGCCAAGTGCCAAGTCCTGCACGTGGGTCACAACAACCCCATGCAGTGCTACAGGGTTGGGGAAGAGTGGCTGTAAAGTTGCCTGGCAACTTTATAAAAATGTTTTTAGTTATCTTTAACAGCTGTAGCTAGGTTGATCTCTGCTGCACTTTGGCTCTCCTGATTTTCTCTCTGCATAGTCTCACTACATCTTTATAGACTTCGTAAGAGACCTGACCCCGATTCCAAGGGTCATACAATCTCTTTTTGTTTTTGAGATCCAGCCAAGGGTCCCTGTTTAGCCAGGCCAGTCTCCTTCCCTGTTTACTAGTTTTTCGGCACACAGGGACAGACTGCTCCTGTGCCTTTAAGACTTCTCACCTGAAGTATGTCCAGCCTTCCTGGACTCCTATATCCTTCAGGTCAGTCTCCCAAAGGATATTGTCAAGCAGTCTTCTGAATACGTCAAAGTCTGCCCTCCAGAAGTCTAAGGTGATGGTTTTACTAACCCCTCTTCTTGATTCTGCAAGGATCAAGAACTCAATCATTTCATGATCACTATGCCCCAGGAGGCCTCCAACCTTCACTTCCGCCACAAGTTCTTTCCTGTTCACAAGGNTGTCCCCTTTCTTTGTTTTCCCCCTTTTGTGTCTTCTTCCCCTGGCAGACCTTGCTTGGTGAGCCAAGGTGTGGCCTTCCCTGGCTGCAGACTTGGTTTGGGGCTGTTTCCACGGGCTTCAGAGCCATCTGGAGCAGAACAAAGCCTCTTCCCACACAGGGGGCAGCCTGCAGCCTCCTGTTGCCAAAACCTGACAGTTTGCACCCGATACAGATGCATATATGTCTACTCTGCAAGGTTAAAAAAAAATATGCAAACCTTATTGTTTAGTTTAAATTCTATGGATTTTGACATACTACTTTAGTAAGATTTACACTACTAATGGCATATTGATTATTGATTCTGTGCTTGCTTGCAGGGAAGAGATGGTTGTGAATATGCTCTTGGACTGACACCAACAGGCATATTGATCTTTGAAGGAGCCAACAAAATAGGCTTATTCTTTTGGTAATTTGTATTTGTGTTATATTCCTTTCTGTACATAATGGGGTCTTGACTGTATTTTGTAATGTAGGTTGAATCCACAAGGTAAAAATATTGATTTCCTATGAAGACAGGCTGAGAGAGTTGGGGTTGTTCAGCCTGGAGAAGAAAGGGCTCTGTGAGAGCTTGTAGCAGCCTTCTAGTACCTAAAGGCGGCCTACAGGAGAGATGGGGAGGGACTCGTTATGGTGGAATGTATCAGTAGGATGAAGTGTAATGCTTTTAAACTGAAATAAGAAAGATTTTGATTAGATATTAGGAAGAAATTATTTACTGTGAGGATGGTGAGGCACCAGAACAGGTTGCCCAGAGAAGTTGTGGATGCCCTGGAAATGTTCAGCCATCTGGTCTAGTGAGAGATATTCATGCCCATAGCAGCGGGGTTAGAACTAGATGATTTTTAAGGTCCCATTAA
Organism: Nycticryphes semicollaris; assembly: GCA_013400055.1. Taxonomy (NCBI): domain Eukaryota; kingdom Metazoa; phylum Chordata; class Aves; order Charadriiformes; family Rostratulidae; genus Nycticryphes; species Nycticryphes semicollaris. The sequence goes on from VXBJ01007817.1 coordinate 90,785, forward strand.
ATCACCATTCTATGATCATGATTCTTTCTGGTTTGAATGTGAAAATGTGAGTGAATGAATGTAAGAATTGCAAAGTGTGATTTTCTTGGCTTGAGGCAGAAAACTTACCGGCTAGTAAATACTGGACTTTTTTAGTGATGTCTTCAGACATCACACTGCCTAGTATATTTTAGTTATTTATGATCTGTTCACTGTCTCAAATTACACAGTATTTCCTTTGTTCTTGAGCATTTCTAAGGAATGTTGTATGTCTTGCTTGAAGCTAAGCCCTCTGTGCGGTATGACAGTTCTTTCATTACTCTATGCAATGTGCCAGATTGTCTTGTAAAGGTCAAGAGTCATGTCACGTTAATGATAGAGGTGTTCTGAGAATACTTGATTAATTCTTTCCTTAGTAAGATTATTTTTGCAAAAACAAAGTCTCCAAAGTACCAGGCCTATTTTGCCTGTTATCTTTTCACTATTATCTGTAAGACTTTAAAATGAACAAGTTATTAGATAATTAGTGTATAAACCATCATTTTAGTACTACTTGTGAACTACAGTTCATCCTGATTCTGCATCAGATTACTACTGATACCTTTGGTTGTAGGCGTCTAATTATTTGAACTAAAATATAGAGTATATCACAGAATTATGACTAGAAAAGCAGGAGATAGGTTGCTTTTATATTTGGTTCTAGAGCTGCTTTTCTTGGAATCTTTAATTTTTAATTGTCCAAAATTCAAGATAGAAATTGATAAATCTGAGAAGATTCAAGGAAGAGTCATGAGAGTGAGCAAGTAAGCTCAGAGACTCCAGGAAAGATTTGGTTTATTAAAAAGAAAGGGAAGGAATTATGATTTACAGGCATGTGAGAAAGGACAGACATTTGTTAATAAATATGTGAGAAGCAGAGATTGAAGTTGTTATGAAGTTGTTAAAGAAGACCCAAAGTTTGTAAGTTGAAATAAGACAAACTGGAATTTTAAATGAAGGCTCTTACCAACGGAAATAAAATACTGGAACAACACAGTAAGGGGTACAATGCATTTTCTGTTCAGTTTGTTTGTGATTTAGTTTGTTTGGTGCTCTTTAATTCAAGCAAGAACTTAAGTTCATGGTCATGTAGGAGGTTGGATCATAACAATACCTCTTAGATTTAAGTTATATTAGTAGTGGAAACCAAATTTTCAGAAACACTAATTTTTAATCAATACTCTTTCTGTGGAAGTCAGTGGTGAAGACAGCATTGATTTATTTGGGAGCAACCAAGGAGATACTTTTAGTCATCCCAATTAAATTTGTAATTGGGAAACCCTGGGACATGTGAAATCAGTGCTTACAAAATACCTGGTACTCTTCATGGCCTGTTTTTGAAACCTAGTACTTTACTACCTCTGGAAAAAAGGCAGAAATGCATTCACAGTTCAAATTGAATGCAAGAGGTCACGTTGATTTACCTAATTAATTACTTAAGTGGAATTTTTCTGCAAACAATGATTTATTGAACACTTAAGCATCAGAGTCATTACCTCGAGTAAAAGTATGAATATCCTAGGGCTCTTGTCTTGTCAGTGCACATCTTTAACTGCTCTAGATGAAAATTTTATATAGTTCCTTCTAGTGCAAGAGAAGTACAAAAAGGAGAGCAACGTAGGATTCATCTTGAAGTGAAATAATAAATAGCTTTGTACGTAATGATGCATTTTGTTTTTTATTATAAATATTAATATTGATTATCTGATTTTGCATTGTAAAAGTAGCAATTGTTTTGCTTTTGATCTTGTCTTAAATATTTTTGGTAGTTAGAGAGAAAATTAATTCATATCTATAATGTCTTATTTTTGACATTTCTGTAGGAAGATAGCTCTAAAAACTGCAACAGTCACTGCATTCACCCCTCATAGGGTTTCAGTGAAATCAGGGATGAATTTGGTCATTGTGATACACATTTTTAAGGCCAAATGCAGAGAATAGCATGTTGTTTTGTCCCTAGTAATTTTCTTTTTTAAAGTATCATTTTCTTCCTTGCATTGAAGGAATATTTTCTGTTAAATTTAGAATTGCAGTTTTAGAAATTATGATCAATAATCTACAAGGTAGATTTTCTGGCAGCACTGTCATGACATTTGAGAGAGATTATTGTTAACCTTTAGGATCACAGAAGCTGCAGAATAGCTTTGCTTCCCTGCGTTAAGGTTTGCTTTGCTCAACCTGAGCATCATCAAAGATTAGGAAAACCAATTATTCCTTTAGATTTTCTGCTAACCTGGGATCTTTGGAAGAACATGAGGCAACTTGACTGAAAAGAAAATAAAGTGGACGTAAAATTTTTGATGTTTCTAATAATACAATTTAAATTTATCTTAGCTATTATTTTGGAGGAGTTTGTTTTCATAAAATCATAAAGTAACTAGCTACTGAAATGCATACAAAATATTTTCTCCATCTATTTTCTAAATTAGGATTCGTCTACAAACTGTTATTTGCTTAATATCAACTCAACTGCACAATGATACAAAACAGAGAAAATCATTCTTGTTTCTTACATGCACTGGAGAAAATAATATTTTGATTGACAATAAGAAAGACATTGGGATTTTTGAGATTTTTCCAGGTGCAAACACACCGTCTTTCAGTGACCAATGCACCATACATACTCATTTGCAAAAGTATAAACTGTACTTCATTATTGCCTGTTTTATTATTGAATGAGAGAGAAAACACCTATGAACAAATCTCACACCAAGCTGCCAATCTACGCTGGTTTTCCCAGACTGCAGAGTGTCTTTTTTATTGATTATTTTGTGTCTGATTTCCCCAGGAATAAGATTTTACTGTAGCTGTGAGAAACATCAAAAATGGTGTGTTTTCCTGTCTGCTTTGAGTGAAATTTATAGTGTTTTTCTTTTTCTGTGGACACATACAAACCTAGAGGGAGATTTTATTATTTGTTCAGAGGATGAGAATCCCAACTTCATAGCAATTTAATACAAATGTGATTTTTGATTAGTGTGCTCTTTCTGGTGGGCCATGATTTTTGGAAAGGAGTTGGAGCTGTTTTGAGAAGTGATTGAGAAAATACTTGCATTTTGAGCTTGATGTAAATAGTCCCTCTGGAGCAATTGGAGACTGTGAGACCAAATGTTTTATTCGATGACTGTAAATGGCCAGCTTCTCCAGCTGCATCCAAGCTTTGCCCTCCAGGGCCACAGTGGCAGCCAGACTGCCTTTCCAAAACAGGCAGTCCATGACTGGTTAGCTCTTAAGAGAGATTTGCTCCAAGCAGCTATTGACTTTGTCTGAGGGCAGAGCCTGCACTGTTACCTGTAACTTGGATGAATCCTTTCCATGAATTCCAGTCCTGGCAGGTAAGGAAGAGCTTAAGGAAAACGTTCAGCATTTTTCTGTAATCAGAAAGAAAAATAGGAGACCAGCCTTAAAACTTAATGCCCCTAAAAGCTACCAGTCAGAAATTCTGACTTGTTTCTATTCGTGTTTTAACTTTAATCATAAGTAGATACACTGTTTTAAAACGATTTTTTTTTTTTCCTCAGAAATTCCCTTAGCTACATTGTTGTAGCATACTTCCATTCATTTGAAAATACCATTGATTCTGGTGGGTCTCACATCACCTTTTTGGAAGACTTTCAATCTGATATCTTGGAACTGTGTTTTGATGAGACCACAAGAATTAAACAGTCAATTGCCGCAATTGCTTCTCTTTTTGTGGCCAGAATCAGTTATAAGGTATGAAAACTGATGTCTCTCAGCTGAAATAGCCTTTCCAGAAACTTCCTTGAAACAGCCGTCTAAAAAATACTGGAACCTTGAAATTTAAATGCCAGAATTTGAATCTGATCCTGAAGAGGAAAAATTTGGGGAAATTTTTTCATGCACTATTTTTTTTTTTCTGTGTGCTTTCTGGCAGAAATATTTGTCAACCATACTTCACAGTTTTACTGGAATGTACCAAGTCACAGGGGTCGTTAATGCATGAAGAACTTTCTACTGACCTTTTATGACAACATTTTTCATAGCTAGTTGAAAGCATTTCCTTCATTTTGGGAATGTTTTTGTGTTCATAGACTTGTCTTATATTTATATTTATAGCATAAATTCCAGTATAATCACATTTCCTCCTTGTGTCTGTTTTGGGCTGTTTGACACCTGCTAAAGCTCCCTCTCTTAGCTTTCAAATTTTCTTTTAAAAGCTTGCAGTTTTATTCAAAGGTGGATTTATACTCACAAAATATGCTAAATTTAGAGCCTGAAGAACACTTAAGGGAATAAGCATTGGGCAAGTGTAAGGAAATCATCTACACTTCAACAGTATGTGTAAGAGGTCTAGATAATGAATTCGTTTCTAACATTTTGCCCCTAATCATGAAAAGAATTGTTGGAATCCCTTTTTGGTTCTGCTCTTGGGCTGTGGGAGTGTAATATTGCATGGATTGTTATTTCTTAGCATGACTTTCCAAAATCAGCGTGAAATACTTTATATAAGTTTCTCTCTAAATGAAAAGCTTAACATAGTTACCTTTGGTAAGTGAATAGAGAGACTCATTCTCACAGCTCTCTTCTATATTTCTTTGGCTCTCCAAGGAGAGCAACTAGCAATACATAAGTATGTCTGCAAAGCACAGACTGTACCACATGTGATTAAATTTTATGAAAGAAAGTTAAGTTTGCCAGATGTAGTATCAAAATAATGAGAAGGAAAGATGCAAAGGTACTTTCTTCATATACAAGTATACTAGCTTTTACTGGGATAGAGTTAATTGTCTTCATAGAAACTAGTAGGAGGCTATGTGTTAGATTTGTGCTGGAAACGATGTTGTAATAGAGGGATGTTATAGTTACTGATGAGCAGTGTTTACACAGCATCAGGGCCCTTTCTCCTTCTTATATTGCCTCACCAGCAAGAAGACTGGGAATGCACAAGAATTTGGGAGGGGACATAGCTGGGACAGCTGACTCAAACTGACCAAGGGAATATTCCATACCATATATCATCACGCTTAGCACATAAAGCTGGGGGAATTTGGAGTTATGACATTTGTCTTCCCAAGTAACTGTTATATGTGATGGAGCCCTGCTTTCCTAGAGAGGGCTGAACACCTGCTGGACAAAGGGAAGTAGTGAATGAATTAGTTGTTTTGCTTTGCTTTTGTGCGTGGCTTTTGCTTTACCTTTAAACTGTCTTTATCTCAACCAATGAATTTTCTGACTTGTACTCTTCCAATTGTCTCCTCCATCCCACTGCAGGTGAGTGAGCAGTCTGTGTGGTGTATTGAATTGCTGGCTAGGGTTAAAACACAATGACAAGGTTCAAGTTCAAATCTCACCTCAATTAAGTAACTATCTGTAAAAAAGTGAAATGATGCTAACAAGATGATAAACCAAATTTTAATGGGAGTATCCTAAACACCACCTGATTCCTCTGACTGCTGGGATGTGGGCCATTCTTCTTCACTTTTTAAGAAAAGATTTGAAAAGTCTGTTTATTTCAATGCTGGACAGAGCAGAAAAACTTTTGAAATCTCACAGTTTGGGGTGGGCAGATGGATGATTGTGAGAGAAATAATTTCCCAGAAAATTGCTTGTTATTTTTGGAATTTAGAAAGAATGTTCTATTATCAGTATAAGAAATGAACAACTCTTTATCACGCTATGCAGCACAAATAAGAGTGCAGTTGAAAAAATGGAAAGATTTGAACACTTTAGGAGAGCGACCTTTAGAAATCCTCAGAACAACTGCAGATATAGCCTGCAATTCTTCAGTGATTTCTAAATGAAGCTGTGGTCTTCCGTCTTCAGGCACAATGATTTTCTCTGTTTTCAACATTGGTTGGAAGAATGCTAGTGATCTTCTGCCCATGTCTCCTTTTGGGACTTGACTTCTTCTGGCCATTAGATTACTAAGATACCGATTACCCAGCCAAGTCTTTTGTATGCATTGCATTCAGCTGTTTTGCTTGGATATTGCTTTCTCCCTCTTCATATTCTTGTACATGGAACAATCCCATTAAGCATCTGACATCTTTTTTTTTCTTGTATCCAGTACCCACAAATTGATACCACAACTTATCCGTCTTTCACTTGTGGAGCACAGTTTGTGGCGGCAGTTCATAATGCTCATTACCAACAGGTGAGATCAGAACTGCTTCTGGAGTGATTCCTATTTTTCTACATCTGGAGCTGTGATTGTGTGGAGAAACTAATACAGAGGTAATACAGCCTTAAAAATGTATACACTCAGTAACCTGAGTATTTGGAGTTGCATACTATCTATGAGTTTTGTACTGTCAGCCAAAGTTATACACATACAAAAAATGTAATTACTTTTTGTATATAAAATCCTGTGCATGCACAAGTTTGGAAATCTAGAGTTGCTGAGGCTGAGCAGGATTGTCTTGACTAATTCACATTGTTTTAGTTCTGGTGAATTTACAACTGTATCATTCCTTGGAGGAATTGCCAGCCTCAAAGAAAATATGAAATACTATATAAACACCAGGTTTGGGATGAAGCATTGAAAGAGCTACCTCATCAGTGTGAAAGCAATTCAAACCAACTGAAAGCTGAGAGTTCTCTAGCCAATATAAAACAATAAAGACAAATGCTATAAACTGATTCTAGAAACCACGCCAGTCCAATTTTTTTTTTGATCTAAGACTGAAACACTTTCATGCTGCCCCATAGAATGTTTATTATATTTTGCAAAAGCTAGACAATAAATATTTTTTCTTTCCTACTCCATAAAATCTTGCAATCTGTGATCTTAGCCATTTTACACTGAGATAAAACCTTGGTCTTCTAAGATTTATTTTTTTTTTCTGCATAAAAACTGGAAGAAAGGTGTCTATAAGAGAGCATTCATATATCCTATGAGAAAGCCATGTGTTATTCTGTTCTTCCTGACCGAGGTCAGGAATTCATAATCTGTACTGCCAAAGCCAGGTAGATCTCTGACCAGCCACCTGTTCTGTACTTGTGCCACTGCTTTTATTATCCAATTCATTTTGGATCTGGGAGTTATTTCTCAGTCAGTTCTGGGCTGCAACCTCCATTTGTATTTCCATGTGAAAGAGCAGCTCCATGTTTGACCATGATGCTGTTTTGGAAAAGAAATTAACATGCATGCAAAATTTAAATCTGAGCAATCCTGGAGTTCTACAGTCCATGAGGAATGTTCTATCATCAGGTATAATACAGGTACTGCAGAATGGGTTGTATATAGTTCACAAACGATATAGTTTAGGTTGTATACTAAGTAATTTTGAAGTTACGAGTGCCTGGGTAGGTGGTGCTCTCTTAGGAACCTGGCTAGGGAAGCACACGGAGAAAAGAAGGTATGAGCTGTGCCAGGGAACTGCTCACGAGAGGTCAACTTCCCTCATATTGTCACAACACAGGTTATAATCAAAACCCCTGCTGAACATCACAGTGCTTTTCTTTAACACACAATTTTTGTTTGTTGGGTGAAAAATACAATAATTACTCTTTGAGCTTGGAGACTTCAGCAATCAAAGTTTAATTTTGTAATTTGTTAGCTGGCATGGTAAGGGAGTAATGACCAGTTTGCCATTATGATAGCAACTGGGTTTAGTGTCGTCATGGGGGAGGAGGCTGCCAAAGGGTGGGCAGAGCAGTGCGGAGCTGCCCAGTAGTGGCCTGCCATCAACATCTGAGGATGAGGCAGATGCTCGCTGCCTGGCAGGGGCTTGTTGCTCCTGACCATGCTGCTGCTGGCAGTAATTTTTTACCAAATTTAGAAGGCTGATGTTTAAAACAGGATAGGAGGTCAGATTGATTCAGTTCTGGTTTTCTTTTGTTCTTAATGCCCCTAATTGAATGTTATGAGAAGCCAAAGAAAAACGTGTGGCGAGGTATGCTGTTGTGCATAAATAATGCTACAGAAAGCAAATGTTCTGGGCTGGGTTTCTCATGAGAGTGAAAGGTGACATAGCATATCTCCATGAGGGATTATTAGCTACTTAGCTCTTCTGCATCTTATGGAAACCAAGGCTTGGTTGCAACATGCTGCTTTGATAAAATGGCAAGTCTCTTGTTGGGATGATTTGTCAAAATAAGTCTTGGAGGCAAGCATGGTCCGTCCAAATTAAATGCTGGTGTCAACACTGACAGCTGTGCTGATGCAGTGATGCCAGGGATGACGTTGGCCTTTCAACTCTGTCAAGCCTGCTTGCTGACTTAAAGAAAAACTTTGTTCAGGAGCTGGAAAATTTACTGGGNTTAGGCAGACCAGAAGAGAAAGATGAAAAACAGTCTGAGAAAGACTCCAACCCTTTCTGTTTTAGATGCCAAAATGCCTCTCTTTTAAGGGTGGTTTGAACATTGCAGACAAGAGAAAAAATAATCAGGTGCAAAGTGAGAACTGCTATCTGAGATTCTTCTTATGCAGATATTTTTTGTGCATTTAAGACAGGCCAGATATATGGGAGAAGAAGATACTGAAATAAATAAAAGCAGACTCTGCTCTGAAAAGTGACAGTAACCGGTATTTCTTTTTTCTCCATAATTTCTGTATCTACCGCTTTCAATTTACAAGTAAAAAGATGTGGATTTATTTTCCTCTAGGACACCAGTATATGTTTCTCCTGGATACCTAGTTTTTTTGTCCCCCACCCATCACTGTCACTTGTAGCCTGCCAGTAATATAAGTAACAGCAACTGCATTACAATGCAACAACTCTGTCTTCAATATACTCTTTGTGGCACATATTCAGCCTTTTACTGAGCATGCAAGTTTAATTCACTGGAGAGAAATGAGAACCAATGCATATAGTTAGGCTGCCTCTGTGGGGCCTGGTGGAATGAAACGCTTGTTGCCAAAGTCAGTAGATGTGACTAGCTCCAGTAGTATGTAATGTTGAATCACATATTTTACATAGCACAATTTGCTGTTTTATCCAACCTATTCACAAATAGCTGAAATGTGGGTTAAATATAATCAGAGAGATTTGACCTTTTTCTGTTGTTTTTTTTTTTTCCTTCCCAAATGTTTAGTTTAACTTTTCTGCCCACCTCCTGAAGTTTCACACCATAAATTACCAGTTTTTCAGAGTTTGTCTGCCTTTGTGTAAATTTGCTGCCAGATAGCTGTACAGGCCTGGTGGGTGCAATCTGCAATCACTTGTCTACTTCCCGCATTTTATGCCCAGCTGGTACTGGCAGTGTGCTGGTGAGCTGCTGTCTAACTCTTTATGTCATGCAAAGGAGTCGTGTTTTACAGGTGAACCTCTGTTGTACCATTTCTTGTTTGAGAGTCTTACGCTTCCTGCAGGGAGAGATTGAAGAGAGGCATTTAAACTGTTTGCATGTTTCCTTGTGTTCTCATTTTCTGCCTCAGACATTTCCTCTTGCCAAATGCCCTTCTCAGTAATTGCTTCCAAACCCTGGAGCGAGCTCCTCAGACCTGGTTTGTTATCCCTGTAGCCTGCAGACAAATTGTGTTGCAATGATACTGTCCCTGTTCCTTTTCCCACAAACAATTTGCCTTTTGTGCCCAGAAAAATGGCTCAGGTAGAAAATTCACATATCTCAAATTTTTGTTATGCATTGTAGGTCCATTTTCTTCGAACTGTATTTTTTTTTTCTGTGAACGTAGTATGTAAAATGAGTTCACCGCTATATAATTAATTTGTTTCTCAAATGGAATGCAGTTTGTCATTGAAGAGTTTGCATATACTTCCTCACTCTCTATTTTTCTAGGCAAGCTGAACTTAACCTGTTATCAGGACAAAATGGGGAAGCCTTTGAATGTTTACTGTTGTGAAATTCCCACTTTGATGTGCAAGCATAGGTATGCCTAAATCCACAATTTGCAATTTCAACTAAGCAATTTGGACAGTATCCTCACTTGGAATTTGCTCATTTGTACTTTGAACTAATTATGGTATAAATTGAAAAATACTTCTTTGCAGGATATTGCTTAAAAGCCTGATTCTAGATGTGCACCTCATCATAGAGGATTTGCAATCAGCAGTATTGCACAATATTTTGCATATGAACGGCTGTATAAATTAAATTACTGCCTTTATTAAATTTGGTTTAAAGATTAATTACAGCTATTTTAGAAATGCTAAATGCAGCTGCTTGATACAGAAAAATACTGTGTGCTGTGATATTTACTCTTCCTTGCTTGGATTTTAGATTCAGTTTTAAAATATTTTACTGAAATATATTAGACATAAAAATATTTTCCAATGAAAATGACTCAGTAATTAAATGAATTATTTCAAGCATTATGACACTGATGTGAAGATCATTCAGCCTTTACACTTTATTTAGACACAATTCCAATTCTCAGTTCTTTAGTACAGCCGACTACTCCAGCAGCCTGTGTTTGTCTTTGCAACTGCCAGGCTTAGTTTCAATAGCAACTGGCTTCTCTAGCGAAGACTAGAGAGTTTGATGCCAAAGCAGAGTGTTCAGTAGATCCAGCCATCTGAGCAAAGCACTGTCTTAGATAAGCAGTAAGAGAATGGCAAAGATGGGAATAAAACTGTGATTCCACAGATAATTGTTTAGTTAAATTTCCCTTCTTAAAATAGAAGAAAACAACTAATCCTGCTCAGCTGTAAATCCGTTCCAAAATTAGCGGTCACTCGTATGTAAAGAGAAAAACTAATTCAAAGATCTTCTCCATTAAACTAATGGCTAGGACATTCAATGGAGTACATTCTGAGATGTCTTTATATTCTGATTTGGAGAAGAGATTAAATACAACACACTGCTATTAGATACTCCAGGGTTGTGTTTTCTCTTCTCATAAGTTATTCCATTTCCTATTAGCATTTTCTGGAGCTGGGGTATACTAGCTAGGTGAGTGCTAACTTGGTTATCTCTTCTGTTTATTCCTACTACTTGTATATGCAGTATCTCATTAGATATATGCAGTGGAATGGCCTCAGATGGAGAAACAGAGAAACAGTAATTCCATAATATTGTGCAATTCAGGCATTGTCCAAATATGTGGAAAATTTATACAGGAACCTGATCTGAATCAGGCTGAGTGCAGTGATTTTCTGGATATGCCAGACAGCACTTCCTTCCAGAAAGTCTTGCCAATCACTATCTTTTGCACAAGGTTCAATTCAGTTTCATGCCCTAAAGATACCTTTATGTCCAGATAAGCATGATGGAGGAGTGCCCATTAATGCTAGAAATGGTGGTAGGAATGAGTTAAGACTCCTGGGTAGATGAATAGAATCATACTGTAGGTGATATAAAGAATAGCCTCTTATTTTAGCATGCTGAATTTTATTAGATAGCTAAGCAGGTATAGTACGGCCTGTAAACTGTGGAGTGTTTTGCAGATGTAGCCTCTACATTACTAAAGATTTTTGTGCTTTTTGTGCTGCTTAGTGCATTTTTCCAGTTGTAATGATTGGAAGTTATGAGATTTTCCTGAACATGAAAGACATACATGAAAGTGTCATTCTTTAAAATAAGTATGGTATTATTTCCCTTGAAATGAATTTCTGTAACTGGTGCTACTAGTTCAAAATCTTTGGCTTCATGTTGCTTACATCTCTGCCTTCTCTTACTGCTTCACCTTTTCTAACTTACCACTAAGCAAGAAACTGAATCACATGCATAGCAGGTATATAAAAGGAGCTACAGACACTAGTGAAAGAATCCCCAAGAAAACAGGCACTTTAATAATTATGAAGAGCATAAAGAACCTTGTTTTCTTACATAGTGGCCACAGCTGTTTAGCTGAGTGAGCAGTCACTATAGTTCATGACATCTGGAAAATAATTTATTTTACTGATATTTTGAAGGGATTTCAAAACAATATGAAATGTTGTTGCAGGCTTGCCGAATTAAATTAGATATGAAGATACATTGTCTTAGGCATAAAGTCTTGAAAATAATTTTCTCAGTGTTTAAATAAAGAAAAATGCATAGTGGTTATTAAAAATTACCATCAGGTGATTCTCCTTGATTTTAGGGATTTCATATAACTAATTTGTTTTTCTTTCTAATTTTAATTGGTTTTATCTAAGTCTCTATTTTTAAAGTACATAATCTTCAACCTATTGATATAGTAGTGAAATATAAGTGCCACTTAGCTTTCCCCTGTTACTAGATTCAAATTTACTGCATTTTTCACCTCACACACACCTTGCATTACTGCAAATTATTTACATGAAAAGTTTTTAGTCATGATAGTAAGGTTAATGAAAAATGTATTCTGTATTAAAAAGAAAATAACTTTTGCTTTATTTCAACTAGCCTGCAATTTTAAACAAAGCTTTTTTATAAAGATTTGGGTATTGGCAGATTGAGAGGTGACATCTGAATAGATAAATACACATTCTAGGTAGATTTCCATCATAGTGTCTATCTTGCCTGCTAATATCTGGATTATGTAGTTCCATTTAAAGCATCAAGCAAGAACAGTAGTTCTTGGCTAAGGCACCAGTTTAGCACAAGTTGTAGTTCACAGTTTTGCTACAAGCATTTTCTGGTATTTCCAAAACTGTTAGTACTGATACTACTTTTTGCATCAAATTATGAACTCACTGGATCATTATTTTGCCTTAAATTAAATGTGCTTGCCTGATATCTAGCATCACATGCCCTGACCTTGTCTGGAATCTTAAGGAACTTCTGTCACTAATGTAAATAATACTTGTGCATATCAATAAAGCAGAAATGTATTTACAGTTTACTCAGGCTTAAGGTTTGTTTCTAAAATAAAATGTATATACTGGAAAAACAGACAGAAAGTGCCTTTTCTTGCTTAGGCCATTATGCTTGGGTTTCTTGCTTTTTGTTGCCCTGAGCCTAGTGCTCTAATAAAATCTCTCTAAAAGTCTTGCTGCATTGCTCTGGAAATTGAATGCTCTTGACAAGTTAAAATCATTGTTTCATATCAGGATTTCCTATACTGTTACCTTAAACTATGTCAGCAGGTACCACATATTAGTTTCTTGCTAAGTTATAAAACAAGTTGCTTTATTCTCATTACTCCTCTCAGCACATCTCCTTATAAGCACTTATAGAAAACAATTACTTTAACTACTTGTGAAGGCTAAAAATATTAGGAGCTACCGTTTTTTCTGGATTCCTTCTCAGCCATTTCTTCTTTTGTTGATCTAGTCTGCTGCTTCATAATATCTGAGCAAATTGCTCAAACAAAAGCTTCCAAAGGCACCAGATGGATCATAACAGGCTGTGATTTCTTATTACAGAGTGATGCCTGCTACATAGTCTTTCCTTTTGATTATCATCACAGATATGCCAAGCCATCCAGAAGTAATTTAGATAGTTGGAAAACTCTTCATTTCCTCTGTAGTCAAAGTATGGAGAGAGCAGAGCTTGTTTGTGTTCCAGACTCTGAAGATGTTAAACAAAATGCTAGCTGTCAGGATCTTCTCTGGTAGGTTTTAGCACATCTGTGTTCAGTCCTTTTTCTCCCACTGTGAAGTTCTGATTCAGAGACGTATCTCTGTGCCTTGTTACAGCACAATGGGATACCATGGCCCACAGAGTAAAGGGTACCACTCTTTCATTTAGGGTCTCAAGGTTGGGATTGAGCTGGACAATGTGTGAACCCAGATGGCTTGATGCAGGTTGGCTGGCTGTGGGAAGCAGGTAGTTTTTACAGTGGTAGCAATGACTTTGGTGGCTCTGCTATATATTCAAGATAGGTTTCTATAGAAAGCAAGGTAAGTTGTCTGGCAAAGCATGAAGATCGTAGCATTTATATACTGTATTAAAGACTTGAAGGAGGCAGTATGAAAAAACTTGGCTTGTCATTCCAGCATAGAGACTGTGGTCTGCTTGTCCCCTGGAGTGGCTGGCTGGATCGGTGTGACTTTGAAAAAGACTGCAAGCTGGGGTGTATTCTTAATAATCAGATAACAAAACTAGGCCCAACTTTTAAAGTAGTTTTATAAATCCATCTCTTTTTTTTTTTTCTTAAATTATAGATGAGTAATTAGCTCTCTTATTTAGCCATAGATACTATTAAGAAGATGAGTCGCACAAAAGTCATTAGGCCGTGTGCATTGTCTGCTACTATAAAATCAACCAGCAGAGGGTAGTAATGACTTTCATTTTGACTCTCCTGCTTATGTAAATGTTAATATATTCAGTGATGAAATGTATATTTGAAAACAATGGTATGTTACTAGTTGTAAACAAAAAGACAAGTTTGTCATCAGTCTGCATCTTACTGTCTGCATTTGATTTCTATGCCTTCAGGGGACATTTCAGATGGTCCTATTCATGGGGAATGAGTGAGCTGAAAAAGGCTGTATAGAAGAGAAAGTTACTACATTGGAACATGCATACTGGAAAACAACAATGTTGTAAAAATGTTTAAAGAAAGGTCCTAAATTACTGTCTGTATGTGATAATATTATATGAGCAAGTGGATGTTTAACCCTTTAGACAAGCTGCTTGATATGTACCATAATTACAATAATTATTTTTTGAATACCAGGCAAAACCTTCTAAACACACAAGTGAAGCAGAAACTGGGGATGACTAATCTGGGCTTGGTAGCAGTTTTCTTTGAGCTTGGGCTGGCAGTGTTTTCGGTGCCCCATCCCTGGAGGTATTCAAGACCAGGCAGGATGGGACTTTGAGCAACCTGGTCTAGTGGAAGGTGTTCCTGCCCATGACAGGAGAGGTGATATTTAAGGTTCCTTTCAATCCAAACCATTCCATGATTCTCTGACCCACTGCCAGCCTGCTGGGCCCAGCCTGCAAGAGACAGCAGAAAAGCTGGGCTGGGCGGTTGTGCTGGCCCGTGGGTTGTGCTGGCCCATGGGCCAGACTGTGCCAGGGAGCTGAGACTTGTCTTACAAAGGTTGCTCTAGCCATGAAGGCCTGTGCAGGCCCATCAGGCTGCGACAGCTTGGGGTTCTTCTCACTGCTGAAGCCTGATGTTCAGCTATGTCAGGCTAGCAGCAATGAACATGCTGTTTTTTCAGAGCCCCCTCTGGCTTGGCTTCCACTCGTTCAAGTGGCTTGTTGCTGCTAGATACAGTAGGAAGTGCAATATACAACCCTCTACAGGGTGTAAAGTGGGCTAGACAGCAGGAGACAATTAAAAGAAAACAGATCTTAATAAAGAAATTGAATACTTGCTTGGTGGCATGTCCCAGCACTATTATGACTAAAACCTGTCATTTGGTATGTTGTGGGACAACAACCTCCACAGTCATCCCAGCCAGGGGCTGTTCCAGCCTCCATGTGTCCAGCAGTGTGGTGTCTATGTCTTTGATTATATTTTTTTTTATACTTACGAGTTCCTTTTAATTTTTTTTTTGTTTGGGTTATTATTACTGTGTAGAACCACATCTTTTACATCCACAATCTGGACCAATGGTGTCCTCAAAACCATGTGTTAAATGATGGCCAAAATTTAGAGGCAGATGGAGCTCCTTCCTGCCTGCATCACTGAGACAGTACCACACAGCTGTTAGGCTGTTTTCGAGATGATGCATACTGGGAGGGTCCAAGTGCAGTTTGTCTCCCAGTGTTTTTGCTGGAAACACATGGAACATGACATGTTTGTGCACAGGCACTGGCTCTGCCTGCCCCAGACATTTTGTGAGCATGCCAGTCACAGTAAGCATTACCATGGATGGCAGGAATTGTACTTCAGTAATATATAGTTCAGATCCTCTGAACTAATAAGGAAATTTTGAAAAATCAGAAGCAAACAAAGGATTTGGCAGATATTTTCCAAAACTACCTTTCAGTGTGAACTCTACAGCTTTTATCTGAGTATCTACAAACATTTGGAAATATCAGTTTGGACACCTATGTTAAAAAATCTTGCTATACTTTTCATAATCCTAGTTATTGCAATAGCGTAAAACTTGCACAGAGGTTTTTTCTATAATAAAAGTCTTTAGAAGGCCAGATTCTTGAAGTTTATAACTTTTCCATAGCAGAGAAGTTTTCTTTAGCTACAAGACACATTTGTGTCACTTCTGGTTGCCAGAAATATAAATGCTTCAAACTGAAACACAAGCAGAGAACACAATCTTTTTGAAAAATACCCAGCCATGGAAATCTTATTTTCTTCTTCACTGCAAACATTCTATCAGTCAGGTGTTCCAGGAAGTTCACAATATTTTTATTCAATGTGTTTAATATAGTAACAGTATGGTTATACTTGGATAAAGAAATCCTCAGGTATACTTACATTTATATGTATTTGCAAATCAGATCAGAAAAGTTTCACAGCACTTGCAAAAGACTGAAGTTTTTTTCTGGTCTGAACTGGAAGGCCTTGCTGCAGCAGTATTGTATTTTTTGTGTATTTTCACAAGAAATGGTCATGATTTTAAAACAAAAAACTGTGCAAAATAATAGTAGTTAAGAAAGGAAATATGCCATTCTTTGTTGTCAACTCATAAAAATATGATTTACTTCCACTGCTCATCTTGGTACCAGAAATTGTAGGAATTCTTTCAAGAATAACTTAAAATTTAGTGTTGAATTTTCCCTCCAGTTGTGTATGTCTGCTCTCCATGCATTATAACTCTCTTGGGGCAATGCTTCTATCTACATCTTTTTTATAAGTTGCTGTGTAAAGAAATATTTACTAGTATGCGCAGACTAACTCACAGAAAATGAGATTCACTGACGCTGTTGCAAAGTGTGGATTGTACCTTCCATATGTCAGTGGGAGTACATATGTCCCATTGGATTTATAATTCAGAAAGGAAAGGCAGAGTAAATGGTGGCTTTAAACTGTATCAAATAATCCACAGTTTTCTCTGATAATGCACTGAGTCACCTCATCTCCCCTTTCTGAGCTAATGCCTCTCTTTAAAGATGGTTCTCACAGGAGTGTATTGCCCTAGTTTTGTGCTTGAAAGTCTCCTCTATGACTAACATACCACTGGGAGGATGGAATCAAGCAGCTTCAGCTTGACTCCCATATTATGGCTACCATATTAATTTTGCGGACTATAAAAAAATTGGGCATATATAAAGTTGTCTCACACAAATTTGTTTAAGGTATGCATCTTAGCTGACTCAGATTGGCTTTCCCGCTGCATTATTCAACCACCATTAGTTTTCCAGAAGAATAAAAATGTTTGCTGACATGCTGCCCCATGAGAGTATATTAACCAGCAGACTCTGAGGGAACCAGTGGCTGGGAATCCCACCAACTCAGTAGTTGTGAGCACATGTGCTGCAGGCACAAGGCAAAAGTTCACTCCCTATTTTTCGTGCCTTGATTTTACTTGCAGGCATTTTGAAATGCCGAATCCTAGGAAATGTTGCATTTCCTCTCAGAGAAGGGATGTTTTAGTGCAGACAAGCATCTAATTTAATGAAAGGAAAACGAAACTAATAGTCACTCACGAGTATGCACATAAGGAACATCTTGTCTGCTTGTTGGCCCTGATGTGGATGAACTATTGCACACTACATTTGGGTAAGCATAAGTTCTGGCTCGAATAGAGCTATCATTTTCAGGTTTGTCTGGGGCAGGATATGAAAGCCATAGATAGTCTGTTGAATTCCTAGAGAAAGCTGTGGCTATTCTGCTTTTTAAAAATCTCCTTCTGTATCTTCTCTCCACCCTCAAGTGGCCTTTGACACTTCTAGAGGCCAGGGTAGAAATATGTCTTGAACTTCTCTTGTTTTTAAATAGGTTGCACAACCTTATAAAAGTTATTTTCTTAAGAAATTCTCAGAAAAAATTATTGTTGGTTATGGATGTGATTTCATTATTTCATTTTTAATGGCTGAATTTTACAGGGAATTGTCAGGTCTTCTAGTTTTTTTTTTTTTTTTAAGTTTTTTTCACAAAATAATATTTAAAATAATATTTCCAGGTACACAGTGAAGCTAAACAGATAGGTTTGTTGTAACTCATGAGCATTTGCTGTTTGGCTGGTACTTCAGGTATTTACAGTGATAGATGGGAAAAGTTTGGCTGGAGCAATGATTTCCTTCTGACATTGGGAAAGATATAGCTAATAAGTATAATTCAACATGCAAAATGTTCAAGTAAACTCACAATAAAGTGAAAACTAAAAGTGTGATGTTTTTGCACCTGTGGGTTATGGAAGTATTAGCTATGAATATTTAGTAATCATAGAATGAGAGAAAAGACAACAGCAGTTGGGAGGAGGTAGCTATTCCACCTGTCTACAGGCATAAAAGACTGTTATAATATGTTGAAATGTCATACGGTGTGTCCCTAGTTACCTCGATCTGGAATTTTCTATCTTATATATATATAAAGGAAAAAAATAGTTTTTATATTAAGCATTTATTTTCTGGGCTTTCAGTTCTTCACTGGAAACTGGGTTTATCTATCTTATGCAAACTTATAACACAAACCCTGGCAAGATGGAATAAATCACCTCATGAACTAGTTTGTCTTGCACGATTATATCCTTCATTTTAGACTTAATGTGCTAAGCAAATATAAGATGAGAACTCTTTATTGAAACATTTTTTATTATGTGATTGGAAAACTTTCCTCTGTGAAAATGAAAATTTTCACTATTTCATCGGCAATTTTTTTTTTTTTTTTTACACTGTTGATTATGAAAGACTCAAGCTCCCTCTGTGCTCTGAATAAATTGTACCAGAAAACTGAAATAAAAAGGCCTGGATTGCCAGATGGTTGAGTGCTTATGAAAACCAGATCCAGTTGCTTTTTGAAGTAAAATTGTCCAGACTGGTTGATTATGGGATCAACATCTCCTCTTTGTTTTCTGTTGCCATATCTTGTTAAAGAAATGAATTTTTTTTCCCCCTGATACTGTGTTTCTGTGTAAACTTGTCACAGTTGCTCTAGTCAAAATTATTAAATAATAGGTGATGTCATCCTCATTTTGTTCGATCTGAAAGTGTTTTTCACTTGTCACAATAAACATTAAAGATATCATTTATATGTAGCAGTAAGATGTACTTTATGCGAACTGAAGACAAATCTTTTATGCAAGGCACCCTGCTCGGAATGCCTCTGATGTTGCAGCACAAAGAGCTTGGGAGGACATGAAATGGGACTATCATTGCGCTTTTTATTTAATTCAGGTATTGTAAAGATGTTAACATAACTCCAAACTCAGTTAATACATATTTTTTCTTCCTCTGAATGCTAGCATTACTTTTCTTTCTTATGGACTTCTAATTAGGATGGCTGGCAGTGGTTAATAGAAGTGTATAGCACTGAGGAGGTGAAAATTAGCCAGGCAAAAGCATCTGTTGATTGTTACTGGATTGTAGGGGGATCCACAAACTAAGCAGCAGGACAGTGACAATAGATTATTACAGCTTAGTGTATATGTCGTGGATAATCCTTTGTTTCCTCAGGCAAAATTGTTATCATTTGTAAGGCCAAATTCTTTCCTCAAGCATTCAGACAAGGCTTGTTTGAGTTAACAGGCAAGTGGCACTAGTATCTGGGAAAACATTGAAAAGTATTTTTCTTGCACAGCTATATAAGGAGAATTGCAAATGCTCTTCTCTCTCCAGCTTAACAGACTAAATAAATTTATTGTAAAATGAGCACACTACATGATAATCAACTATGATTACAAACAGAAACCTTTAATATAGAGTAAGTATGTCATATTTTATCTGCTAATATCTATTATGTTTATCAAAATAAACGCATTCATTTGAGTCATAAAGAGGCTTGAAGGATGCACTTATTGTCCTTTGTCAGTTGTCATTACCTTCTATTGTCATAGAAGGCAGCTATTGGAAGTGTTTATCTTGTATTGCACTTGTTAAATAAACTTAATGGAGTAGGAAATATGCCAGAGAGGCTAATGACGTAAATTAAGACAACAAAGCAGGTAACATGCTAAGATGAAATCAAGTATACGTCTTATATCTACAGAAATAACAAAGACTTCACTGTCTTGTTCTCACTTAGTTAAATCTTCAGTAAAAAGGTTTATCTTGCATACTCACAACTAATGGTATATTCTAAACCGAGAAAAAAATCTTCCATGTAAACCAATGTTATGAATGGAATTATGATATCAGTGTTTCTCCATTCCTTTTTTATCCTACAGTATAAAGTTGCAAAAGAACAGTAAGATTGTGTTTTCCCCTTTATCAAGACCCATGTATTGCAATAATACATGGGTCTCTCCCTTGCCACCAAAGGAGAGAATTTTCCAGGAGATATGGTTGCAAGATACCTCTTCTTCCCTGCATAGCATGTGGAAATAGGAAGTGAAGCAAGATTGGCTTTTTCACTATCTTTTGCAGTGTCTTACCAGAGGATCTATCTTCCTTGCATTTGTGGTGTTGTGTGGGACAGGATTCGTCTGGTCTCAGCAAAACCTCCAGTACTGCTCAGTTGATAAAAGGGAACATGTTGGAACTTGTGGGCAGTAAGCCATGGGAGGATGATAAGTANTCAAGCGCGGCAGTGTTGAGTTATGGGAGCAAGCTAGAAAGCCAGATGCAGTGGGTATGAACTGTTTATTTTTGTTATTTTGTTTCCATATGCACTGGACAAGAAGCATGAAT